>JAQPZY010001605.1:2760000-3142500 GCA_029931535.1 Margaritifera margaritifera | reverse complement strand
GAACGAAGCTAAGAAAAGTGAGAAAACGGAGAATAGTAAAAGAAATATTGCTTACATTTATATTTTAAAGATAATATACCAATATATATGGAAATATTAGCATTTCTACAAAACAAATATGGGAGTATGCATTTATCGGCATACTCATTCACAAAAACATACAGATACACATACATATATATTTATATATACACATCACCCCCATATACACACAGATATATACATGTGTATACCAATACGCACACGTTTCCAATAACATAGTTTGTTACTTTATTAACTGTTTGTACAATAACCATCTATTTTCAAACCTTTCACATTTACAGTTTCTAAAAGCGCTATATTTTTCTACATTAAGTAAAAAGCAACAATCTTTTTAAACTGAGACAAAATCTTCCTGTCTCTATTAAATCTACATTTATTAATATATTATTTTGCGTATAGAATTATCAAAATTAATTATATCATCAGCCTGAGTTTTGTCTTTAATTCCAAAGATAATATTTATGTTTGTGAATTCCAAATTATTTCTATGACTACATTTACTTTTTATCCATTGTAAAATATAATTTCTAAAAATCTTAGGTATGTGAAAATCGCAAAAGATAAGAAAACTTGTCTCTGCATGTAACATACAAAAAGAGCAGAGCTTGTTTGGGATAATTCTAATTCTTTTAAGAACTGCATTCGTAGGCGAAATTCTATGTAATATTTTCAGCTGCAAGCATCTAAGATTTGGACATTTTGAAGTTTTATATGGTAAGAAGAAACTGCTGCCAGTCGTCAACTTCTAAATTGCCAAATTCAAAATTCCATTTTCTTTTAGAACTTGGTACTTCATTGTTTCCAATAAGTTTTTCATATATACTTCTACATCCTTTTGATTTCTTATAATGGTATAAACAGCAATATTTAAAAACGGCTGTGGCAGACTTGAATCGTAATTTACACTAAATTAATTTTATATGACTTTATAGCTGCAAGTATGCTTTGAAAATCTATGAAATTAATGCTAATAGAAAATCTGTTTTAAAAACTATCAAAATTTATCCACGAACCATCCTCATTAATAAAATCATTCACAAAACTTACGCCTTCCTGAAATCATGTTTTATAATACATACTTTTTCCATCTATTGTAATACAAGGATTAAACCATATTTGTGTTTCTAAAAAATGTTCAGCTGTGACTATTTGTAATAATCTAGTTAGCTCTAAATATGCTTCAAAGAAGTCTAGCCAAATGGATTAAGATCCTTTTTCACTGAATTAAGAAAATGTATTCCAAATAAAAATAAATTATTAATATTTTATACTGAAAATTGTAACAAACTTTTCCATTTAGATTCATCGGACAATATTCTTTTCAAGTCATGTAATTTCAACGCATTCACAAACTTAAATATATCAATCACATTTAATTCCCCCTCATGATAATCCTTCACAGAAATATTTCTTTTGATTTTGTTCTTTGACTCATGCCATACAAACTTGTAAAAGAGTGTATTTAGTTCACGAATAACCTGTTTGGATGAATTCGGTAATGATAATAGAAGATGATTAATTTTAGAGATAGTTAAACTCTTTATCACAGTTATCCTTGCAAATGGAGTTAAAAACCTTTTATTCCACTGAATTAACATGTTCTTAATATCGCGAATTTTAGATCGATAATTCAGAGTTATAATATTTTCCAAGTTAGTTGAAAACTTTATACCTAAGACGAAAAACTCAGTACAACCCCATTTAAGTTTATATTCTGGACAGTATTTCTTGTTGCTATCTGTTCTACTTCCAATCCAAACTATCTTTGTTTTTTCAATATTTAAACCAAGACCAGAAAATTTGGAATATTGATATAAAATATGTACAGCAGATGTACACAGAATGTTGTTATTGGTATATACTATACCGCACACTGTACTTTGCATGTAATCAGAATTTCAATTTTGAAAATAAATTTATAGTCTGTGAACACCAAGAACCCATCGTTCATAACTTTTCCTTGAATTAAAGTTTCCATGATGTAAGACTTCTTTTACAATATAATGGATAGACTCTCTGCTCATTGATTCGCCCATGAAAAGTAAATCAGGCGATCAGTGATGTATATATCAGATTTGTTAGATTGTTCATGAATAATTAGCAAAATAGACAGCTTTGATGTAAATAATTAGATCCATCACGAGAGTTCTGACTTTTTAAAAAAAATCATATTAAATGAAGTGATACATCTAAATAGAAAATTAGTATATTTCACCTTTAAATTCAAACACCCCTTTCCACATATCAGGCTCTTTAATTTAATATGATTTTTAACATGAATTATCGATCTTTTTTATTGAACATAAGTTTTCAGGATTATACATATTGCCCTACATCACCACCTGACCTGGTGTATGGGGCATTACCTTAAATTATTTTGCATCCTGATCTTTACATTTGTTCCCTTACTTAGATACAAACACACACACATGCACACACAGACACATACGTTCACAATTATTGTACACAAAAACACACTCGCATACAAATCCCAACGTGTTTTAAATTGCCTGTTTGTTTGTTTGTTGTTGTTTTTCTTTTTTTTCTTTTTTAAAAAAGGAATATTGTTTTTTTTTTGCCCACCCCCAAATGAAAGTAAATAAAATGTAACAATCACCTATTTTTTTAAAAAAAGACAGATATTAAAAAAATCATGTACCAAAAGTTGACAATAGGGTCAACTTTTTCTTAAACTCATCACTTCTGTTATTCACTTTAACGACATATTGTTCCAGCGTTTTAAATGATAAACACAATTTTTATAATAGGTGAGATTTGGGATTTTTGATGCACAACGTGGTCTGTATATAATATATTTTGCAAGCAAAATTAGGAAGTTATTAAGACCATCAAAGTTGTTATTTTCTATAAAGACATCTTTTACTGTAATTCTAAAATTTGGATCGTGAGTTTGGATCCATTCCACAAATAGTTTCCAAAAGTGTTCAGTAACTGAACAGTCAAAGAATAAGTGCTCAATTTGTTCTATTCTCTCATTACAAAAGGTACATTTACAATTATCACTTAAATTAATCTTTTTTAAATCTGGTTTGTGGCAATATTTCTATGCATAAATCTAAAATTAAAGCTAATCAGTTTTGTGTCTTTTGTACAAAGTTTAGCCACAACAAAAGAGTTGGTCCATTCATTTGTACCTATTGCACACTCTAGCTGCCTGGACCAAGTATCATGTTTACCATTTGGTTTTTGTATCTTGGTTCTTATCAGGTCTTTATAAATAAAGTTATTCTTTGCTCTTACCCTAAGGAGTGTCGTTTTGTCCAAAACTACACAAAGACTATTTCCACTTTCGAAAAAACTTTTAATTTTCTTTTTCCACATCACTGAGATCTTTGAGATAAGAGCAAAGTACTGTATGAAATTATTAGTTTGTGTTTTTTGTTTTATTTCATCAAAACTTAATAGAGATCCTTGTGCATCAAAAAGATCCGTTTGTTCTCCACCTTGTGAATGATTTAAAATTATCAATATAAACTAAATTAAGAATATCTTGAGACAAGTATTCATGAACAGTATATGGTTTATTTCTCCATTGTGATAAATCATAAATAACATCACGATAAAAAATATTTTTAATTGATTTAGAAATTTCTTTTCATTTAGTTTTTCCTAATTTAAATAACAGCGTACCTCCAAATTCTCCGAATATTTGCTCAGAAACCAATGTTTGCCGTAAACCATCTTCGTTTAGTAAACGATGCCTAATCCAGGAACGTTTATACAACGCACAAATGAGTGCAAGTGAATCCTATTTAATACTGCTTCCTTAAAAGAAGTTATAAGAGTGTCTCTTTTAACCCTCTCAGTTTTACTGCCCCAAATAAACTGGAAAAATGATGTCTTCAGTTCATTTTCTATATGGGGTGGAGGACTTTGCAGAACTGCAAAAAGATGAATGAATTTAGGCAAAATCAAGGATTTTATCAAAGTAATTTTTCCAATAAGGGACCAATTTCTTCTGCTCCACCAGCCAAGCAGTTTCTTTACTTTCTTTAACTTCTTCTAATAATTAAGTTCTACCATATCCTCTAAGTTCAAAGAGAAATCTACTCGCAGTAATGTAAAATTGGACATTGACCGGTTAATATCAATTCCTGGACATATTTTTTCATCCGAAATATTTTATTTCCAATCCAAATAGCTTTTGATTTCAAAGCATTACAATACAGACCTGATACCAAGGCAAAGTCATTTAAAATTTGCATGGTTGTCTTCAAGGACAAATGAGAACCATCTACTGCTCTAATTTGAACTCCATTCCATTATAGACAATGCCTGTAATATTTGTGTACTTTTTTAGTTCTATTGCAAGAAGTTCAATTCCTATTATAAATAAATAGGGTGATAAAGGGTCTCTCTGGGGACAACCTCTCTCCAAATTAAAAATGGGGATAAATGTCCATTATCAATTACACAACTTTTTGATTTATTGCAAAATGCTCCGAACCAGTGACAAAAATATATTCTCCAAAGTTAAAAGATTTCAGAGCATTTTCCAGAAAGTCCCATTCAACAGAGTCAAAGGCCTTTTCAAAGTCTATCAATAGGAGAAGACCAAATTCAGTTTTTTTCCTCAAGATATTGCATCAGGTCATACAAAATTCTTGTATTTTCACCAATAAATCTCCCTTTCATAAAACCCTTTTGAGTGTCACTAATAATAAACGGGAGTACTTTCTTGACCCTATTAGCAATAGACGCCGAAGCAATCTTGTAATCTATATTAAGTAGCGAGATTAGTCTCCAATTATTTTAATAAATTTCCTGTCTTTATCATATTTTGGAATGCAAGTAATGATTCCCAGAGACTGAAATTCTGAAAAATGTTGCATATCGCATCCAGTGTTTAGAGACCTAAAGAGAAAACCGCCTAGATCTTTCCAAAAGAATTTGTAGAACTCGACAGTAAATCCATCGGAACCAGGGCTAGTTTCATTTTTCATATTTTTAGTGCTAAACCACATTCCTCAAAAGTTAACTTACCTTCACACGAGCTTCTTTCAAAATCTGAAAGTTTTTTTATCATGGTTAAAAAAAAAGTGGTTACGAGTTTGCAACTTATTTTTGTTTTTGCTTTGATAAAATTTTTCATAAAATCTTTCTGTTGATTTAATATATCTTGTATACCTGTTACCCTTGTTACATCTTCCGTGATTAATTCGTTCATTGTTTTGTTTGTGTAATTTCTCTTTTCAAGATTAAGAAAATATTTGGAGTTTTTTCACCAGACTCATACCACCTTGCTTTTGATCTTAACATTACACCTTCCACCTCTTTTTCCTCATTTCTTCTAAATCCTCTTTTTTCAGTTCTTTCGTCATAGTGGGGTTATTGTTTTGATTCACTAAAGTATGAAATTTATGTATTTCAGCTCAATTTTCCTGAAATTTTGTTTCTCTGTTTTGCCTTAGCTTGTGAATACCTAATTGATTCTGATCTTATAATCATTTTAAGGATTTAAAAAAACAATTGATCATTACAAGTTACTTTAACCTGAAGTGAGTTTTTCATATGACCTTCACAGTAGTATTCTTCTACTGCGTTGGTTATAACTTTTTTTTACCAATTTAATATATTCATTTTGCCTTAATAGCTTTGAATTGAATTTTCAGTACCCAGGATCTCTGGGTAATGCAGATATAGACAATTTTAGTGTTATTGCTGAATGATCTGTTTTATATCCAGAAATAATAGAGGAGTCCATACAATTTGAAAACATGTCTTCAGAGATTAAAAAATAGTCCAGTCTACTCTGTTTCACGGGGTTTGCCTTTTGACAATTAAATACTCTACTGTCAGGATTGACTGTTCTCCATGGATCCAGTAAATCAAGTTGATTATTGATGTCCTGGACTGCTACTCAGGCCATGGAGTGTTTATCATGCTAGATATTATAAGAATCAAGCTCCATGTCCTGAACAACATTCCAGTCATCATAAATAATAACAGAGGAATTTTCAAAATTAATAATATCCTCTTTCAAATTACTAAAATAACTCGGCATAATCATCAACTGATAAATCTAAGAGAATGTATCTGCCGTGACAATCATACCTATTTCTGTGAATAAGAAATTCAAAATTATTTCTAAACAGGATAGCAACACCAGCACTATTGCTAGCTTTATAGCTAAAAATACACGTATAACCCCATTCAGCCTCCCAATACTTTTCAATCTCAACTGTACCATGTGTCTCCTGTAAATATATAATGGATGCATTCTTTTGTTTGACCCAGCAGAAAATATCTCTTCTTTTGAGACTAGAATTGTGTAGACCCCTAACGTTCATTGACAAAATTTTAATCTGGGTATCCATTGCTATATTATGTTTTGAATGAAACTTTCACAGAGCTTATATAAATATGCATCACAAAACCAGTATCATGAAAAACACTCACATACACCTTGGAATACACTCTCACACACACAACCACGAGATGCTTAAAAAACCGATAAGTGTAGTACAATGTCATGCACCACTGGGTACATATATGATGTTGCCCAATATAGAGATACATGAGGTCTGTTCTACACTGGAGTGTTGGTATAATTATTAAATTTAAACATCAATACCGTGTGGCTAAAGATAACAGTTTTTGCTCATCCATTTTCTCCCTTTACCAACAGATTTCAAGCCATTACATACGAGTTCTCTATTTGTTATTTCTTTCTATATATGTGTATAGGATAGTGAAAAATAAGAGAAATATATTTCTTTTAATCAATAAACCCATGATCTAGTCCATTTAAAAAAAAAATTAATGATAAATTTAGAGACCAAATTTTTTCCTTACAAATTAAAAATAAGTCTAGAGACCGAACTTTAAGGACTAATTGAAGAAAATAATACATCATCATGTAAACATACTAAATGACCTTGACAACTCTGTGTCTAAGAATTTAACACCAAAAATTCAGAAAAAATATATGGCCAACATGAAAGTTATATGCTCAATCTTTTCAAGATTCAAACACAATTATATGCATATTTCAAAATTTAACTGCAAGATTAAACAAACATTCTTACCAATTACAGCCTTTGTCTTTCTACGAAAGTCACTTTTCTAAATTAGAATTATCGATCTTCATGTAAAATATAAATTAAATTCTTCACAGCACTCTTGTTCCAAACAAGCAAATTTTTTTTAGAACTGTTCACATCTACAGCCTTATAAATGTACTTATATAGCAATTTTCTGTCAATGTTATAACTGGAACCTTTTGCTTAGTTTCCATTTGACATACGCCATGAATCATCCATTTGCAAATGTGTCTGACACTTAAGTATCAACATAATTAAGAGGCGTTTAATTTAGGGATAATACCACTCTCAAGAGCGTCATTAAGAATCGTAGTTCTTGTACTAATTGGTATATATACTCCTAGTACATATCATATCATCTGTCATGTGATAGTCATGTGATAGTCAGTTGATTTTCGACTCGGATACCAGAAGAAAATTGTATTCGTATCTCTATACCAACTAATATTACAATCAGCAAAAAGGAATAAAAGTACTGTCATGATTATGTCTATTTATTTTTATAGATCTTACAGCGTTTATGTAACACACATAAACAATCCAATTGACGAAAGCATCAAAATCATTAGTGCCGAAAACAATAGACATACTCATGACAATACCTTTTATTCGTTTTGTACTTTAATACCTGATCGTTTGTTTTGCTCCGCTGCTTTTGCATCATATTTGTTGTCTAGTTGTGGAGTATTGTGGAGTATATGGGAAAAGAAGAATCAAGTGGATCATTACATTCTGGCCAAGCCCAGGGACAAGCCCTGATCAGATTGTTTATGAAAAAGTCACGTGAGAAATACCACCGAATATCAAGATCACAAGTAATCCAATATATAAGGAAGCGGAAACAATACAGCTGAAACTAAACCTTTTAACCCCGCTCTGCGTAATGTGGTTTTGTCCTTCAATTCGGTCTGTTTAATTTGTTTTCTCTCAAACACTGCAATTTGTTTTCCACGGAAGCCTGTTAGTGCCACGTTGAAGTTTAAAATAATTACAGCATGACGTTTTGACATAAATAATGAAGGAACATCGTAAACATGCAATACTTTATTAACAGTGACATATACATAATGTAGAGTTTGCCTGGGGCAAAATAGAAAGGTAGATGCAACTCCAATACTTTTCCTGCAATGTGCATTTAGCGTTTATAGACGTAGGTGAGGTAATCGATGACCTGCTGTTCGATGACCTTTTTGATTGCTATCAAACACTTGCATTTAAGTGCTCCAGTTCTTCATGAATATCCTTAAAAAGTCCTAAATTGTTCTAAAGTTCACTGATCCGGAAGTTAATCCAAATATTCCGAATGAAGTAAGTTCCGAATGATACCTCCACTGTACTGATGTACTAACAAGAATCAGTTATATCCAAGTCTTATTAATTCCAAGTAACCCTTGTGAATATGGAATATCACACAAGTTCTAGAAATGTTTCCGATAATTCCAGGGAGCTGAATAATTCTTAAAGTTTAAGAAGCAGTACTAAATCCTAAATGTACTGTATATTAATCTCTGAAGCAGAATACCACACAAAATGAACCAATCTCGTTTATGACCTCTCAGGCTGAACGTACTATGAAAGAATGACGAACGCTTCAATACGTCTTATTATATAGCTTCTGACTGCGTAAATCAAATAAAAACCAAGTTATTCTACGTCTCGAACAAACACATCAGAATTTGATCTTAAACTCTAATTTCTGGTCAACAAAATGAATCACTCCTCTGGGATTGCGAAATCTAGGTCAGAAGTTCAAAAGTACAAATTCTCACGCGCTAGATCACCTGACATGACTCATGGTTTAACCGACAATATTGATTTTCCCAAGACCTATGTACTGGGTCACATGTACCGTATATGAACTTTCTGCAAGACGACAGCTGTTAGACTATTATGCAGAGATCATACAACTATACCATTATTTAAAAACAAAATGATACATAGTTCCGTAACAACATAGCAATCAGGCACGTTTTGAAGACTATTCATAAGTTATTTATCATCTAGCACTAATCATGTGGAATTCATATCCATTCATGAAATATTATGCAATTTAGCAGATTTTGATTGGACTTACTAGAAGGATGGTTATGTCAAGTCACATTTCTATTTCGTTAATTTTATCTCGGCAAGTTAATTTACACTTTGAGTCAGAAAGTTGCTTCTATCAATAAAAGAATAATATGTGAAGTGAGTTCGGAATTCAAAGGTAATTTCATTGTTTCCTATAAACCTTTCCTGTACAAAGGAAAGCCTAAACGGCATCTCATTGCTAACAAAGACAATAGTCTTCATTTAAATTCTTTAGGCACCTACCAATTAAGATTTTTTTCTCATTCAGACGTTAACTAGATGATAAGCTTGCATATATGTTTCATGCTTTGCTTGGAAGATTGTACTGGCGGAGATTATCTTTTCAGATATCCTAGTCTCTACAGTGACACCCCATTGTCTCGTGGAGCTGTCCTTCGCAAGAGCCGAGCTATGCTGTTCATCTGTGAAGTTCGCAGTTATTATAGTGAACTCTTTTGTCCAGTAGTAACAGAATATAATAAAGTATTACCGAAAATCTTCTTCAGTCGAATTTATAGATGTACATATTTTCAACATGTAGGAATTAAATATAAGTTCTATTATAATGTTGCTATGTGCATGTATTTCTTTTAATGGCGGAGTACGTTCAGGGTTGTAATCTTTGTACATATTTATGAATTAATTTTTGCTGTCATATTAACAAAGTATTAACGTCAAAATATTGTGCTCTCTCTCTCTCTCTCTCTCTCTCTCTCTCTCTCTCTCTCTCTCTCTCTCTCTCTCTCTCTCGTAATCACCATTTTCCTTCTAAACATATAACACACTAGTTCAGATCTTCCATCCATTTCATCTACGTACTGCTTCTGACGGCTGTTTTATTGTGAGAAATTTTTCGTTCTTTTGTTTCATCTGTGACATTGATTTAAATAAATTTTGTGGAACTAGTTATTATACAAGTGTCTCTACGTCGCGAAACCTTTTTACGTGTCCTTGAACTCTTGAAAATGGCAAAAGGAGGAGCGAGTACCGACGAGTAAACTTGGATGAGAAGGCAATCATAAGTCACCTTCAAACGTTTGGAAAGTATAAAGTCATACCATCGGCTGAGAGCTCGCCAAGGACAACGAGTCCTACCCCAACTTCCAATCCGAGGAGGCCTACTCCCACCGTCAGACCTAGGACAACTACAAGACCTCGGGCTTCATATTCTTCTAAAAATCGAAGCTGTTCTTTATCAGCAGACCATTATTAGCAGATTTTCCGGAGATGAGTCAACGCCAAAGACAGCAGCTGGCTTTGATATTTGGAACTATGAAGTCAAATGTCTGATTCGAGATAAAATGTATGTCGATGTAGTATTGTCCAGGTTGTGCGAGAATCATTGATGGTACAGCTGCGAATTCATTATAAAGCTAGAAGGTGTGTTCAGCAATAGAGAAACAACTACTGATATATCAGTTCTGTACGGATCAAGAAAGAAAAGGTGAAAGTGTTGCATCATGAGGATGCAGGCTGGAAGATATATTAAAGAAACCCATTGCTCGGGGACACGTTTGTCAAGTTGCATGCAATCATTTGCTGGGATGCATTTTATTTTTACAGGCCTTTATGATGACGCCACACATCATATATATGATACCATTCAATCAACTAACCAACTAATTATTACCCCATCACGGTTTGACCCATGGCAAATGTGACTCTGCATAGTATCATCAGACATAAAACAGCCACAGCTGGCAATGAGGCTATCTTGATGGATCCCTCCATTAATGGACTGCCTGGTGGCTTTGAGTGTTATCCCAGATGTGTCAACGTTCAAACCACTAGTAAATCCCAGGTGAACAATGCGCCCCAGATATATGACTTTTCTTTTGAAAACGTCACACGTGGAGGATCTGAGCTTCGGTTCGTGTTGTTTCAATTGCTGTTAAACAGCCTTCAGACGTTGGAGGGGCTATTTGAATGCCCCGGAAAAGATGATTATGTCGTCCAGGGATATTAAAGAATCAAGAAGGTTCGCCTCACCGATACATCTATCTACCAGGCGCTGAAAAGTAGCTGATGCAGGCTGACACTCAAACCCTCCACGTGTGAATCGATGCGAACATGAGCAAAGTTCCTGTGAGGATGTACAATCATTATGCAACGTCAAGCCATATCTCTACAAACACCTCTTTGTTAACTTCATCGGGTACAAGTTCTATGATCATGGGTATCACCTCAGGAGAGGTTACTGGAAACTAACGCGGATACTGATAATGACTCCCTCCTGAAAGACTTTGGAATCGATCTCAGTTTAAGTGAATTGTTACCTGGACAACTACAATAGTTCATGTACGTCTTGAAAGGTTGACATCTATACTTTCGAGGGGACCCACTGATCTGGACAATACAACAACAATGAAGCACCATATCAACCTAAATGACAGTACATCATACAAAAACCCATACAGGTGAATACATACAGCCCATGTTTGAAGAAGTATGGGAGCCTGTAAAAGAGTTGTTGGAGATCGGAGCCATTAGGGAATCAGAAAGTTTTTTTTCTTCAAACATTTTCTTAGTGAAAAAGAAAATTGGGAGCCTTCGGTTCTGCATAGACCACAGAAAACTCAACTCATGAACTATCAATGATGCATCTGCACTACTAAAGATTGAGGAATCTCTTCATGCCTTTCAGGATAAAGGTACTTCGCTAAACTGAACCTTTAGATCAGGATACACACATTCCTGAGATCTTATGAATGCTACAGGATGAGTTTCGCTTTATGTAACACGCCCGCCATCTGTCAGCGGGATGTATGGGTGAGCTGAAACTTTATGATTCTTTAATATACCTGGACAACATATTCATCTTTTCCAGGACATTCGAAAAACACCTACACCGTCTGAGGTCGTATTCCAACAAATGTAACAACACGAACTGAAGCTTCCACCCCTCCTCCCTGGTGTGTAAACTCTTCAAAAGAAGTCACATACCTTGGACATAATAGTGTCTTCTGAAAAGGAACTGAGACGGATCTGAAGAAGATAGAATGCCTCAAGAATTGACCTAATGAACATCACGGAGCTTAGAAGATATTTTTGGTCTCATGGAATATTACAGCCGATAAGTCAAAAATTAAGCCACGATAGCTGCTCCGCTGAACCGACTTTTAGTCGGCGACCTAACAAACCGAAAACCCCCCACCCCCCACCAGAAAAAAAAAACACAAGTGTATCGAGATTGCCTCATGGATCTGTGAACCAAAGCAATAAAAAGCATTCAATACGTTCATCGACTGTCGACGACCCCTCCAATTCTGACACGCTGACTACACTTTGCCCTTCAGTTTGAACATAGACGCTTGCTCAGAAGAACTCAGCACTTTTCTCTATCAAACATAAGATGGAAAAGAGAAACTCGTCGCTTATGCCAGCCGCAGTTTACGTCCCAGTAAAAATAATGTCCCTAAACACACACTGGCATTTTTGCCACTTAAATGGGTAATTACTTACAAAAAACATGACTATTGCTATTGTGAGAAATTTGAAGTCAAAACCGAAACAAGTACGTTTTGAAAACATCGAAACTGGACGACGTCAGACATCATTGACTGGTAGACCTGTTAACGTTTAGCTTCAAGATCAAGTATAGATCAGGAAGAGTGACAGATTGACTTTCACGATGCACAAGACAGACACACGAATGTTTCCAATAAGTCACATATACTAGTAACTCCCAGTTTTTAAAGCTTGACCAGAGACCTTTAGCGGAATGCTCAGCGATATCGCTAACTGTCATTCCCGTCAGCAACGAACCTAGGGAGTAGAGACAAATGCTCTCAGACCCATTGATTGAGCTTTGGACCAGCAAGCAGATCGACACATTCGTCATCTCATACAGATTGTAGCGAATTAAACCAGGCCATCCGTAAGAACAACAGCTAATGATAGTAGATAAGTACAAGTTCATTTAAAAGATTTGAACACACGCATGCACAAAGATGGTGTCCTTTACCGGAAGTGACATGTTGAAGGCAGAACAGAACATCAGCTTATTCAACTGGGAGTTTATCGAGACCTGGCTTTCTGGAATCTGCATGATGATCATGAACATCAAGGCAGGGATATAACTTTTCTCTGTTGAAATCACGCCTTTTTGGCCAAGAATGAATGGGGAGATTGAACAAAAGGTCAAGTTCTGCCCATGCTGCACAAGGCGCAAGGCATCGACCTCTACTGTTTCCGCACATTTGGTCAACATTGAGATACAACAACCAATAGAACTGGTACGCATCACCGTTCGAGAATTGTACAAGGCTGCGGTATCAGTAAGGCTAGAACAACTCCATATCATCCCATGGGAAATAAAATGCTGGTGAGGTTTAACCAAACCTTGCTGAATATTTTTGGGACACTCGAAGAGCAGCAAAGGACGACTGGAAATCGTATATAGGGCCCTTGATGAGCGCATACAGCGCAAGAAGACATGAAAGTACAAAATACACTCCATATTTCCTGATGTTCGTGTCGACCTTGTCTTGCAATCAATGGTTTCATTAGACTTTACCCAAACGAAGACATTTCGTCTAATCCGCAAATATATGTTGAAAAACTTAAGAAAATACTGAATTTTGCCTACAGGGTTAATGAAAGAGAGGTGCATAAAATGGCAGACAGACACAAGAACAAAAAGAAACCGTGTTCAGTGAGTCAGAAATATTGTTTGTGTGTGTTTGTGTGTGGGGGTGTGGGGGGGGGTGTGGGGCGTAAACAAGTAGGGCGAGCTCTGTGGGACGGAGCCTCCAGTGGGAGCCCAGGGAGCGGTTGTTTCGCGCTCATTTTTAAGCGGGAGTGGGTGCCAACTCCGCCCCCACCTCCTGGATCCGCCCATGGTGTAGGTTCCGGTAGTGATAAGGATCCCGAGTCAAACAGATCCGATTCAGACTGAGACTCGGAGGATACCTGTTTTATTCCTCAGAGGCGACAGAATCAGAGGAATGACAAGACTGTTTTAACCCAGAAGACCCAGAGTTCCGACTGAATCTCAAAGAATTCTTCACCACACCCGATTCGTCGAAAAGATCCACATTGTATTCTACTGTTACATCTTCGGCTCCGACTGGAGAAAGAGACATGCTGAATTCAACTGCTACAACTTCGACTAAAGAAAGACCTGTGCAAACTCCAGCACAGACATCGACATACATTTGTAAATCACCAAGACGATCGTGTGGATCATACTAGCCTCCAAAGTGGATGTGATCTGGCGACTTGATGCTGTAATTTTCTTCCATTTATTGCCTCTTCTTTTCTTATTTCATTCTTTGACTAATTCCTTCCGGATATCTTCAATAAAATGTGAAGGACGACATTTTTCCGTCGTACGGAAGAGTGTCACAGAATTACACTTCTATTTCTTTACTTCTCCTCTGGATTTTTGTTCTATGTAACAATGCCTCTTTCTTCCTTACCTTTTCTCTATGCCCCTGTTTGTTTTTCTTGTATTACTTTTATATCATTTTTTGTGCCTGTTATTCTCACATCGTTGTCTTGCATTTATATTTTTTCTTTCCTATTTATAACTATTTATAGCTGCCGTTGTGAAGTTCCATAACTTCTTTGACACGCGCTCTAAAGGATGCCATTAGATTGAAAAATGTCACATGGCCTTAAATATCAAGCTTGCTTAGTGTAGCAACTCTCTCTGACTTCAATGTTACGTCACATAAATTAGTAGTGTTGTCCGTCCATGATACGCTGTTTTAATGTTCACGTGTCCATCGTAACCTTACTTTACACACAAGAGCTTGACCTTAGATAGCCTAATATGTCTAATTTGTTTTCCTGGGTCGCATTATATCAATTTGTTGCGCGGCTTGTGAGAGAAAGTCATTTCAAGATTTGTATTCTAGTTGCTATATTTAGAGGCGAACTGGTATAATTTGTACAAATTGTAAAGGCCTTTGAGACAAGATACTTTCTGTCAAATTTAGTTGAATTTGTTCAGCGGTTTCTGAGATGTAGTTGCTTACACCTTGATGGTTTGCCGACCCATTCTCCACGTTCTTGTGGATTGGTATCATTTGTACAAACTTAAAAGACTTTCGTGCCAGGAGGCTCTCTGCAAAGTTTGGTTGAAACTGATCTCGTGGTTCTTAAGAATAAGTTGAAATAGCAATTGTTGACGGACGACACACGCCAGACACAGTATCAGTCCTTATACTCACTTGGTCGTAGGACCTGGTGAACTAAACCAAAATAGTGTAAACTCAACAAAATTCAAGCTCCTGTGATTTCACCTTGACTCGACTGTCACTGGGAACTCTAGACAGACACGTGACACTTGTTTATCGCTTTACAAATGCTCTTTAATGTATTTCCTAGTAGGTACAGTTTATGTTTACATTAAAACTAAACTAAGAAGGTAGTAGTATTTCATGCAAAATAAGCTCATAACAATCATGTAGTCAGTAAAACGGTGTCATGGTTGTCGATTGTATCCTGAATGACAATATGGGGTTACCGACTGCACGAGCAACATGCATAAGTAGACTTGCAACAATGGGATCAGTTTCGGGAAAATATTGTCGATCAATAGAGAAAAAAGTGAAATTCATCTCTTGTGAAGACTTTTTCCGACATACACACAAGTATATATTGCACAATCCCCAGCGTTAGCGTTGGTGTCCGCATATAAAAAGCATATACATCGATATAGCTTCACTGCATATCAACCATTATTTCTTCCCAGGTCTTTGGGAATAGTTTTCAGTGGCTTTCATAGCATCTACCCTCTGGGAAGGAGATTAAGGGATCAGATTTTCACGTACATGTGCGTTATTTGTTCATTCTTGGTTAAGTTTGTTTTGCATTCAGCTCAAGGTCTTTGCACTCGATATTCATACTGTTATACATGGAGTTATCAAACCTGGCGGCGGATGCATCTTGACCAGTATTACACCTTCGTCACAAAAGTAGTTCAATGTGACCCATCTTTCATGCTTCACTGACGTTGCTTAAAGTTTGTGTTTTAAATGTTCATGCTAGAATCATTAAACTAGATCATATACAATTCTTTTAGAACCACAACCGTGCAAGAGAAATCACCGTGGCCTACATTTAATATTTCACTGGCCTGGGTTCAATATTTGCGTTTAGCTAATAACCACATGGAGTTTTGTGTATGTTATGTATATATTAGCCTGTCTAGAAGCGTGAAACTTGGTGCGGTTATGCATTTTGATGGGCACTACATTCTCAGAGCAGACGTAGGTCATTATGGCCCATAGTTTACGCTTCACTGGCTAGGGTTAGAGGCTATGTATTTGATGTTCATATCTCGGGTACTGTTCATGTCAGAATCACGAAATTGATAATGATATACATCTTGGGTTGTACCACCCCTTGCAACAAAAGAAGTTCATCGTGACCTATATTTAATCTTTTACTAGCTTTAGTGAGTTCTGGCATTTAACTCATGATCGTACGAACTATTAGTATGCCATATACATACTATCCAACATGAAATCATAAAACTTGGTAAGGTGATTATCTTGGTAAGTACTACATCCTTATTGCAAAAGGTGGTCTATGTGACATATATTTTATGCTTCAGTGACTTCGCTGAAAATGTTGTGTTTAAAGTTTATTTATTGGGTGCTGTTTATGTGTGAATCATGAAACTTGATAATTGGATTTATGTCTGTTAGTTCTACACCCTTACCTATATTTTATGCTTTACTAACATAAGTTCAATATTTGTGTTTAGCTCAGGACCACATAGATTTTTCCATGCTATATACATCCTAGCCTACGCAGGAGGCCCTCTCTGACCAGTGCAGTTTGAAGTAGGAATTAATATGTTTATTAAATGATAAACGTTCTCTATAAATGAATAAAACTGTATATTGTGATAGATTACTCTCAGCTGGTTAACTGTATATTGTACATGCAAATGACTGATGCATGAACTGTGCATCTAACAGAGGTCATACTGGGTTTCACTCCAAGGTTAAGCAAAGCCCGTAACTTTCACCCAGTAAAATCTGGCTTATAAGGGTGGACAATGATAAAAGCTTTTAAAACAGATTGTAAGAATTTTTGTTTTTAAAATATCGGTATTTTCCAATTCCTTATAATAGCCTTACATTGATAGCACAGCAAATAATGCTCATTGTTATTGCCATATATCTTTCATGCTACATCACATGGGCCAACATAGTCACTTGTCAAGATGACTTTAGTCTGAATTTATTTTCTGCATGATAAGTAATGTTTGCAATAGTTATTGGAGACTAGTAAACGCTTCGTTGAGGCGAGCTATGTAATCATTGATATTAATCTGGTTTAAATAATCATAACATGTAGAGTATTCAGAATGCCTTTACTACATATAACGCATACAAATAAATTTCAGTCATAATTCCGATTCTATGAGATTTTCGGTTTTTCAACTTGACCGTAGCTCATACAGATATTGCATATCAGGTATTCTTGACGTGAGGCTTATTTTAACTTCTTTTGTTGGATGGAAATTTTTCGCCAAATAATTGAAGGTCCTAAATTTACAAAATTACTGTCTAATGCCGTATTATATTAAAAATCCGTCATAGTAAATAGACTAAAAACAAACTACACCTCTGACGATTTCATTCATCAAAATTTTTTTACGCCAAAATACTAAATATATAGAATGTTTCTCACTTGAAAACCATCGATACTGACAAATACTTCTATAGTGCAGCCAAGTCGATACTGACTAATGCATACTGTAGTCGAGTAGAATGTAGGTGTCACAATCTGATGCACGAAAAATTGTTCAAATCAGCAGCAAAATCTTTAGATTTTACTATAAACATTCGTGATAGATATATGAGAATATATTCAAAGTCCTCCTAAATCAAGTCAAAAAAGCGTCAGCGTTTGTTAGGAAGGTGATTTCCAAGAATGCTGGTATCATGGATGTGGCTGTTTTTCAATGAAGTTACCAATAATATTTATAATCCCGAGGACGATTTTCCCAAATCCGTTGTGTTAAATATTTCACAGGGCAAGACTGTCATCAGAGCTGTGTGTATTGCGGTGGGGGTGGCAGTATAACTTTATATGGGACAAAATTTAATTTTGTTTCTCTCTAAATACTAGCCGCTTCTTCAGCTTCATAATCACCAGCAGTTTATACAAAAAGACTTTGGAAAACAGACTTCAAATTATATATAAAAAACAGTTCATAAAAGATGGTAAATGAGAAAACAGTACAAGTTGATCAATCCACTGCAGGCCAAAATGAACAATCCCTGTTTAAAGTAAATATACAGTAACTACATTTGTAATGGAAAGTATCGAAATGGAAAAAGAGATTTTGCAAGCTTGTTTACTGAAACCATTTTGAAATATGTGCAAATAAAATAAATAAAATAAAATAAAATAAAAAAAAAACAAAATAATAATAATAATAATAATAAATTAATAATATGACATCTGCTGATGGAAAGAAATTAAATGATGGCATAATAGGTACCTCCATATGCTTGGTCATGATGATGGAGCAACGCAGAAGGCAATGGGGGGGGGGGGGGGGGGCTAGTGCAGCATTCTTGAATTAATTTAAGAAAATACAATAAACATTACTATGACAAACGGTAATAATAATAGGGACCCGGATAACACAGTGGTAATGCGCTTGATGTACACTTCTCTGCGACCCTTGTATTACGAGTCCGAATCCTTTCTTAATTTAAAAACGTTTAACACAAGTTACATGTTAAAAATATCATTATGTACATAGTATTTTGCGCAATAATAATCCAAAACCTAAAGACTACAATGTTAAAAACAATTTCTCCCAATCTATTCTTATCAAAGGATTGTCTTGTACAAAATATTTGTCAAATAAAACCTGATTTGTGTGTTTGCAATGTTATGTACATACTTACTTAATTCTCTTCATTCGCACTGTAACATAAGGCCACGACGCCTCCTCCACCCCGCCAGGTCTTGTAATGCCATCTCTGCTTCATCCCAGGTAAGGCCCATCTATTGTGGGTCGGTCATCATAGGGCGCTTCCAGGTCATCCTCTGTCTTCATTTTTACCTTTTACCATGGGACGTCCATCTCAGTACTGTTTTGGAAATAATGCTGGGAGGCCACGCTAAACGGTGCTTCTGTATTTCCGTTCTGATGTCCAGCGAGTTCGTTTTCTTGTGAAGATCTTCGTTTGTGATCTTGTTAGGCCAGATGATCGAGCATACTATTCGAAGACATCTATAGTGGAAAACAGAAAGCTTGTTCATGTCATCTTTTATAACGCTCCAACATTCTGATTCATAGAGGAAGACAGATTTGACGCACGCATTGTAGAGTTTAACTTTGGTTTTTAGGTCATACTGCTGAGATTTCCAGATGGGTCGCAGTCTGCAGTAGGTATTTCGGGCTTTGTCGATCCTTATCTTGATATCCTTGTTCGTACCACTTTGCTTGCCGACTATGCTGATCAGCTATGTAAAGTTCTTGGCGTCCTCCACTGACTGGTTCTTGATGGTAATGGGAGCTTGGGATGCGTTGAGGTGCATGACCGGTGTCTTGTTCTGGCTGACTTTGAGGCCAGCTTGTTCGGACGATTCACACAATCTGTTCACTTTCTCCTGCATATCAGTGTGACGAGACGAAAGCAGAGCCAACTCGTCAGCAAAATCCATATCTTCCAGATTGGGAAACAGAGTCCATTGGATTCATCTGGCTCTGTCTGCTGTGGTTTTCTTCATGATCCAGGCTATAGTGATAAGGAAAAGGATCAGGGCTAGGATAAAGCCCCGACGAACTCCAGTTGTAACAGGAAACTACTCAGACAATGACTTGTCAACGATGATGCTGTACTCAAAGTTTTCGTAGAACAGTTTTATCAGCTTGATTGTCTTCTTAGGAATGCTATAGGATTTCAGACATTTCCACAAGCTATTACGGTGTACACTGTATACGGACGGAAGAAACAATCCTGAAAGACGAGACCAAGGGACACATCGTCACAATTCCAAAGAAGGAGATCTTGGGCATTGTGGTAACTGGCGTGGCATAACTCTACTCTTAGTGCCCAGTTAGATCTTCTGCAAGACCCTACATCTATGCATCAATCATCGACAACCTCCTACTACAAGAATAGGCGAGGTTTATGTAGACTTATGTCATCTTTCCTTGTTATGCAGCTAGATCAGCTTCCTATATTCTGCCGTTGAGGTAGACACTTTTGTCTCTTCTGGCACTTCTCTTCACTTCTCTGTCTTTCAGTCTGTAGGCTGTATGTGGCTGCTCCTGAATTCTTGCAGACTTGGTGGTCAGTAGCCTTCCTTTTAGATTTCTTCTGTCGTGGATTATCTTCCAGGTCTCAGGTGACACCCGCTTTATTCCTTTGCTTGAAGACCAGTATCTCTTTGCTTGTTTCAACGTATGTCTTGGAGATTGAATGCCATCTGGAGTGCCTGTTTAGATCAGCATAATAAGTTTCCATGAGGTTGGCTAGTGCACTGGATCTGTCCTTTAGTTCCGTGACGAACATTTGCTTTTATCTCTGGGACGTGGATCTTGTCGATGTAAATTCCTCGACTCCGTTGTTCATCCAAGTAGCTCATCCTCATCCTCAGCTTAATCTTGGATACAAGCAGGTAGTGATCACTGTTAACATCGGCTCCTGAGAGGGTATCGACGACCCGACCCTTGTATTACGAGTCCGCCGCTTTTTGTTAAAAAAAAAACAACGTTCAATACAATTTTCAAGTTAAAAATATACAGTCTATATGTACATAATATTTTGTGTAATAATACTCCAAAATCTAAAGACTACAATATTATAAAAAATTGTCTACTGATCTATTCTAATCAAAGAATTATCTTGTACGAAATATTTTTCGAACAAAGCCTGATTTTTGTTTGTTTGCAATGTTAATAAGCATATGATATGTACTTCCTAATTTTATATTTATACAGTCTTTTGAGATCTATTTTCTTTACAAATAACGACATGTTATTTCTTCTGCTGTAAATACACAATCGAGCAATACTCAGAAAGTAGTTAACAGTAACAGATCCTGAGATTTTGTTATATCCCATCAGGAACATTTGCTTATAAGGAATGCTATTAAGAACACAAATTCCACAATTGTTAAAAAGAAAATCTGCTGTGTACAACATAATTCTTAAAATAGCTTAATTCAGCCCATTTCTAGAACATGTGAAATAAACCTTCTGTTTCCTCCAGTCCAACGATGACACAGATGAGCCACCGCCGCGCTTTCAGAGTGGCAGTATTATGTTACCTAATTTTGTTTTCTAAATTACGAGCGATATTGTAAGATGCACTGTGGATCAAATTACATATTACAATTATTTCAAGCGCAAATAGATGCATGCTCCAACTACATTGAAAATCTGATCTTTAAAAAAATGCGATGTCAAGAATTTATTTTTTATGCCACCAAAGAGTATGACTTGCAATAAAGACTACTTAAATTATCTGCTTGGTGTTACTTGACCAATTTACTTTTTTATTGCATGATTGTTAGCATGTAAATGTGGTAAACGTACAAAATATTTGAAGAGCCTATCATTTATATCAATATATTTGATGCAGGTTATTTTATGATTTCGAAGAATTCAATAGTGTCCGAAATACAATAAAACCCATAAATCACT
This sequence comes from Margaritifera margaritifera, assembly GCA_029931535.1. Classification (NCBI taxonomy): domain Eukaryota; kingdom Metazoa; phylum Mollusca; class Bivalvia; order Unionida; family Margaritiferidae; genus Margaritifera; species Margaritifera margaritifera. The sequence goes on along the minus strand of JAQPZY010001605.1, from coordinate 3,120,690 downwards.
TATTTACCTCGGCGTAACCAGTATAATGTATTACCCATAGTTTGGAGAATTTGACAATATCATTCGTAAAGGGCAATACAATTTCAATAATAACTATGAAAATGTATTTTACACATGTCTGTTCTATATTTAATAAGTTATGGCAGTCTGTTATTTATATCTTGAAAAGGAGAAATGATATTTAAAATACGGCATTCCATTGTAAATCCTTGCTTAATCTATGCACTTTGTGTCGAAGTATTTGTAAAAACCACACCGCATTTATCATAAGTAATTGACCTTCGGAAGACCAAAGTGATTACAGTGTTCCGTGAGCTACAACTGTACGACAAAGTATACAGTTTCAAGGAGAAAATAGGCAAAACTTACCACTGACGTTCATTTAGAAATATGTTTGCAACGTATTCCGCACTTAATTTGAGCGTATTTCGGGCGTTGTCATTGTATCCGCAACGTTGACGTTTGTCTCCGGTGAGTATGTTCTCCTCCAATTTACATTGAAATTGGGCCTATGTTTTTTTTTAAGAAGTTGAAAATAGCAGTTGTTGACGGACGGACGACGCACCACGTACTCAGGGCCTCACCAGAAGCTCACACCTTAGTAATTGCTTATGGTCATTTGCATACAATTTACGCGAGGGAGTGGGCAAACTTTGAAGAGTACGTGCTTCTGTCCACCACCTTGTCAAATCCTGTATTTGGGCTAGGGGTAAAGTGACGAACAGTGCTGATGATGATGCAGTTTATTGACTACGTCACACACACTGTGCTCATAAAGTGATGACATGTACACACGAAAGTGCAGTTTACTTACGATGTGCTATACCTATACAATGCAATTAAGTTTTTTTTTATATGCATCTACTGGATATTAAATTTCTCCCTTCTTTAATTAAGTTATCTGCTCTATTAATCAAATAGTTTGAAAAGAATTAAGAACAAAATCTACTGCATTTAAAACTACTGAAATAAGGATTCCATGATGAATTATGATCTAAATGCTCTTGACTAGGTAATACTTTCAAAGTTCTAGGAATTTCGGAATTTCCAGTCAAATAATAACACATAATATGTTCTTCACTGTGTTATCCACATCGAGAATCATTATTTCTTCAAATTATTGAATTTAATGTGAGAATTATTCAGGAACTACAACTAATGATATGATTCAGTCATATTAGTTCTACTAATTCACTAGCTAATTTTACTATTCAGCATAAACTCTATGGTACTGTGGTCTGCGGCGGTCCTGCTGTGGTCGATGGGTGTTTCCTTCATCACAGTTCTTTTGGATCTATCCAAGGGTATTTGGTCAGTACTTTCTGGAGTTCCCCTCTATGATGTTGGGTTCCTTCAGGATCAATCGCAGGGTTAGCCATTGAAAGCAATTTCTCTCTCCGATTGTTTTGGATCTGTCTCTGCATTTTTTCATGCATTGTTGCTCTTCCTCTTGATTTTTTCACAACTGCATTCAGAAGTTTGAACTGATTTGCATCAGGGCACACCATCCTCCATCTATCAGTCTTCTGGATGCGATTGTTGATCGATTAATTCTGTATATAATACAGAATGTTGGTTCATATACAGTTGTCCATTTATTTCTTTTAGACTGTTTTAGTAGGACATAGTCTCCAAGAACAAAACTGTGTTCCTTTGCATAAATCTTTTCTCCATTCAGTTTTAATTTTTCTTTTTCTTTTCAGCCCTTTTAATTAGTTTTGTTGGGGTTATATTTCTGGTAGCTTTCTTGGTATTGGTAATCTAATTTAGTTCTGATTGGTCTAGTCATCATTTCTGCGTATAGTGCAACTCCGGTTGCATGGTGTGGTTTCAGTCTGTAACCTGTGAGCATGTTCTTTACAGCTATGGAGTTGTTTCGACCTTGCAAACCTGCAGTCTGCTATGTCTTGTAAAATGATGTTTAAATCCTTATTCTTTGGCAAATTCTGTAAAGTCTTTAGAGTTAAATGGTGGTCCATTGTCGCTTTCCAGTTGTCTTGGAATACCATAGGTAGCGAAAATCTTTTTAGCCTCTCATTTGTTTGCTAAAAATATGAAGTACGGATGGTTTACACTTCTGGGTACCTTGTTTTCTTGTCAATTACAGCTAGATTGTAATGTCCATCTGGGTATGGTCTTCCAGAATCTACTGCTACAATGTGCCATGGCTTGTCTGGTATCGTACCTGGCTTTATTGGTTCCTGTCGATGCCCTTTCGTCGTCACTTGGCATTCGAAACACTGGTTGATGATCTCTTCTACCATAATGTTCACTGCTGGAAACCAATACTTTTCTCTGATAATTTGTTTCGTTTTAGTCATTCCTATGTGTCCAAGGCTGTGTGCAGCGTTGATGAGTTTTCCTTGTAAACTCTTCGGAATGACAATCTGTTTAATCTGAAGATTAAGCTCTCCATTATGCTGAATCATGTAGAAAGATGCAATGCCAGGATCGGTCTTATGGAGCTTCCAGTTACCTACGATGATCCTCTCTTTTAGTTTTTGGATCTGACTGTCCCTCTCTTTCTCCTCCTTGATTCTGTTAAGTACAATGGCATGTTTTGCTATAGAACAGACTTTATGACTTTTTCTGCCCCATCTTTACCAGTCTCTGGTAAAGGGTGCCTGGATCAAAAGTCCATAGGATCAGCTTCATCTCTGCCAGGTTCATAGACTAATTGTGGGCCGTGATTATCTTGAATCTAGGTGCACATATAAAGTAGCTGCTGAATCGGATTTTTAGCCAGTCTTACTGCTAGTGCATCTTATTCTGTCTGGCAGTGTCTCTTTTCTGCGTCTGTCATAGTTCTACTGACGAAATATACAGGCTGAAGACCTTTTTCTGTTTCTTGAAATAGTCAAGCAGACAGTCCTTCCTTAAAGCTGGCCCAACTCTCACAAGTATGGGTCTGGCTGGATTAAAGTAGGTTACTGTGCTATCATTTGTAATGCTGTCTTTCATCTTCTCAAATGCAGCGACTTCTTTCCATCCCAATTTGAACTTAGTTTCCTATTTTGTTAGTTGTCTAAGTGGTGCTGTGAGTGGTGCATACCTGGGGATACATTTGAATAAGTATCCAATCATGCCTATTAAACTACAGACAGCTTTTTTCAATTTTGGTGGCTTGTACTCTTTGACTGCACGCACTTTTCCTGGTGCTGGTTTCAGTCCATTCTCAGTGAAGCAGTATCCATATAATTCAATTTATGTCACTCCGAATCGACATCTGTCGAGATTGAAGGTGACTCCGAAGTCTGACGCACTCTGTAAGACGGCTCTTAGTGTTTTGTTATGCTCTTTAAGGTTGCGCCCTCCAATCTTCTTTTATACCTTGTTCAATCCACTCTTTGAGGAGTATCTGCAAGTAATGAGCAACTGGTCTTTGTTTCTGTGGTTCTGAATTTGCCTCTGGTTTCATCTTGATATTTTCAAAAATCTCCTGGTCGTTTCTGACATCTCTTATCCTCTCGATGCCGCTAAAACTTTGACAAAACTCGTTTGTTATATCTGGAATTTGGCTCTCTAGCTTCTCTTTTTATTTTACTGTTCTTATACTTGATTCCTCTTTGCATATTCGGATATCGTTGATTTCACTAAGGGTTCCATCTGGTTCAGTTCGTAGCAGCTCTGTCAGTGTGTTCTTGCTTATCAGTGGCTGAGAATCAATTGTCCCTCTCAGTACGATGAATCTTGCCTTAGTTCCTCTTGTTTTGTTTTCTAATGACTGCATTAAATTCACATTTTACAGTCAGTTCAATCAGAAGTGTGCTTAATTTGATATTGCTGGTCTTCAATTGCCATTCGCTGCTTGATCTGTGTATGAGCTATAAATATGTGCTTATCCATGATTGTCACATCTGCTCCACTATCTGGTTAAACCTTAACATGAATATCGTCTATTCTAACTTTCATTGTATTATCTGTGTCTCTTATATTTCTTGAATTTTCTTACTTGCTGCTGTAGGTGCACGACAGTTTATTAGAAAAGTTGATCATCAGAACTTGGTGAACTTTGTTTTTCTAATTCTGTGGTTTCTTGACCTGGTTTCTAGCTCGATTTGTGCCACTTTTCCTGCTTTGTCCTCTGCTTAAGGTTACTCTGCTCCTTCTGCGACTTTCAGATTTACAAACTGCAGCGAAGTGGTTTCACTTTCCGCTTTCTTGCATTTCTTTCCATATGCTGGGCAGTCTCTCCCTTCTCTGTGTACTCCAGTCAGTCCGTAGTGCATTAATGCATTGCGAATACTAATTTGTTCGCTGTGCGACTTCCAAGGATTTTGAGGTTTTCGGGACTTTCACTTCTGCTCTACTTTTGCTACTGTTCTTTTTTCTTTTAATTTCATGTCCGTTATTTTTAGTGATGTGTCTTCTATCTTGGCCACTTCCGCGAGGAATCAGGGCAAGTTCCACTTCTTGTTGATTGCTTTTTGAATGAGGGTTTGGTTCTTAATTGTCTGTATTAAATGTTCCATAATTCTGTCATCGCTTTTTTCCCCCGAACTAGCACTCATTCGCTCGTTATATTAGTCTTTCAGCATAGGCAACTGTAGTTTCCCCGCAGATGGCCTCATTTTAAGGAATACATATATAATATGGTGTTTGTTTTTCTTGGGTGCAAAAAAAGGAATTTAATTTCTTTCTCAGTTTCTATTAGTCATTCAAGCCTTCTGTTGTTGGCTTTGGCTCTCTCCCTCTCCATAGATTATCACAGCATCTTTCTGATCAATGGGTTCTTTTATTTTGAAATACCTTAATTTTCTTTCTATTCCTTCTAGCTACTCCCCTTAAGCTTTGACGGTCACTAATTGGTCACTGGATGGTGTGAATAATTGTGTTTTCAAGTGCTTTGTTTCAGCGAACAAGTTGATCCGTGCGCCCTCAGCCATTTTCCTTGACACGAGGTTGCTGCTGTTGATGCTTTTGCTACTATTGTTGCTGTTTTCCAAGTCTTTATCGGCGAAATTTCGCATCGATGTAGACTTACTGTACACTGTCCATTGCTAACTATTTGTTTTCGTCCTCGTCGCCAATGTATAATCCTGTATTTGTGCAAGGGGTAAAGTGACGAACAGAGCTGGTGCTCATTATGTTAATTTACTACGTCAAACAAAGTGTGTGCTCATAATGTGACGACGTGTACACACGAAAGTGCAGTTTACTTACCATGTGCTATATCTATCAAATGCAATTCAGTTATTTTATAGGCATATATTGGATATTACACATCTCATATTCCAAGCACACGCCAACTGTTTGTAATAAGAAATTTTCTCATGAAATTACAATCCCCCCAAAAAACAACATTTTTAAGAACAATTTGTGGAAATTGGATATTAAATCGAACATACAATAGATCAGTCAGTAGCGTGTATGTATGAAATTAAAAAAAAAAAAAAAAATTCTAGCTAAGTGTTTTTAATTTAAGCATTTAGGATGGGACATAGATTAGGAAGAAAAGCTATGTCATTGACACCGTGAAATTGGTTTGCGATAGGTAAATGTGACATGCATGACCTGTTATTACGTCTGTGCGGGCAATCTAGTACAGTACTCCAGAGCTCGAAATGGTTAGCATTTTGACAACTGAAGAACTGATGCCGAAAAATTCTGTAGGGTTGTAGCACGAGTGCTGTTTCGTTTCCGATCACTGAAGCTAGAAATGTATTAAATTTAAGGAGTGGACAATTTGATACTTTAGGCCCCTGTTATAAGTGTTCGAACTTGGCTTTATGTGTCAGAGGTTGTCAGTGCACATTTTTCAGGGTCACAGGCTGATGATAAAACTGCACTACAACTAAATACCAGAAACTTTAGACTGCAGATTTTAACTCAATACATATTACTAAATTTTATAGGGATTTAACACCTAATAACATGTTGGCATTTTGGATGCGTCTTTGAAACACATTAATATTCTCGTTAAAAACTATTCCACTGCACCTATGTATAGGTCAACAGGTTAAACACATGTACGCGATCACACACATGTCAGCTTTAATGATTTAAACCCACAAAAGAAAAAACAGACATTAATACAAATTTATCGAGAGTACATTTTTTTTCTTCACAAATTAGAAAACATTGGTCTACGTTAGCGCAAACATAACAGACTCTGTAGTAACTGATGACTAAGCTAGCTTCAATGTAATCGAAAATAATTTTTTGTTAAGAAATTGATTTCGTCATTGAAATTTGAAGAATTCTGACAAAGATCTCCTCTTCCATCAGAATGACTATTTTATTTTCTCACATAATTTAAAAAAAAATTTAGATAATAAATTTAGCTTATTGAAGGACAGATATTGTGCAACATTTTAAAAGCATTTTCTTTCTTAAGTGCTCCGCAAAGTCATTCAGATTGTGGCGATTCGTTCTACACGTGTTTGTTAACATAGAATCTGCTTTGCATTCATGCAAATCAATCAATTCTGCATTCAATAAAAAAAAAGTTTAAAATTACACCAACTTATTAAATTATAAAATACTTCATTGATATTTTAAACAGGGATATAGTATCTTAAAATGTATTGTATTTCATTTTTTAAAAGTCCTAATGTGTAAAAAAACAAACGTTTGAAGACACACTCTCGTGAAAAAATGTTGAAAGTGTTCCGTCTTTTACTCTTTTATTTGTACTGAAATATAAAATAAGAATAATTATCAGGTAACAAATGAATCTGCGACATGTCATGTCAGTATATATATCATTCTGAACAAGAATATAAACATTAACTATCCATGAGTTTTTCTGAGGTAGAGAGTATGACAAAAAAAAAAAAAAAAAAAAAAAAAAAATGGTATGCGAGGTGTGTCCAATAAATGAATCATCTGTGCAAGTATTTAGCAGTGTCATTTGATCAGTACCAATTGAATCAACATTCCTCTAGAGCATACTGACTCAAAGCACATGGAACAATTAAAGGGGGCTATACACGATCAAAGATTTGGAAGTATTGGATCAAACTATCACGATATAGTGTACGGCAGAGTAACCTTTATGTTGTAGGAACATACCTGTGTGGGTCGACCTCTAATCGGTGTAAACTTCTGGGTTTGTCAGCTATACAGACGTGATTCCAAACGGAGAAGGCTACATCCCCCCCCCCCCCCCCCCGTCAAAATGCACGTTGTGGTGCAAAATAAAACAAGTAATTAAAAGTTTGTAGAACCATAAGTAAAAAGAGTATTCTCTTTAACCTTCTATTATAATACAAAAGTTTTAATGCGTTACCACATACTTTTAAAAGTATTACAATATAATACAAAAGCTTTAATGCTTTACCACAGAATTTTAAAAGTATTACAATATAATACAAAAGCTTTCAATGCTTTACCACAGAATTTTAAAAGTATTACAATATAATACAAAAGCTTTCAATGCTTTACCACAAAAGTTTAAAAGTATTACAATATAATACAAAAACTTTCAATGCTTTACCACACAATTTTAAAAGTATTACAATATAATACAAAAGCTTTCAATGCTTTACCACACAATTTTAAAAGTATTACAAACAGAAACAGATATAAAACTGCAGTAAAATGTCACTTAGCCCAACATGATGAAATTACTAAAAAAAATTCTACCATTTTGTTTCTCTTTAGCAAGTAAAATTTATGACAACTATTCTTACTCAAGGAACACTGCGATCCACATTTCATTACATTTTGTTCCACCTAATATTTGTATTTTCTTCATATGATTGAACTGCGTCTGTTGTTCAATGTGATTGTCATTGAATTATGCATCTTATTGGTATGGTTTCTAATCTTTTTAAATATGCAGTCGTTGTAACCCGTTTTCTTAATATGCTTATTTTTATATGTCATTCTTAAAGTTTTTTGAACCCTAAATCTTGAACCACAACTATAAGCCCACTGTAAATAAACCTCATTAGGGCTTTGTGAGGAACCCGGACCTTATCCTTTGAATTGATACGGTACCCAATGTCTCTCACAAGAACATCTTTTGTTCGATGACCGTTCCAGACCTTATCTTTTGACTTGATATGCAGTGGTTTACTAAGGCTAAATGGCGCCCGGGGCGACGATGATGGCCCAAAGGGCCAGAATACGAGGCCCGAATATTGTATCAGCTGTTTTGGCGCCCCAAGACCTCTGGCGCCGTCAGCCACCCCCACCCCCCGTTAGTACGCTACAGTTGATATGTTAGCAAGCTGTCACACACAAGAACATCCACTTATTTTCCATTAGCACGTTCCCCAAATGTGACGCTGTAATGTGTGGACACCCCACCCTGAAAACAAATGGCAGCAGTATCCATTTCTAATCAACATGTTTAAAAAAGGGAGTGGCGATGTGTAGGGTCGTTTTTGAACATTTTCAAATTTATATCAAAGTTTCGATAGCAACTTTTCACTTGCCTGCACCCGAAACTTTTCACTGGCCTGCACCCGAAACTTTTCACTTGCCTGCTCCGAAACTTTTCACTTGCCTGCACCCGAAACTTTCCACAAAATCGAGCAATCTGCAAGGCTACATTTTATACCATCAAGGGAGGTAACTTTGTTAGGCTTGGTTCTCATTTTGTTGACAGACTAGTAACTCAAAAGTAGAGGTGAAACGGTAATTCTGCACCAGTTTTGCTTTCTTTTCTGCATTTTTGAGGGTAAACAAAGATATACTTATAGTGCTTTGGAGGCTCTGGAATGACTTTTCACTTGTATGTATGTATGTATGTATGTATGTATGTATATATATATATATATATATATATATATATATATATATATATATATATATATATATATATATATATATATATATATATCCCTATACGGATTTCTTGAAAAATATTTTTTTCCTTAAATTTTCTTGATGAATATTTTACAGGTTTCCAAGGACACATTGCTAAAGGTACCTATAGTATTGCACACATCATTTGTTTACTGCAGGCTTATGTTGTGACTCCAATAAAATTGCATAGGTTAATCTTACTCCTGTTATAAGAATCTTAGCTTGCAAATTGTAACTAACTGCTCACTGTACCATTTGTATTATTTTATTTCCATAGGCATACGTTTTGACCCAACTTCTGTAATAATTTTTTTTTATCTAGAGGTGACAGACTTGTTTTACTAATTTCATATAACTCCATTCAATGATCATCTCTTTTGATGGAAAACACTATGCTTTATCTCTCCTTTTTTAATAATTATTTTGCTTTTGTAGAGTGCACGATTTAATTCTCTTTTAAGCACCGAAATTGATACTCCCTTAGGTATATTAATTATCATCAGTCATTGGCGAGTACATTTTAGGCCCTAATCCAACAAAATAGTTTATTGGCTTTCCATTACATCCATCTTAAAATTTACCAACAACCTTTTAATTAGTTGTATTATGCAAAATATGATTGATTGAGTAATCGCTTGCATCATACAGTGTGATATTTTTTTTCATATCATAATAACTATTTTCGGATGTAAATTCCAAAAAAAGACTATCAGTGTCTGCATATAATAAATTCGACGTTATTTCCACATGTAGCTTTAAAGTTTTTATAATAAGTCATCCATAAGAAACTTGGATAAATCTAATATTTACTGGTCTCAGTAAATTGGTCCGTTAAGTATTAACTTTGATTTAAGTCTGTGAATGGCTATTAATTTCTCATTAAATATTTTTTTTTATATACATGCTGGGTGGGCTATTAGTCTTTTTACGTTCTCAATTTCAGCAGGTCTTACTAACTCGAGATTTACTTTTTTAAGGTTCTCCATAGTTTTCCCAAATACTGGAAATCTTTCTCAAATTCATTTTTAGAGGGTGCTCTAAAATTAGCATTTAATTGGATATTTGGATTCACCAATTTGTTTTGGTTAAACTCCCTATGAACTTTTGTTACTTTCATATCAAAACTGGAATATAATTTTCAGGTTCTATAATGCACTATATATTTTCTTATTCATTAAATTTGGTACTAATTTATCACACTTAATAAATATTCGATCTAAATATGTTGATAATTTAATTTGATAGGTACTTGACCATTCCTCTTAAACTTTTATTGTTTCAGGTGCTGGTGGATAACAGTTACGTGTATCATGTAGATTTTCAGGTTAATACAAATCAACATCTAATATATAACCTTTTAAAGAATGATCTGGAATATTATCCGGTAATTGTTCCGGTGAAATCCATTTAAATTGAGATACTGGTAAAGTTTGCATCATTGCCCTACCATAAAGATTATTATAATTATATACATAATCCAATTATTTTGCTTACTTTTATCATAATTACTAACCATTGGATTATTAGCTTTAGCATATCTTTTAGATACCATTTAAATGCCACCCTTTAAACTATTTTCTACTAATAAATGCATATCAATATCTATTAATAATTCTAATTTAGTTTTTGCTAGTTTAATAATGCATCTCAAGACATATCAGGACTACTGTAATAATGAGCAGGATCGATAGCCAGATGTGTTATGGCCATATGTCTAAGCGTTTCAACAACTTCATCAGATAACAGAACATCAGATTTAAATGTAGATAATGATATTCATCAAAGTTATTTATTTCACATGTTTCCTATACTTTTTTGTGCATGAGCAATATCTTCATCCGATATTCCAGATTTATTTATTAATGAGCAAAAAGAAACTTTTTCTGGTAGTTTAGTTTCTTTAAATTTTTCAAAATTATCAACATAATTATATGCATAACTACCTTTTTTAGTTCATAATTCTAAGTTAATCTATAAAATAATCTTTATGAAGATTCGATCATAGCTTATCCAAACTGCTATTAAGGACTTGTAAAGAATCAATAAATTATAACTAGCCAATTTCAAATGACATATATTTTTCCATATTATTGGGTATGCATGTTATGTTTCCATTTGATGCCAAAGTACCAGTCATTATTAAATGGTCATTAGATTCCCTCAAATTATGGAACAATACGGGGACCTTTGATTTATATGGGGATATTATAAGTTTCACATCACATGATTTTTGTGCCGTCCCTCTAAATTTACCAGTAATATGGCAATGATATCTCATCTCGTCATCCTTATCATATCCCAGATAACAAATATGGCAAACAGTTGCGCCATTATAATCAGTTTTATCATTCTCTATAATTTTTATAATTGATCGATTTTCGAAAACCAAATTGATTTTTTTTCCCATTTCAATATTTAAATTAATAAGAAATTTTTCAACATCATCTTCTCCACGGTAAAGTACTCTATTCACTATAACTCCATCACATCTGACAACCTTACATGGAAAACGACATGGTGGTTGTTCAGTAGCTTCCTTACTATTACCCCCTTTCTTAATTTCAACTTTCTTTATTTAATGTTTGAAAATCAGCACAAATTATAAATGGTACTTTAAACTGCTTTTTATAATTTTGAAACATTAAAACATTTTTTGCCTTCACAATTTTTATCATGTTTTTTTTAACAAAATTGTTCACTACTTAAAATGTGCAAGCATCTTTTATATGTGTGTATATAAATCCTTATGTTTGCTGGTGTTATATGCTAATCTTGAAATTTTATTAATCAAAACATAATGATGGTTTTAATTTTTATTTATCAACAACAAATCAATATTCTCTTTTTTTTTCTATCAAAATTTTAGTGTCGATATGATCCATTGTCTCCAACCAAACCGTTACCAGATATTTAATTATTTAATTTTTCAAATTTATTAACATCCTGTAATGAAACAGGAAATTTAACATCGTCAAAGTTCAGTTTACCAATATGTTTTTTATACTTATATGTTCGCTCTCCCCCACGGTCTGTTGGAAAAAATGCTGCTAATATAGACCATTTAAAACATCTATTATCCTCGTTCTTAATATTGATTTATCCTTTTTTAATTCTAATTCTTTTGGTAGTTGGATATAGATTCTCCTCTAATTGGGTCATATTTTGATACACATAACCAATCATACATAATTGTCCCAAGTTCATAATCAGAACCACTGGTTGATAAATTTTTAACTGATGGTTCTATCCATCAAATACACAATGCAAACTATTACCAATTTTATATGTTCCCAGTATCCTCTGATAGCAGTCTTTCTCTGTAAAACCATATTTTTAATATAATGTTGTATTTTATTCCATTATTTTTAAGTAACACATTACTAATATTACCTACGGTTTTATGCTTCTTAAGAAGTTATATAAATCATTTATATTCTTATCATATGCATGTACATCATAAAGATAATCAACCAGCAGGACATCTTTAATTTTTTGTTGTAAATCAAATTTAGTTCTTTAGATGATTGTTTTAACTGCTTTTAGCTGGTTTTGTTTTGTTTTTTTTATTTCTGATTTACACTTTTTGTAATATTTAAACTGTTTTTTTAATTGTTTTTTTCTGGTACTGGTTTCATTTCTTTTTGTTTTGGTTTAATACTTTTAGGCAATTGTTTAATTTTTTCATTATGATCTGATATATTATTTTTATGTAAAAATTCAGTTGAGCTACATCTGAAGATTTAGTATTATTTTTTTTATTATGACACTTTCCTGTAGAGTTTAATTCCAATATTTTTTGATAAGATGATTAAGTAACATCTTATCAACATCTGATTGAATTTGTTATATTGTAATAAACCTATACAAATTTTGTTGTGTCGTTAAAATTTTAACTGCTCATTATTGTATCATTACTGGATACAAAATTACCTTGTTTAACCTCTGAACTATTTTCAATTTTAATATTACCATTTATGTTTTGGGTAGAATTTTAGATTGTTGATTTTCAGTCTACCTTTTCGGTCATTTGTTTCTATATTTATATATATGAGTTATTTCTTTAGGCATCTTTCGGTCGAAAATCCGACCATTTCGATCATTTTGATTAATTTGACTTTTTTTAAACCAATTTTTTTAAAACGGATTAAAGAAATATTATTTTTACATTATTGTAAAATGGAGAAAAAAGTTAGCTAAAATTACTCATATTAAAAATGACATTTAATTTAAGACAGATTTTGTGAAATATACAATCTAACCAAACTATCGCTGAGGGATGAAACTTTACGTGAAATACGAGCAGAAATATCAATATTAACTAATTTACAAGAACTTGATTTAAGAGGTAATAAAATAGAAACAATACCACAAGATATAGGCAACTTAATCAATTAATCAATCATGATCCGGATTTTTATGCTGACAATGAGATTGCTAGATCACGTCGAGTTGTCAGCATTAGAAAATCCGGATCATTACGAGACGCGAGCATAAGAAACCATGATTATAACAATGGTTTTGCAAAGAGACAATCACTAACAACAGGTGACACTAAACATATAAGTATGTTTATACCATTATCCACTGTTTTTGGGTTGTTCTAGAGATATAGACACAATAACAGGAGGGATTAACATTAATATTAGATCGTTTACAGACGAATGATAATATTTTCAAAGCTGTTGCTCTTGCTGATGATGGTAAATTTCGAATTCAATATATTTCATTGTGGATTGCAAAAGCTGAACCCAATGTAAAGACATAAAATTATATAGATTGACGATTGGTATCTGGATATACAAAAAGATTGTACTTTGAGCAAATGACAGTACACAGACAACAATATAATGTCAACGAGCTTTCAGTACACGGAGGGTCACAACAAATGAGACAGAGCAACTTCCAGTACATATATTTGGTGCATTTTAAGCAGCTTCTCCAACTAGCGATCAAGCAAAAAACAACATGATATTTGATAATGCTAATTTAAGACAACTATTCGAGAGAATCCATTTCTAATCAATATCCTCAGAGAGTATTACAATCTATTTTTAATATTGAGAATTTAAATGTAAGCCCAGCATATATAATGTTACAAAAAGCAATGAATATATATTAGGATGGTGTCACAGCAAGTTCAATAAATATAACTGATTGTTCAACATTGTATCCAATATTTCATTTTTATGTATCAAAACACAACGAGCAATGAATCAATAGTACATCAGATATTGAAATAACATGACAATTAGGAGGTTATTTCCATTTAGCAGGAGCAAATGTGCCATGCCAAGCATAGTGTGTTGTGTTGAGTGATAGATATATAAGACTGAAAGCTGTAGATGGCAACATGAATATTATTATAGCAATATAATATAAGATCATGATTAAAGTAATAGGTTTGAACCTACACACAACATTAAAAAGATTCTATTGTCAACGCTTATACTAAAATTCAACCAATAAAAATAACATTAAAATCAAGATAAGTTTTGGTGGCACAGATGAATTATTTATCTGTCAACAACAATTATTAAAATTCGTTGTAGCAAAATGAAGACATTATGATTTTGCATTCAAGCTCGTAATGATCCGGATTTTCTAATGCTGACAACTTGACGTGATCTAGCAATCAAGATCCCGTTATTGTGATAATACTATATATGTATTCGGCGTAACAAGTGGTTTGATTAGCTCATCTAATGGTTCTGCAACCTCCCACTATAAATCTTGTGATCCAATTTTATCCTGTAAAATTTGATATTTTGTTTTCTTCATGTTATAAGCCATTTTTGAACTTTCTCTTAACATTTCTGCATAGAAGTAACTTTTCAAAACTCAATGTCCATATTAAAATATTACATAATATTTATTCCAACATAATGTAAAAATAAAATATAATAATTTCACCTGACGATTTAAAAATGGTCGAAACCATTGTGGGTTCTTTCAGGGGTGTTTATGTTTGTTTTATCAAAAACAAAGAGACATTATACAGATTTTGTGTTGCTTCCTTGTATATATTGATAAAGCATTGTTTGTCAACATCACCAGAACAATTATCATCTCTAATATGGATTACGTCTTTATTATCCAATCCATTAAAAAGTACAACACATTTTGTGTTTCGGCGGATGTATTTTGTCACATCATAATAAGACTGCCTTAAATATATGCAATTACAAGTTTTATTACGACTCAAACTAAATTATTCTTTGATTCTATTCATATTAGTGTTGTTAATTTTTGTATCATCAAGCACTATTATTGTATTTATATTGTTATCCTATATGAATAATATCTTGAGGTGTGAGCATAATGAGGATTTTGAAATTGTTTCTTCTTCTGTGGTATAAAATAGTTCTTCTAACATGGCATATTGTGCTTGGGTATTATTGATAGCATATAGAGTAATTTTATCATAATTAAGATATTTTAGTGACAGGTTCATTAATAAAATTGTTTTTCCTTGACCTGTGCTTCAGACGATAAGGTAATGACAATCAGGCAACAGGAAGTTGTGTCTGGTATTTTTGGGTTGCTCAACATCAAAATTGACTTTTTCCAGTATACGACTTAGTTATATAAAACTATGTCTGATTTCGCTCAAAACCATTGAGCTTGTACTGTTTTAAATATTTTTCTAAGGGCTCTACATAGTTTTACTAATGTTTTTTTTTTTTTTTTTTTTTAATACATATTTTATGGTTTGTTTTTCATCACTATTGAAAGTGAATGTTACATTGATCACCAATACATTAAAAAAATCCGTTACAAAATTTTAATTTTTGATTTTTAATGATCCAATTTCAATGCACTATTTATTGATGTTGCTATTATACGAATAACACTCAATATTGCCATAAAAATTAGAATTGCTGGTATCACTGTTATACACGCTGTACCACCCTCCAATGCTGTTATCAGCATAGTTGATTTATATATGTTTCCATATAATTTATAACTTTTCCTATAAGCAGAACTCAATCGCGCTAAATAATCATGTAATTCTGTAATGTTACTTGTTAATCTAATTAACATTTATCATATTATGTTTGATTAAAACCGAATATTGATATAAAAGCAAGAAACTCAAATTCAACATTAGTCCCAATTTTAACTATCGTTGTTTCTTCAAAACTACTAGTCCATATTTTATTTATTAACAAGGATTCCGACCACACTTTTCATACATTTATTTCATATAGTTACAAAATACTGAAATCACTTCTATCATAAGCACAAAAATATATCCATGAAGGATGAGACGTTGTGTACTTATCTGACTTTCTATATACAAGTTGTATTCTGTATGTGCCAGGTAATAATTTAATATCCGAATAACCTATGCCTATTTTTTATCCGAGAAATAGTGTTGATATTTGCATTTCAATATTGTTGCTTTCTATACACTTGGTCAGTTATCGGATTATTCAGATTTGTTATCTTTTTTACCCATATCTACATTAGAGAAAAACGTGTTCCGAGCTTCCAAAATTGAACCATCTGGTCACCATTTATTCTTATTACCAACCCATTCGAAGATGGAATAGCAATTGATCGTTTTTCATGATCATAACTAATAACATTTTGATCACTACCAAGCTTAACCATAAATGTTTTCCCAGATCCAATATCAGAGGAACTAATGTGTCTAACTTCGTCCTTGTGCATGGAAACAAATATCATCTAAATTCTGTAATTGTTCATCAGCTCTTTGGAACTGGTTGTCAATGAAATGTGTTAAGAGAATGTTGACATTATTATAAATGCAATGTTTTTTTTACATCATCATCTGCACTAACATGTTGTCGTAATTTTACAATCTTATAATTGTTGTAGATCTCACTCACGATGAACGTATTCATCAAATTCATTTTTAATATTTATAACTTAATTTCTTGTTGCATATTTAGTAGTATCCAAGTGTACGTCATTAAGACTATCTGTTGGTGTTTCCAAATTTGTATAGCTCATTATGTTATATAATTAAATAATATATACAGAAGAAATAATTTATATTCACAAAGTAAAAGTAACAAGAGAACAAAAATATATTTAAAATTCTTAAGTTATATAATGGTTCAAATAAGGATTACACTCTAAAAATAAAAGGTAATGATAATGTTTTGCTGACTAATTTTGAAATTTCAGAATTATAAAACGATGATGTAATTGAAATTGAACATGACAATATTAAATTACATAAGTATGCAGCATGCTGCATACCATATTTTTTACGAAACGAGATTATAAGGTTTAGGTTGTATTATTCCGTACTACCTTTTCTTTGCTTTGTGTGTTTTGAATGAAAGATCTGAAAGTTGGTTTTAATGTTATTCCATAAAGTATCATGCTCTTTTTCAAATACGTTTTGTTTTTATTTGAGGTATATTAATATTAATGTTATAAAGCTTAAAGATTTTTGAGGAAAAAAATATAATCAAATTTCACTGTTCGTTTTTTACTCTGCAAATGATTTTTAAGTAAATCAACTGCATTATATTTTTTTGTATTAATTCTCTTGTTTTTGAAGTTTAAAGTGATGCGATTCTCAATTTTATAATCATCGAATGAACTTTTTATATATTTTATATTATATTTTGATATTATTATAATTTTATATTTGTGTACAAAATAACCAATATATTCAAATAAAATGTATATCACTACCACAATTCAAACAAACATATCCACCATCAGTATCTATTATAAGATTTTTCATCATAGCAAGAATCATTTAATACATTTATGTGATCAAACGATTCCTCGTTGATTTGTCCAGTTTTAAACTTCCCACTCAAAATAAGAACCAAGCTTAGATAATATTTCTTCATTTGAAAAATCACCATATTCTATGATTCTATGACATTTTCATCTATATTTTCCGTAAATATATATATATATATATATATATATATATATATATATATATATATATATATATATATATGTATATAAACCCTTTTTCTAATGATTCATTGTCCTGGGAGTTATAATAAAACTGTATTTTATTGAAAATACTAAAGTCATTAAACTCTTGTAACTAGCTAAATCTCTCAGAATGTTTAATTTAATCAGCTTAACTATCTCTGGTTGAATTTGTTCCAATTTGTTAAACCATGCTCTGAGTTCTCGTAAAATAATTAATTTGCCTACACATGGTAACATTTAAAAAAAATTGTTTTGTATTATAGATAATTTTTGGAAATTAATCAGCTGATCTATCTCCGGTGGAATTCCTTGTCATTTATTAAAATCTAGTATAAGTTCTTGTAAATTGATTAAGTTGACTATGTTTGGTGGTATTATTTCTATTTTAGTAGTACTTATGTATTTGTAATTTGATTAAGTTGCCTATATCTTGTGGTATTATTTCTATTTTAGTATTACTTACGTATTTGCAAATTGATTAAGTTGCCTATATCTTGTGGTATTATTTCTATTTTAGTATGAAGATACTTTGCCTTAATACGACTGATAATACTTTGTAATTGATTTTGAAAAAAAAATCTTTTTATTTTTATTTTTTTGTACAGGACCTCAAGGGAGATTAGTTGTATTAACTGAGTTACTCTCTTTAAATAAAGGTATTATTATTATTATTGTTATTATTATTATTATTATTATTATTATACAATAACTGACTGACATCACCTTTTTTCTGCCTGCCTATATAGGGATTTGTACAAGGCCTCGAACTCATTTTCATTTTCTGTGCTCAATTGCAAAAGAAACGTTTTAACTTTTAATGGTAAACCCTAAACTGACCCAAGACTACCAAAAAAAAAAAAAACTACCAATAAGTATATGTATAGGATGTATTTATTTAATTTTATATATTCTTTATGTCATGTATTTATTGCTGCTGCTGTTATTATTATTGTTATTATTATTAATATTATTATTATTATTATTTTTATCATTATTGAAATAATAAAAGTGGATAGGTAGATTTTTGCATCAAGTACCAAAGAAGTAAAGGTAGGCTGTCACATGCTTGTAAAATGTGATGTCTACCACCAATTGTGAAATAGTTCTTGCATATCTGCACTAACAGAAATTACCAGATGAATATGCATTTTTTTTTTACCTTGAGTGGCCTCTGACCTTTCGCCATGGGTATAACTCTTTTTCCTCTGATAAAGTAGAGACCGTTTCATGGGAAAACTTCTTCCAAAATCCAAGTAATATATCATGTACTATAAAAATTAAGTTTGAATAAAGAAATATAATAAAAATCCTGCTACACTGGCAAACTGTTCTCATACTGTATCTCAAATTCAAAGAATGAGCAATTTGTTCAACAATTGCTAAGTTTCAAGCTGGCTGCTGAGGTACCACATGCTGCATGGTTAAGTTTATGCAGATAATGCTAACATTCTAAATCAACAAGCATCCTACCCTAAATTGATATTAATTAAAGGTAATTTTAAATATTAAGGTCTCCTTTTGTTTGTTTTTGAAAATTTTCAAACTGATAACAAAAGTGTAGTAAGCAACTTTTCACTTGCATGGTCCCCAAGACTTTTCACAAAATGGAGGAATCTGCAAGGCAATTATGCTACATTGGTAATGTCTAAGCAAGGCAATTATGCCACATTTGTACTGTCTAAGCAAGGCAATTATGCCACATTTGTACTGTCTAAGCAAGGCAATTATGCCACATTTGTACTTTCTAAGCAAGGTAATTATGCCACATTTGTACTGTCTAAAGGAGGTAATTTTTATCATTTTGTTGACAGAATAGTCACACCAATACTGCCAACAACTTAGTCATAGAACAAGGTTGCAGAATAGAACACAATTTTAATATTACCACATTTATAACACAAGTCAGTTATATTTCAAAACTAGTAGGTAAATGTATGACTCTTTCATCAATAAATGCATCTATTTTAAAGGGAATAGATGACAATATTGCAAAAACAATTGTTTCAAGGTTTCTCTAGTTTTATTTATCTTCAGCTATATTTGATGGCACACCAGCACCATTTGTCCAATACTGAAAGGCCCCTATGCCAGGGTGCTTTGTGTCAATGTTGGTCAACATTTGTTCAGCGGTTTTTTGAGATAAGGTCATATACATTTTTTCTACTGTTAGTAATGGCAGTAATATTTGATGGTGGAACAGCATCATTTGTATAAATCTAAAAGGCATTCAAGCTAGGACACTTTTGGTCAAATATGATCAAAATCTGTTAAGCAGTTTTTTTAGAAGAAGTTATTAAAGGTTCTTCTATTTTCAATAACAGCAACCATATTAGGTGGCAGATTGGCATCATTTGTATAAAACTAAGAGGCCTTTCATACCAGAATGCCCTCTGTAAAATTTGTGTGAAATTCTGTTTAATGGGTTTTTGAGAAGAAGTCATTTCAAGGATTTTCTATTGATAGTAATGGTGGCCATATTTGATGGTGATTTGGTATCATTTATACAATTTGAAAGCCCTAAACATAAGAATGATTTATATAAAATTTTGTCCATTTATTCTGAACAGTTTCTGCGATATCATTTATGTTTCTATTTTTAGTAACAGTAGCAACATTTGATGGTGGATTGGCAGCATTTATACAAATTTGAAAACCCTTTATCCCAGGATACTTTCTGTAAAGTAAGGTCAAATTATGTTGAGAATCTTTTTCATCAGAAGTCATTTTATGTTTTTTTATATTTAGCAACAGTAGCCTTATTTGATGGCAGATCAGCATCATTTTATACAAAACTTAAAGCCATCTATGCCAGATGCTTTCTGTAAATTTTCGTAAAATTCTTTTGAGCAGTTTGTTTTGTAGAAGTTTAAAGGTTTTTCTAGTTTTAGTAACAGCAGACATATTTGATGGCAGATCAGCATCATTTGTATAAGCTTTATAAGTCTTTATGCCAAAATGCTTTCTTTCAAGTTTGGTAAAATTCCAAGAAGTCTTTTAAAAGTTGTTCTTATATTTTGGTAATGGCAGCCATAATTGAAGGCACATGGCATCTTTTGGCAAAATTTAAAAGGTCTTCATGCAAGGATGCTTTCTGTCAAATATGGTCGAATTCTATTCAGCAGTTTTGGAGAAGTCATTAAATTTTTTCTATTTTTAGTAATGGCTACTATATTTTATGGCAGATCAGCATCATTTAAAGAATGACCTTTGTGCCAGGATGCTTTGTACCAAGTTTGCTTGAAATTGGTCTGGTATGTTTTGAGAAGAGGTTGAAATAGTAATTGTTGATTGACAATGGACAGGTTTTCCCATTTTTAGTAATGGTGGCCATCTTTTACAGCATTATTTGTATACATATGAAGCCCTTTATGCAAGGATGTTTTTGAGAAAAAGTTTAAATAGCAATTGTTGACCAATGCATGACACATGATGCACGACAGATACATAACCATACCATATGTTCACTTGGTCTTAAAGAACAAGAAGAAGAACCCTTGGTTATCCTAGATCTGGTAAGAAAATGCTGTGAAATGATTTAGTGGCTGTCCTTAAATACAATTTCATATGAAAACTCATCGAAAAAGATGTATTCAAATGTTTGAGTCAAGCAGATTTCTGTAGTGGTCACTCAACCAGCTCACATTATGAGCTGGTTCTAAGTTCACCAATGTGCCTTAAAGTGCAGACATCTAATTGGTAAATTTTAGGGCAAACTTAAATATGATCTAATCAAATTGATGGATCCTAGACTTCAAGTTTAAGTCCAGACTTAAATTCTGTTGGTGAAATCAGGGCCTGGTGATAGATGGTGGTAAAATGTTAAACAATACAGATGTTGCAGTCACAGCTGATCCAAATTGTATAAACAGCATGTTGGAGGAGGTGATTGTGCATGCATAAAGGTCACAAATATACATGTTGTATGCTAATTCTTATGACAGAGTTTGAAAAGCACCCTCACAAAATTGATTCATTACTTTCTTCATGTAATGTATAGATGAGGTTCTGAACAACTATGTTCAACTTTATTTTTGTGAGTAGACTATATTCAAAATCACTAATGAACAATTGTGCATTTGGATTTGTACTGTTCTCGCTTGCTGCAAGTGCATTTATATGTCATCAAAGTGCCACTTCAATGTTGTAAAATAAAACATATGTGAATTGATACAGATTATAACAAAGTAATCTTTTATTGTTTTCTTTGACTCCAAGCAATCTGAAATATTGTTTGCCTTGACTCCAGGCAATTTGAAATATTGTTTACTAGGTCCTTCATGCCAGTATTCCAGATGTATTCTCTTTTACTTACAGGGAAACAATACACATAAATTTGCATAGCAGAATAACAATTGTTATAAATTAACAATTTACTTACAAAATGTTGCTTTTAATAATTCATAATCATACAGCAAAATCAGAGAGGGAGAGGAATAATAAAAGTAGAAAGGAAAACACATTTCCAAAGAAATACAATCAAGCTTAATTCAGTGGGTATCTTTTATTGACTTTTCACAAATGGACATAAAATTATTTGCTTGAGGGAGCTCTTTACATTTGAAATGGACACAAAATAATTTGCTTAAGGGAGCTCTTTGCATTTGAAATGGACACAAAATAATTTGCTTAAGGGAGCTCTTTGCATTTGAAATGGACACAAAATAATTTGCTTAAGGGAGCTCTTTACATTTGAAATGGACACAAAATAATTTGCTTAAGGGAGCTCTTTACATTTGAAATGGACACAAAATAATTTGCTTAAGGTAGCTCTTTGCATTTGAAATGGACACAAAATAATTTGCTTAAGGGAACTCTCTGCAATTGAAATGGACACAAAATAATTTGCTTGAGGGAGCTCTTTGCATTTGAAAATTTTATTTTGTTGATATTTATTGAACAGTATAAATAAAATTGGTAAAACGTGGATGCATAAGGCCTGTCCAGCATTATTTTCAGACCTATTTCCAGTGCAGGCAATTCAAAGTCAGCAATTTGACACAAGTATATTTGCCATAGATAATTAGTTTTTTAGTCACAAAAACGGTCTTTAAAAATTTAGTAGCCTTTTGTTTCTTTGAAGAATCAACTGCAAAGTTATCTTAAAAGCACTGTAGAGCCAATGTATGTCACAAACACCAGTAAATCTCTTACGTGACATTTAATGGCATAGGTATGTGGACACATGTCAATAGATGGTCAGGTAACGAGAAACATGTCAATAGATGGATAGGTAGGTAGACATGTCAATAAATGGATAGGTAGGGAGACACATGTCAATAGATGGATAGGTAGGGAGACACATGTCAATAGATGGATAGGTAGGTAGACACGTCAATAGATGCATAGGTAGGTAGATACATGTCGACAGATGGATAAGTAGGTTGACACATGTCAATAGATGGATTGATAGGTAGACACATGTCAGTAAATGGATTAGTAGGATTAGTGGATGTTGATAGATAGACAGGTAGATAGATACATGTTGACAAATGGATAGGTAGGTAGATACATGTCGATAGATGGATAGGTATGGAGATACATGTCAGTAGATAGGTAGGTAGATACAGATGGATAGGTAGGTAGACACATGTTGACAGATGTATAGGTTGGTAGATACCTGTAAATAGATGGATAGGTAGGTAGATACATGTTGATAGATGGATAGGTAGGTAGACATGTCAATAGATGGATAGGTAGGGAGATACAGGTCAAAAGATTGATAGGTTGGTAGACACATGTCGATAGGTAGGGAGACATGTCGATAGATAGGGAGACATGTCGATAGATGGATAGGTATGTATGTAGAGATATAATAATCATCTTTGTAAAATATCAGAGGAAAACCAATGCATAGACAGTTGTAAACACAGACACAAAGACTAAAGAAAACAGGCATGCAGACAATCGATATGATTGCTTGCAATATCTCCTTAAAAGAGTGTATATAATGATTACTACATCTAATACAGAGAAACAATTTTTAACTGAAATAATTACATTTATCGTTGAGACTGTACATACTCAACTTGTCACCATTTGTGACACTGACTGCTACAATGTCAAATAGTAAATGTCACAACAATGGTAAATGTAAAAATGTATTCCTTCTACTGGCATCAGTGCTTTCAGAGTCCACAGTAATGGTCATATTGTGACATTTACCGGTGTGAAAAGAGCCAGTAAATATTAGTTTAAGACATTTACCAACGTTTGTGATACTTACAGGCACTACAAAGCACTTTTTTGTTCCATTTAAGTAAGTAACAATTTATTGCGATGGTTATGCAATTCACAAATATAGACACACACACACTCATACACATGTGCAAAAATCTGAATTGATAAACTGTTTTTAAAAAAAAAAATCAATAAACCTGAAAACTGTCTCACGGGATTTTTAAAAATTTAAATCTACTTTTTAAGCAAAAGAGTTACCTATATGACAATTTCTCCTGTAAGGAAGAAATCTTTAAGTTGTTTTGTTTCCTTCTTCTTCCTTACACAAATGCATTAAATAGTAATGGAATATTATCCAGTTCATTCTTTCATAAGTACTTCATTTCACTTTTGCCAAATTATTTGTAATCCAGGAGCTGACTGGTACCAAATTTGAATTCACTTTTTCTTTAACACATGACTATGTTTTACAACTTACACGGTATTTTCTTCTATTACTTTAAGACTTCACATGAAGAAAAACTTTGCATGTAGAATTATAACAAGCATTATTTAGATCATGATGCAAGCATATTTTAGCATGCAAAACTGCATAGATCCACATTCTACCATGACTGCCTACATTCAGGTCTATGTTACAAATATTCCATGATAAAATCACATAACCTTTTTAAGAATACATACAGATTTTTAAACTTAGAAAAAAGTATGTCATGCAAAATATCAACTTGAATGACTGTCATGTAGTTACAGTATGAACTACATAATGAACTCTTTGATACTTAAGTAGCTACAGGTACATATATACATTACATACATGCACATGCACAAAAGATTGATGTATGCAGATATGTTGAATGACTATGTATTTTTAAGTACCTTTTAATGTTAACTCCAGCTTTCCAAGAAAACAATCAAATTTCAGTGGACCATGCCTATTATTTCATCATTATAATGAATATTACTTGCTTCTTAAATCACCACAATTAAAAACATTTATACTGAATTCTTTTATAGTACATTTCATTCTAGTAATTATCTTGCAAGACAAATTATTGTGAAATTTTCTCATGTTCTTATTCAAGATAAGAATGTCTACAGATAAAAATCAAAATACCTTGGTACCTGCATATAACTCCATCATGGGTTGTTTCTTTCAAATTGATGCACAGTTGAAAACAAATGAGGCAATGTGTTTATTTGGGATTACCAGCAGTATCTTATGCATTCTTTATCCTGGATTGGCAGAGCTATCACTCCCAATACTGGTATCAGTTGCTGAGGCAATAACCGCACTTTCATAGTCATTAATATAAGTTCAGTCATATAGTACAGCCACTGAATACATAGTAATTGCATAGATATCAGACCATCAGTTGACATCACCTTCACTGACCTAAATATTCTTCATGACAACATCAGTAATTGTTCTTTATTTCTGTATGAATAGCTGGCTTAGAAGTCTGTCAAAATATAAGGCAATCTTGATCAAAAAGAACCTTGGCACATGGTTAAAGTGTCATAATCAAGCCTCTTGATGACTTAGAGGACTTGCCTAATAGTAGGCAAAGAGAGAACATGCTTGCAAAGGTATAGACAGTTATCTGTTTGTGCACCTTTAATTATGCATTGCAGATGTGTACATGTACCCTTTTCCATTTTTACTGTGCTAAATGGTGCAAAGGCCTGGAGAAAACCTTGCCTGTATCATTTTTTTTATAGTTAACTTTGATAATATGTACACTAAATTATCTTTTCAAAATCATGACCAAGTTCAAATAGCACATTAAAACATTAATGTTAATGTTAACGTTTAATGTTACAAACAGTAAATTTCTCTCTTGTCACAGTGATTACCTGTGCATGTTGTACTTTGCAATCATGTGTATATCTTTAAGTGACAAGATGAACTGATAAATGGCAAAGAATCACCAGTGCACTTTGTTTATATGGACAATAGCTGAAATCTAATGCTGATCATATCTTTGCAGTCAGCTGATTCATTGGAATTCAAGGCCAAGACAGGAAGACATACAATTAAATATCTAATGTTGAAAGTATATGTATCCAATAATAAATTATTATGTGCAATGTCATGTATGTCAACAGTATTTCATCCATGGTTGATGGGCACATGATTTGAAGGAGGATCATATATTCATGTAAAATTATTAATTGTGATTGATGTTGCTTACAGTCCCTAATTCAAGCCCATGTTATTAAAGGCATTTGATTTATGCTGAGTTATCATATGATTACTGCACTGTTTGTAAACTTTCATACACTCTAAGTTTTCATACACCAACAATACATAAAAATGATGATTATATTTTGTCCTTTAAATTTT
This sequence comes from Margaritifera margaritifera, assembly GCA_029931535.1. NCBI lineage: Eukaryota > Metazoa > Mollusca > Bivalvia > Unionida > Margaritiferidae > Margaritifera > Margaritifera margaritifera. Next base: position 3,094,475 of record JAQPZY010001605.1, on the reverse strand, counting down.
AGAGCAACTTATTTTTTGTATTAATTGTTAGCAAATTTAAGTACTTAAAAAAGATAATTAGTTTTGTCTGTAATTATTCAAAAGAAGTGTGAATGAAAAATAACCGACATTACAGTAATACTATCAAATTCATCCACTTAATATAAAATTGTATTACAATTATGTAATTGTTACTATCGGATATATGTGTGTGTGTGAGAGAGATAGAAAGAGAGAGGGAGAGCAAGAGAGTGACAGAGAGAACTTTACAACTTTTCTTATCCTGTTAACATTAGAGTTTTCTAAACTGACAACATCAATTTTAGCTTTGACAATTTATTGAAAATACCAACTTTTAACAATATTATAATTACAATATTAGTAAAAGAATTTAAAAAACGGTTGCTTATACAACTTTAAAAAAATTGAAAATGGCATTTTTTTGGCAAGAATTTCACAAAATTGGATATCTCCATGGTTTGACGATGTGGCACCATCATCGATTAAGTCTGTGAAAAAAAGAGAGAAAAAATGTATGATTAGATTTCAGCAAAAATAGATGCATTTAACATCTTGTAGATTCATTTCAGTTGACTGACATATCTGACAATATTTACACTTTTTAATTTAAGTTACATATGATTGAAAATATTTACACAGGTAACTTAAATTATATATGATTGAAAATATTTACACAGGTAACTTAAATTATATATGATTGACAATATTTACACAGGTAACTTAAGTTATACATGATTGACAATATTTACATAGGCAACTTAAATTATATATGATTGACAATATTTACACAGGTAACTTAAGTTACATATGATTGACACAGGTAACTAAAGTTACATACAAATGAGAATATTTAGACAGGTAGCTAAAGTTACATATATTTGACACAGGTAACTAAAGTTTCATATGATTGACAATATTTAGACAGGTAACTAAAGTTACATATGATTATCATATTTTACAATATCTACACAGATAACTTAAGCCAAATTAATTTGCACCAATTATCCCAAATACAACTGTTTTAGCCATTACACTGATGTAAAATTACATCCATTTAGTTTTCAATAAACAAGTAACAAAAGATAAAAAACCTCAATCTATATAATTTGTCATTGCATCTTTTAGTACACAAAACCATCAACATTTTAGATGCCACATGACTTGTCAGTGTAAGTATTAGTCAAATCAGGTGATAACAAAGTACATGTAGGTATTCTGAGTCAGTAGCACAAGACCTGATGAATAAGTGAACACAGTCACATATTGACACCAGTCTTAATTGGTTGTATCAAGATTTCAAAGGAATGATTTTTGAAATATGACTGAAACAATTAAATGATTAAAAACAGAAACAAAAAAGAATGACAGCCCAACAACTGGGGCTACAGCAGAAAAGTCCCACCCCCTCCATTTAATAATAATCATAGTTGGCTGCTTAAAATTACCATATGATTAGAACCCATTAGTAAAATCAAATAAAATGTACAATTTCTTTATCTTAAGACTAATATTTTTAATGAACACAAACAAATACTTCATTTTTTTAACAAACCCACCATTTTACTTTAGACTGGAACAACTTTGTATACAGTATTAGCAAGGATGATCGAACTTGCTGCAATCTGCAAAGGCCCAATGATGGCTAGGTTAGATGTACTTGTTTCATAATTTTCCTTTATAAGGGTCAGAAGGGTCTGTACTCTATCCTGTGGGTAGACCCTCTCGAATATGAGATCAAATGCCACCTTTTCTGAGCCAGGGCCACTGTTCCTACTGGAAAGTTGAAAAAAAGTATAAAATAAAGTTTAATTTTCATCCATATATCTTCTCAATTTTTCAATATGGTACATAGATTTTCCTGTTCCTTACAATTTGACAATTAACATCAAATGTGGCTGCACTGTACATTCCCATTTTTCTTGATGAAATTACCTATACACTATTTAGTGAGGGACAAATTCTGGGGAGTTAGTGAACTCCAAAACAACACCAAAGGAAGAAGTGCTACAAGTTTTTGGTCACAAAGATAGTGATAAAATAGACATCATACTACAAATCACACCATGGATGATAAAAATAAATGAACACAGCACCTTTTACAAAGGAGGATACTGAGGACAAGTTTACAAAGGAGGATACTGAGGACAAGCTTACAAAGGAGGATACTGAGGACAAGTTTACAAAGGAGGATACTGTACAACGGAGGATACTGAGGACAAGTTTACAAAGGAGGATACTTAGGACAAGTTTACAAAGGAGGATACTGAGGAAAGCTTACAAAGGAGGATACTGAGGACAAGCTTACAAAGGAGGATACTGAGGACAAGTTTACAAAGGAGGATACTGAGGACAAGTTTACAAATGGAGGAATCACTGTTACAGCGAATGGATGAGTGTAGACTGAATGCGCAAAGTTGCTTTAATACTGCAAATTAAACTAATTATTTACTTCATATTTGCTTTTTACATTTATTTTCTCAGCCGTATAAGTGATAGTTATTGGCATAAAGACTTTATTTTGATAGTACCATATTTAGCTGTGTATAATGCACACTTTTTTCACCTAATTTCCTTATTTTCAGTTGGGGGTGCACGTTTTATAGAAGAACTAAAAGAAAAGTATTTTTCCAGGTCAATCTGACAAAAGAATGAAGGCACTATAGCTACCTACATGTGTCACATTCACTCCTTGTGAAACATTAAATCCACTGCAAACTGCATTGTAACTGAATTGTTTACTAGCCTTATTACAGAAATAAATAATGCTTACAAACCTTGATAATCTTGTTCTTTGATTGCTTATGTTAATAAATTCATTTCATTTCACATCACTGTGTAGTGTTTTGTTCTGTGCCTCGACCGGAAATATTGTAACCTGTTGTTCTAAATCTGTGCAAAGTACCACATTGCAGTAGAACAAATATGATGATTACCGTACCTGTACCATAAATATTCAGTATTCCATAACTGTGGATCTAATCCATTATTTCTTCATTTATTCTTGTTTGAATTGAAATATAATATTTAGAATTCAAGCAGTGTTAATGTTCTCATCAGAGGCACCTTTAGGGGACGTATTTTTTGTGAATACAGGTTTGTCTGTTATGGTAGCACTGACACATTGTGAAACAAAACAAGCAATAATTGTACTAAGTTGGAAAATATTTTTTCTTTGGAAAATAAACTTGGTTCTTAGTTTTATTTCCCCTCTTAAATGACAGTATTTTATATTTCTTTGTAACTATTCAGTAATCAATGATTCATTGACTCTGTGTGGTCTTTTTAATTTTATCAGCAGAACAAATATATGATTTCCGTACCTGTAAATGTTCAATATTTGATAACAGTAGATCTAATTAATTTTTTCATAATTTATTCTTGTTTGAATTGAAATATAAAACTCAAGCAGTGTTAATGTTCTCATCAGAGGCACATTTTGGGGACATTTGTTTTGGTGACTACGGTTAGTCTGTTATGGTAACACTGACACATCAAGAAGCAAAATAATCAATTAATGTATGAAGTCAGAAAACATTCTTTGTTTTTGTTTGGAAAATAAACTTGGTTCTTAGTTTTATTTCTCATCTTAAATCATAGTATCTGATATATCTTTGCGACAATACAGTGATCAATGCTTCATTGACTCAGTGTGGTCTATTCATGGTAATCAGCGCCAGCTAAGCTTTGATGTGCTAAACATAGTTACAATGCTTTGTCTATGTAAATTTGCAATTTATTCACTTTTCTTCAGAAAATTAGATTGGTTTGTTTTTGTTTTTTCTCATCTTAAACCACAGTATTTGATCCTTCTTTGTTACAATAGAGTGAGCAATATTTAATTGACTCAGCACAGTGATTGTAAAGGTAATCAGCGTTGGCTAAAGTTTTGATGTGCCAAACATAATTACGATGTATTGTTTTCGTAAATTCTATCTAGGGCACTGAGATATATTTCAGAAGTGTCATGATAGTCCAAATAAGTAATACTGGACCTGAACTTTCACACAGCATCTTGTGTTCGATCTTGAAATGCCAGGAATGATGACAGACAAGGACATATAGTGACTTTTCAAAAGTGACGATGATGAAGAGGAATTTGAGGGATTTGATGCAACAGACTGAACTAAATTAACAAAGTGAACTTTAAAACGTTCCTTTTAAGGGCCAACCGTAAAATTGGACAGATATACTTTAAAGTCTGCCCTTTTTCATTCTTTCTTTTACGATATCTGTAAAAAAAAAAGTATTGGTCATAATTGGGTGCCGCGTACTGACCGGAAATACCAGAGAAAAAGTCATGCGCTGGTTTTTTGTAAAGAATTAAAACATCATGTAACAAATGATGATCAGTGCACTATCCAAAATGGACTACCTTTGTTGCATTAAGAAACAGAGTGAAATTATCAAGATTTTAAAATGTATTATATCACATGCACGTTATATGGCAGACCTATGTTTTTTCCCCCCATTCTGGGTTGAAAATTGGGGTGAGCGTTATACATCAGTGCATGTTATACACACCAAAATACAGTACTGAGTATCTTAATCGGATTTGTCATGATAGGCAGTAAAGGAGTTGGTGTCAAAAAGCACCACTGCACAGTAAAGGATTAGTTTAAACATATTTTATTTCATAAATTTGTAGTTGGAAATTACAAGAGGTACATTATAGTAGGTAAAGGATTAGACTGAAAGTCAATGGCTTATAATGTTCTTCTCCTTTTACGATACAAAAATTGTAAATATATATGAATATATGGTGGACGATATTAAGTTTTACTGACAAAGAAACTAAATTATATAACAGTCAAAGTGACGAGTCTCTTGGTTAAACATTAGCCAAGGTATATAAAGCAGGATGATGAACAACGAGGGGGTGGGTGAAAGACAAGGATAAAGAAAAGAAAGAAGTTAAAAGGAGAAATTGTCAATTAATAGTATCAAACATTGTGTAGAAATTGAGAAAATAGGGAGAAAAGAAAAGTGAGGGACAAAAATAAATAAAGAAATAAATAAAAAGCAACAAAAAAGTGAGATTTAAAGTGAACAGTGCTTCCTTCTAGAGCAAGTCATTGCAGAGGCGATGGTGAATCATTTGGAAAAAATAGGGAAATTGCAATTTGTAGCCATTCATGACCCGTGGAAGTGCATGCATGATAGTAATGTGCGCTTAAGTAAATCTTTTTGACTTTTCAATAAATTTATGAACGGAATTAAAATACAAATGTTTACTTCATATGGAAGTGTTGTATCACCATACAAAAAGGTATTTAAAGTTAAATTACCATTTAGTGTGAGGGACTGAAACAGTTTGATGCGTTGTTTTTGGTAATATACACAAGACAAAAAGAAGTATTGTGTACTTTCAACAATGAGGTGATCCAATTATATTCTTTGTAAATAAATGTTGATTAAGTGAAATATAATTTGTTCTAAGTCAGGCATGAAGAATTTGTAATTTCTTTCTACCCTAATAAAAGTGTCTGAGAACATAAGTGTCGCGAGTATTTAATGTGCTTTTGAAGTTGTTAATGAAGTCTATTTGATGAGTCTCAATAGATTATGTATTTCTTTCTCGAATTGCTAAAGGAAGAAATGAGTTGTAATAGACTTATTCTAGCCTGTACTAATTGGAAATTGTTTACATTATGTACGTTATAGCGAGCAATATCATTAACAGCTGGTGGAATCAGAGATGTGTGATTGGGAGGGCTTGAACATGTTGTCATTTTATTCAAGAGTGTAAGTTTGTGTTTTTGTCATCTGAATGCAAGACTTTCCCATCCTATTTCTCGGTGTAGTGTTTGAATTGATACTAATTTTGTTGCACCAGTCACAATTCTGGCAGCCTCATTTTGTATTTTTTCAAGTTCACTTTTCTTGAGTAATGTGCATTTGTCCCAAACCACATTACCATATTCCAGAATGGGTTGTATAAAAGACGTAAATATAATTTCTAAAGATTTCCTGTCAAGTTGGTATTTGAGTTTACGCATTACATTAATTCTTGACCATGCCTTTTCCTTTATATAGTCTATTTGTTTGTGCCAGGAGCAGTCATTTGAGAGAAAAACTCCAAAATGTTTGTGCGTGTCAACTTCCTTAATTCTATGGTTGAGCACATATATTGGTGGATGAAAGGGTTTATTAATTCTCCTTGAAATTGTCAGGGGGTCAGTGTTAGAAGGGTTGAAAGATACAAGCCAACTATTTATTTACACACTGAGAAATTTTTTCCAAGTCAGAGTTGAGGTTATGAGAGGTTACAATGGGATTATCTGCAAATAAACTTATATTACAGTGTATAATATATATGATATCATTTATGTATATCAAGAAAAATAAGAGACCTAAAATGGATCCTTGGGGCACACCAGCTCTAATACATCTCCACTCTGAAAACACGCCCAAAAGTATCATTCATTGTCTTCTGCTTTTGAGATAGCTAGAGAACCATTTTATAAGGCTTCCTGTGATACCAGTAGCTTTCAGTATATGGGCAAGTCCTTTATGCCACACTTGGTCAAAAGCTTTACTTATCTGGCAAAACACAACTCTAATTTCCTTACCGGAATCAATTACTTTGCAGAACATATCATATAGGTATGTTATTTGATTAACTGTAGAATCACTCTGAATAAAGCCAAACTGGAAAGGTGTAAGAATGTTAATTTAATGGAAGTAATTAAATATGTGTTTAAAAACTGGTCTTTCAAACACTTTGCCAACATTATTGAGAAATCAATATTGGTCTGTAATTAGATACAATGAAAGGGTCACTCTTCTTTAAAATTGGACAAATGTTTGCTTCTTTCCAAGTGACTAGAAAGGATGATGCTCTAAGAGACTGGTTATAAAGTGAACAAAGCGGATGTGAGGGTTCATTGCACAGCTCATGCAGAATACAATTATTTAGACCACTGGGACCAGAAGCCTTACCAAGAGGAATGATTTTGAGAACATTATGTACTTCAGGTGTTTGTTTTATAGAACTTAAGCTTACATCCATATGTAAAGGTATATCTAGAAGGTTAACATTTGTTTCATCTAGTACAGTTTACTCTATAAAAAAAATCATTAAATAATTCAGCTTTGTCAACTTCATCGGTAATTATCGAACCATTATGTTGAAGGTATGGAACAGAATGTGTATGGTGAGGGCTGATGAATGCCTTAATGAATGACCACCAGTCTTTGGATGATGTAGTGCATGATTTCAGCTTTTGTGCTAATTTGTCAGTATGTAACTGTTTGGCTTCTCAAATCATAGAGATTGTTTTGTTCTGCAGGGAATGAAATTTAGTCCAATGAGATGATAGGAGGTTAGATTACTTGGCTTTTCAATAGGCTCTCTTACATTTGTGTATTGACCTTCTGATTGCCATTGTGATCCATGGAGGTTCTGATGGTTTAACTTTAACAATTCTCTTCGGAATTCATTGGCCAGATATCAAGACTATGTAGTCAGTGTCATTTTGTGCATATTTGTTACTATCATCATATTTCAAGCAATCCCAGTCGGTAGTGGATGCTTTATGTCTCAGGAGATTATAGTCCCCTTTTTCCATATATCCATATTTGCTTCAGAAACAAATTACGATTTGGTTTTCTGTAGTTACATATCCCATAAATGGGGCATGATATCTAATATCTTGATGTAAGAAAGGATCTCCAACCATGCTGAGAATTCAACTTTCATTATAAGTAACAGATCTATCAAGTTTTATATGCTCTAATCCTCATAGAAAAAAAATTGAAAATAAAATGTCAGTTGGGTGCAAGGGCAGAAAGGAACAGGTTGAAGTTACAAAATATGAAATCGGCGAATATAGCAAACTAAGTCGGCAAAAATAGTAAACTAAAGTAAGGAGATGTGTATTGAACCTACAAAAGGGCAGGTAGAAATAGAACAACAATGGAAATAGGTTAAGATGAACTGTGGATTTCCTTGGTCATGAACTGGAGTGCTATATCTCCATCAGCGGTAGATGGACACAACTCTGAAGGCTCTTTGGAAAGAGACTTGAAATCTACAATAGGTAGAAGTTCCAACAGGTCTTCAACAGAATTGATGCGGTGGATTTTTAATGAGTGGTCTTTTACCAAGATCAACCCATCAGACGTCCACGCGCTAGCTATTTGCTTGGATTTCACTAGCTTCCAGGCTTCGAAAAGCAGCTTACTTCAAAGTCTGGTTGGATCCTCATTAATAAATATTCCACCGTAACCCTTGTCCTTGATATGTGTCCTGGCTGTATACAGTCTCTGATGGGCATGATAAGTGGCAAATTTGATAATTATATCCCTGGGTTTGTGTGACTGCCCCTTACATTGGATTCTGTGTGATCTGTCAAGGTCTTTTAAGTCAAGGTCTAAGCCGAAGGATTTAGACATTTGTAGGATGTATTTGTCAGTGTCCTCAACATGGCTTTCTGGGACTCCTGTGATATGGAGGCAGTTTCAGCAGCTATACTGTTCTGAATTGTCCACATTTATATAAAGTTTCCGAATGCTATCTCTGAGTTTAGCGTTCTCTGATTCCAGCTGTGTAATTCTCTCACTTGGGGCTGTAGTAACACCATCTACTATAGATTTTACCATGTTCTGAAGTTTGGTACTGAATGTTTCTTGCAGCAGCTGAGAAATTTTCAAAAGCTCTTCATGCCACACTCTGGATGCTGCTGATCCCATTGCTTGTGAATCAACGTTTTCTGAGGTTCCAGGGAATTCTGACATTTTCACTTGCTCAGATTCACTATTCACTCTATTATTTCTCTTGTCAAGGCTATAGTCAGGAGATGTAAGCTCTCCTTTTTTGCTACCTGGCTGCCCTAGGGTAGATGAGATTTCACTCATACTAAGCCTAACTTTCTGCTGAATACTATACTACAAAAGTCTCAGTACATGCAATACAGCTTATAAATAGGACAGCTGGGTCAAATACTATGTACACGCCGATGACCGATGAATGAAGAACGTATTGCTAGGAATCAGCATCTTGGACATTAGAATTTATAAACAATATTCATCCCACAAACTGCATCAGTTACTAGACCTCACAAGATTACCGTATATACTTGCGTATAAACCAGGTCCAAATGCAAACAACATAGACCCTGATCTGCAGTCGCATTAATGTGCCAGCAGATCAGGGTCTATATTGTTTGTTCTACTGATTTGTCATTACAAACTGCATAGACCCAGATCTGCTGGCACATTATGTGATGGCAGATCAGGGTCTATGCAATTTGCAGTTGGCATTGGCTTGCATGTGAGTATATATGGTATCTGAGACTCTACATTTTCTCTACATTCTGTCCAGCTCGAGGGAAAAACATCTGACCATCCGCCAGCAGACCCAGTAATGGATTAAATACTTAATGATAATATGTGGTCTTTTTGTGGATTCAACATGGATGGGCTTGATATCTGAAACATCTCCATTCATGTGCTGTTTTTGAACTCATTTTTCTCCCTGTATGAAGTCATATTTACAATTTATATTTATTCCCACCACAGGAGAACACTGATGGTTGACTTCCATTTATAGAGAATTTTCCATAATTTTTATTTAATCTCTCCAGCATTTTCAAACAATATTTCCAGTAGTTTGCTTTTGAGGTTACTGGAATAACATGCATGAATAACTTAAGTTTTAGGTTTTAGATTAGATTGCTTAAACAGAACAAACAGTTATAAAGTTACTACATCTGTTAAATGGACATTAAAACAACCAATTAAATTTGATTTAAGTACATGTACAAATAGTAACCATATCATTTTTGTGCAAGCTTCATGGTATATTAAACAGTATAAGTTTATTGGATTTATTTCCCTTTCTTATCCATGTGTTTTAGAGTTCCAAACAAAATTATATTATGGTTTACATTACATGATACAGAGCTGAAATGGAACTGTATCATAAAAAATAATTCACAACATGAAATATGATGAATATACATACGTGAAAGCAGTCACCGAGCAATTCTTGTAGGTGGGTTCCCTGTTACCTCTTCTGTACAGCTCATTTACCTGGATGAAACAGTTTAATCTTAAACCATCACCATGTTATGAGTCATAGGATTAAAGCACTGTGTATACTCAAATCATCCACATTTAATAAGTAAACTATTAGCCAATATTGAAATATTTCTTTTTAAAAAAAAGTAATGTACATGCGGTCATGTGCTACAAATAGTTCATTTTAAATCATAAATTATATTGTTATGGAGAATATGTTAAGAGAATGTTAAACCAGCCTAATATCTTCTTTATTACTTGTCAGTGTAGATGTACACCTTATTTACATGTACACTTGTGTAGAAAAATACATGTCAGTGTAGATATACACCTTATTTACATGTACACTTGTGTAGAAAAATACATGTCAGTGTAGATGTACACCTTATTTACATGTACAGTTGTGTAGAAAAATACATGTCAGTGTAGATGTAAGCCTTATTTACATGTACAGTTGTGTAGAAAAATACATGTCAGTGTAGATGTAAGCCTTATTTACATGTATATTTGTGTAGAAAAATACATTATAGTGCTTACAATTGAGCAGAATGATAGTGAAGAGTTCTTGAATAAGTTAGAGGTCGGGATTAATAAGTCAGATGACCATGTGAAGTTCATCAGGTCAAATTTCATGCTGATTATGGTGTTGGCTGAAATAGAGAAAAACAAATAATGACAAAGATATCTCTTGGTAGTTGTCACAAAATTTCAACAAAGATATCTCTTGGTAGTTGTCACAAAATTTCAACAAAGATATCTCTTGGTAGTTGTCACAAAATTTCAACAATGTACCGTATATACTCACGTATAAACCAAATAATTTAGGAACAAATCAAAACCTGGAAGGGAGGTAGGCTTATCCACAGGCCAAGGTCTATTATAGCAGTACTAACACAATATAAGCAATTAACCAGGTCACCTCAGTACATGAGGACTGGGGATTCAGGTTAGAAGGGTATATATATATTCATCTCAGACTTATGGATTGGCTTATACGAGGGTCCTGCACTTTTTAATGTTTTTACCTATTCAGTTTGGGGGGGGGGGTTGTCTTATATGTGAAAGGGCTTATACATGAGTATATACGGTACTTGACATTTTACTTCTCATTTTTGTTATTTGTATGAAAGAAGTAATTACTGAAAATATGTCAAAGCATGGCACAAGAGCTACTATAATTTGTCTCAAATTTCAAAATCTGAGGATCCCAGTTTTAAAAGCAGACAACATGAATAAACAAAACCCACACATTTACAAAAATCACAACGATCACACTTTATTAGTATGAACTTATATTAGATGACATTGTGACACTTGTATAAAATAATGATGCTAACATCAAAGAGTACTGATATTGTACATGATACACCACCAACATAATATACATTATGTAAAAGTATCTGTCTTTCATGAGATCACTGTAATATAAACTTTGGTCTTTAACCTACTGACCCTAGATAAATAAGCTTTAACCTACCAATGTAAAATTGCACATTTTACTGAAAGGAAATTTTTAAGTAATTATGTTTCTTTGAGAATACTTACCCATTCACATTAACATTCAGAAATAAACTCTGCTAATTCCTAAATCAAACCCTCCTGAAAAGATGAAAATTAGTCTTTTCCATCAATATATCATATGAACAAAGGGAAGAAACTCATACATATTACCATCCCTTGGCACCACTAGGTACTTCTAGATTTATTCCAGTTAAGCTTGAGCAAACCCAACAACAAGGATACAGGAATGGGTGGGAGGGCTTAATAGTAATGTGATCATTTAAGTATTCTTGGAGAAACATAATTCACTATAACATTTCCTTTCCCTGTCAAATTCATTACTGGATCACATGAAAATTAGGAGAATAGGTAGATGGAGGAGGAAATACAAGAGCAGCCAACCCCTACCATAGTCACCTATCAAGGGGCAATATAATTGCATCCTCAAAAGAAAGATGAACCCCTCTCCTAATGTGATGGCAGCACAACCAGAAAGAGTATGAGCACAATGTTTGTGAATCAAGCCCCTGTAGAGTTTGGAATGATGGTGTTGCCTTATCGAGAAAAGTTTTCCAGGCAAATCCAGCAAAAGCTATAAACCTCATGCCAGGAAGGATGGTTGTGCCATCATGAATACGGCCCGGTAATCATCTGGATAGTCACCAGAGGTTCAATTCTTGTCTCTGGAAAGCCATATTACATTGGTGGAAACTGGAGAAAGTCTACTATGCATGCCAACCAATTGACTCCACGTATCATGTTGAAACATTGCTTTCGAAAACGGGACTAAAAATCACTAGAATTTCATTAGCTGCGATCTTTATGAGGCATCTCTGATCATGAGAAAGCTCAAAATATGCTGATTCAATGAGCCATGAGGCCAGTCTTGAGAGGTTATATCTTGCTTTCCTGCCTTGAAAGGCAAGAAAAGCCACTGTCAGGGCAGCAAACGCATTCTGTGAACCTCAGATAGCACTTGAGTATGCAAATTGGGTCCTTTGAGCCTTGCCTCTCTTGATGAATCAATCAAGGAGAGAGGGTGAATAACTACTTTTCTGATTGCCCGTAGATGGCAACCTGTTCTTGGAGACAAATCCAGGTTGCATCATCTGGATGATTCATCATAACTGGAGGCAGTTTAGATCCATATACAGGGCTTTGAGTTTGCTCATCTTGTATGCTGAAGCTGTGGCTGTCAGGAAATGTTTTGTAAGATAGCTGCTTCAGTGCGGTCAAAGACAGGGGCTCAAACTGAGGTGATCTGAGCCACATCAAGGCCGAGGAGAGGTTCTATTTGGGAAGCAAGGTGAACAAGTGAGTCCTGGACAGGTTGAAACTGGACAACAGGTTAGACATATCCTTTTTGTGACCAATACCCTCTCTCCCAGGATGTCTGAAAGTGTCGGAAATCATGGAGCAATAACCGCTGATTGTGATGGGGACTCATTTCTCATCCTCAAAGAGGCAAAAGAAGAAATTAGCCAATCAAGGAATAGTTGCTAGAAGAGAGGTGATGTCTACTTCCTGACACCAGCCAACAAAAACATGCCAATTTTCCTTCTATGCCTTCAAAGTGGAGGGCCTTCCAGCTGTTGAGATCCTCTGCACAACTGAAGGGCTGAACTGTTTCCTGTGACACTGTCAAAATCATCTATCCTGGAGCAGATCTTTCAAAGTACACGACACATTGAGAATGTCCTTCATCTCTAAGTGATTGATAGGAAAGGTATTCTTTTCTCAGGCATCCAATTGCTGCTGACTGTCATGAAGCAGGGCAGTAAGTGGCACCCCCTCCCAACCCTGACAAACTGAGTCTGTGCAGATTGTAATTTGTGGTTGGGGAGCTTGCAGGGGTATTTCCATTGTTAACCACTACCTGTCTTGGCACTGGCATAAGGAAGTGTTGGATTTCAGTTGAGATTGTTATCTGATGATCTAAGCAATCAGAGATAAGGCAGTACTGCATGGGTCTGTAGTGCCATCTGCAAGGGGTGCATGAAGAGGTGACAGAGACGGAGCAAGTCCACTGCTGAATTGAGAAGGCAAAGGAACTGAAGAAACTCCCTCACCAAGACAGATTTCTTGACAGTTATCTTGGGGGAAAGTTGAATAAGGCTACGATGGGTCATCAATTTGTTACACAGATGGATGAACTGCTGAGATAGAACAAGATCAGACTTGTCCCCATTGACTAGAAACTCTAAATCGGAAAGGGGTGGGAGGAGATGGTTCATGTCCGATCCAGAATCAAACTTACCATGTTTTTATAGAACATTATCCAGGTACACTGCTGTCACTGTAGAGGAGGATGTCATGAAGAGGGAGATGACACAATCAAAACATGCAGTGAAGACTGCGATCAAAGCGAGATGCTGAGATGATGGGGATGTGAAAATACACATGTCAAGTCTAGACTGATTGCACATTCATCCTGTTTCACTGAAAACTGTACCAACCATGCTGTCTCCATTTTGAAACAAGGAGTGGCAACGAACTGATTGAGTTGGCTCAGGTCTATAACTGATCACAATCTCCTGTTGACCTTCAGCACCAGAAGAGCCTGGAGGTTATGGTAGTGGAGTTTGGCTTAGTGAGCACAAGTTTATTTCCTTCTGTAAAATATCCACCCTCATGGAGTTGTTCAGGATGTCCATCGTAGAGGGGAATGATATAAAGGGTGGGAACTGAATAAATAATATCCGCAGCCCCTCTGAAATGACCTGGATTGGCCATTATGTATCAGGGAAGAAGCTGATCCAAGTCTGCTGAAACAAAAGGAGTCTGGTGCAGTGGAAGCTAGTGAGAGGAAGGGACATGAAGTCACTGAAGGTACTGGGATGTTTGGGGGAGGATAAACTAGTTTTCCTCTTTCCTCTCCTGGCTTGTATATGAAACTAAGGGGCCTGTGCCTGCCTGAAGTTCACCTGGTTACAAAAGGACTGTTGCTTTTGTGGCATGTTTCTCCTTTTGCTGATGATCACCCCTCCTTGTAAATTGTGACTGATTTGACTAAAAGGTGGAATGGGTGGGCAAGGAGAGTTGAATGGGTAAATTCTATTTCCTGGTTTCCTCAATGTGTCCCCTGAACAGAAGGGGTCAGCTAAAAGGCAAAGAGTGCATAATAGACAGATACTGAGAGGTTTGTTAGTTATTTTGACCTCCAAACCACTAAACTCCATATGAATAGGCCTCTAACTTAAGCTATGGCAAAAACACATATAAACTAAATTTCAACGAAATCTTTTCACTCAGTCTAAGCAATAGTGCAGAAATGAAATGCAAACTCTATTACAAATAACAGTGATCTTGAGCTTTGTGCTCCTGTTAAAAAATTAATAAGCTTCTTTGTTTCATTGTGAGACATACACATAGCAAATTTCATTGAAATCTGTCCACTAGAACTTAAGTTAATTTGCAGAAATGAAATGTAATGGCAAAATCTGTTTTTAAAAAGTGACCTTGATCTTCATGCTATTGATCCCCAAATCAACAGGCTTCTAAGAGAGTCACACAAATCAAATTTCAGTGAAATCCATTAACTATAGCTGAAGTTGCTGTGTAGCTATGAAATGCAATGAAAATATCTGTTGTTAATAATGATGATCTTTACCTTCAAGCTAATAATGTAAAAATCAATAAGCTTCTTTCTTTGGTTAAAAGAAACACGTATACTAAGTTTACTGAAATTTATCACTAGAACTAAAGTTATTATGCAGAAATTAAATGCAATAGCAAAATTTATGTTTCACAGCAATAGCAACACCTTGACCTTCATGCTGTTGACCACATAATCAAATGGCTTTTTTCTTTGTTCTAGAGAAACAGACACCAGATTTAACTAAAATCTGTCCACTAGAACTTAAGTTATTGTGCAGAAATCTGCCCACTCACCTGGACCACAGTTAACCATAATACACTGTTACTTTTGTTGGCTGGTATAACAACAAAAAATTGATCAATCAAGCAAACAGAAAAATTATTCTTCTATATAATTTGTTGTCATTGTAAGTATTTCATAAATAACCACATCTTTCTTAAGTAACTGAAAACACTGGAAGGTCCAATAAACTAATTTTTATATGGTTCATCTATGGTTCATCTATATATGCAGTAACAAACTATTCTAAACTTAAAAGCATCAGAGGGCTACTGGTATTTTTTCTCCTCCTAAGTAAAATAGACATACAGTTTCATGACTCTTGTTTTCTGGAAAATAATCATGCATGATAATCTATACAGTAATGGTAATTTAAAACAAGTGTCTGCCTGTGAACAGTGTTTAGATGGGGTAGCTTTTTGTGTCTGCCAGTGAACAGTGTTGAGATGGGTAGCTTTCTGTCTGCCTGTGAACAGTGTTGAGATGGGGTAGCTTTTTGTCTGCCTGTGAACAGTGTTGAGATGGGGTAGCTTTTTGTGTCTGCCTGTGAACAGTGTTGAGATGGGGTAGCTTTCTGTCTGCCTGTGAACAGCGTTGAGATGGGGTAGCTTTTTGTGTCTGCCTGTGAACAGTGTTGAGATGGGGTAGCCTTCTGTCTGCCTTTGAACAGTGTTTAGATGGGGTTGCTTTTTGTGTCTGCCTTTGAACAGCGTTTAGATGGGGTTGCTTTTTGTGTCTGCCTGTGAACAGTGTTTAGATGGGGTTGCTTTTTGTGTCTGCCTGTGAACAGCATTTAGATGGAGTAGCTTTTGCTTATACAAGAGAGGCAGGAATACCTTGCATACAAGTGTACATAATATTATCCCAAAGTTTCAATCAAGTTTATCTGCTTGTGTAAATTTAACACTTATAGCGCAGGTCAAAATGACATGATTATTACATGATGACATTAATATGACATAACTTTTTACTTAGCTGCATACCTGTCATAACATGACATGTCACTCGAAAAACACGATTTTTTATTCAAATATCTCCCAACATGGTTGTGTTTTTAAAAAAACACAATTTTCAGTAATCTTAGCAACAAAGGAAAAACCCCAGTAATCTTAGCTACAAAAAAAAAATAAGATAGAGGGAGACCTTTCTTTACCACTACAATATATGCCTGTAACATGTAGCCTGAATAAGCAGTCCTGCTTAGTGCTCATGTAAAACTATCATTGGGGCAGTTTATACAGCTGATCATAGAGGCAATTAAAAGTTGGAGATAAACAACCACCATTTCCCAGACTACTGACAACAGTTAGGGTTCTGTTGTATCCAGACCTTTGAGCACAGCTATGGGACAGTCCTTTAGGCTAATTTGCACAGGTCAAATACACTAAATAGAACAACCCAATTTGATTGAAGTTAATAAATTCAAAGTGATGCATGTTGAAGAACAAAATTTACTACACATCACTGGCTTGAATGAGAATGTGTAAGCCATCTTTATTAAATATTATTGGTAAATTTCTGATCAATGGTAAAGTTTCTTTGATGTTGGATTTTATTTCATATATAAAATGAAAAGCATTGTTATTTCAGTAGTTAGAAGAGTGTACAAAAGCGATTCATTTTTTAAAGCAAAATATCGAAATGCATCTGTGATTCTGGGAAGGATGAGCCATCTGTGAAGTGAGCAAAGACCAGCAAAACAAAACTGCAGAAGTCCTGATTGACACTCTGAGTTTGACTTTGTGAAGCACACCAGCAAGTGGGAGCATTTAATTCTTTGCATATATTGCATACACCATACTGACATTAATCATTAACTAACATATTTAAACAATCATTGATAGACCATATAACAAGAGCTGAATTACTTTTCTGCAATTTCGTTGCAAAACACAATCTGCCATTTGCAGTTGCAGATAATTTTTCAGACCCACATGTTTGACACTCCCACATAGCAATGCAGGTGCAGAAAGATCATTTTCTATACAGAGAAAAATTCAAATACTGAACTACTGAGAGCTGCAAAGACTGCATCTAATAAAGACTATATTCCTTTGTCAAATGGACTTTATCAACAGAAACTTGGCGTATTTTTTTATTCAATGTCTGTGTAATTTTGATTATGTGAGTGTGGGCATATATCTGTGTGTATGTGTGTGATGATAACTGACAACGTTAAGTCTACCAACTATTTTTTGTTTGTAAGTGTATTAAATGCTTCAGAGAAAACATTTTATTTTCTTTTATATAAATTTGAATTTCCAGTCATTTTCTATAGGCTTATATGAGTAGATAACTTGTTCTCGATTGTATGACATCACTTCTTTTTTGGATGTGTGCACTAGCCCCTCCTCTCCCCCCAAAGGACCTCATTACACACTTTTTGAGTCTCAAAAATCCCCCAACACTGTCTGGGATATGCCACTCAATAGAACCAATTATTTTTCTATCTTCTGTGTGTATATTTTGCAATTATTCACAACATAAACACAATGTATTGAAACTGCATTGAGGATATTTAATTGTATCGAGTGAATAATGGATATATCTTATTGAGTTGGTGCAAATAGTTTTTCACTCACTCGATGAAATATATCCGTTATTCACTCAGAACAAGCACATTTTCTTTTTATTTGATGTTCAGACATGTTGGCTATATAAAGTGTATAACAAACTGAAGTAACAAATTTCTTACTGTAATGTCAGCTGTTTATGGTTTATGTTCTGCCGCGTTTTGTATACATTCACACAGAAAATACAAGTAGTAAGATAATTCTCTTTCCTAATTCAAGGTAAGAATGCACATACTTGGAAAAAATTGAAAATTTTTTTAATTTCCTAGTGGGATTTTAAGAACTTCTCTTCATGATAGGTCAACATGCTAGCACTCCTCCAAGCAATTGACAACATAGCCTTTGAAATTTTGTGACATAATGTTCCCGATGTCTATTGACAATACCTAATGAAATGCCCTGTACAAGTCATTGTGATGCTAATGCAATGTACCTAATTAAATACCCCGTACAAGTCATTGTGAAGCTAATGCAATGTACCTAATGAAATACCTGTACAAGTTATTGTGAAGCTAATGCAAATGTACCTAATGAAATACCCTGTACAAGTCATTGTGAAGCTAATGCAATGAACCTAATGAAATACCCTGTACAAGTCACTGTGAAGCTAATGCAACGTACCTAATGAAATACCCCCTACAAGTCATTGTGAAGCTAATGCAACGTACCTAATGAAATACCCCGTACAAGTCATTGTGAAGCTAATGCAACGTACCTAATGAAATACCCCCTACAAGTCACTGTGAAGCTAATGCAACGTACCTAATGAAATACCCCCTACAAGTCATTGTGAAGCTAATGCAACGTACCTAATGAAATACCCCGTACAAGTCATTGTGAAGCTAATGCAACGTACCTAATGAAATACCCCGTACAAGTCATTGTGAAGCTAATGCAACGTACCTAATGAAATACCCCGTACAAGTCATTGTGAAGCTAATGCAATGTACCTGAATAGGCACAAGTTTTCAAGGTTAAACATTTTTAAAAACAGAAGGCCATGGATGCTGAAGTTAGATGGTCAATTATGTGGGTTAGTAACAGATAATCCTACCTCTTACTGTTTGTTGTTGCTGTATGTAAAGATAGTAAAATATTTCTTAAAGATCACCTTTATTAAGCACTCACCTGTCTTAAACAGCCACATTCTGTAGGTCCCTTTAACCAATGTTCAGAAAAAATAACCCTTTATTATGAAGCCACCCGATTTAAATGACCACTTTTTCTTCTCCCCTGAGATGCTTGCTGAATACAGGTTTTACTGTTTAATACAAAACATGAGGAACATATGTAGTAGACTTTGGGATTTTGTCTACATTTAAACATTAAAATTACATGTTAACAATAAATGATATTTAAAGATGTAAATAGTATTACATACAAGTCACTGGTGGTGCGGCGGTAGTCATTACATTCATGCAAATTTCGGACACGTTAACCCTCGCTTCATAATAAATCTTGGGAATGGGTTTAAACATGAGAGATCCGGTAATCTTCCATGACGTTCCACTGAAGACCACCTCTGTCTTAAGCCCACTTAGAAGCTGCTTCATTTGCTGTTCTAGTATGGGCTCAGTACCAAGGAACACGGTGAAGAAAGTGAAATCTGATTTGGTCTTGCTGTAATAATAATAATAATAATAATAATAATAATAATAATAATAATAATAATAATAATATAAATAATTAAATAATAATAATAATAATAATAATAGCAACTAATGCTGCTGCTGATAATAATGATTACAACAACAATAATAATAATGATGGTAATAAGTTTAATCAATGATTTCATAGCACACCTCCACCAAGCTTTTAGTAGTCTCCAGCAGCCATTGTAAACATTAATTATCATGCAGAAAATAAATTCAAACTAAAATGATATTGACAATGATATGTGACAGGGCATAAAAAACATAAAATACAATAAAACAAGAACATTCTTTTCTATTATGCCAATCTAGAATGTACTAAAATGAGTTTATAAAAACCAGAGATCAATTCTTTTTTAAATTTTTTTTTAAGATTGTTGTTCTAAAAATCTGCTTCAGACACTATTATCATTGTCCACCCTAAGAAGCCAGATTTTACTGGGTGAAAGTCACAAGCTTTGATTAACCTTGCAGTGACACCCAGTATAAGCACTATTATGGAATACTGTTGCACAGTATGGGGCTCATGCACACAAACTAATATTAATCATATAATCAAACTTCAAAAGCATGCAACTAGAATTACCTGTATACTAGATGTTGATCCAATGACACCATCTACTGACATGTTTAAGTCTTTAAACTGGCTCCCTTTTGACACAGGACTTTCATATCATAGATGTATTATGGTTTATAAAACCCTTCATAATTTAACACCTCTTTACCTGAATGATATGCTTGTCAAAGCCAGCAATACTGTATCTGTGTACTCTTTAAGGTCAGCATCAAACCTGTGTTTAAAACTACCAAGACCAAGAACTAATGCATTGAAAAAGACTTTTACATATACAGGATCTTCAAAATGGAATCAGCTACCACTTGAACTAAAGCAGGCTGACTGTATTGCCATGTTCAAATCAGGCTATTTCAACTACCTAAACATATAACGTCTCTCACTAAATATTTAAACAGTTCCTTCTTTGTTCTTATGAGTATGCATAAATCAGCAACAAACGTGTTACACTGATGCAGATGTATAAACATTGCAAGTATTAAGTGAAATATTTGTGTAACAATAACCTGTAATTAATATGTTCATTCTTTTTCTCTTTTATAAACATTGTGTATAGAATGTTGTATGCCCCTGAGGGCCTCATGTGAGATTAGCTAAGAATTTGGCTAAATGAGTTGTACCTTCTAAAAAAGAGTATTATTAAATATTATTGTTATTATTAGAAACAAACCTCATGCATCAGTAATTACCTTGATTAGCCAGAAAAGCTGAGGCCTCACATAAAATGCATGTAATACACTCATCTAATTCAAAACACTCATTTAAATGTACAATACAAAGCTTACCCATTGAAGGTAACCTATCACAATATACAATGTGTAGTCATTAATATGGAAACATATTTATTTCTACTTTGAACTGCACTAGGTCATAAAGGGCTGTATTTATTTCTACTTCCAACTGTACTAGGTCATAAAGGGCTGTATTTATTTCTACTTCCAACTATACTAGGTCATAAAGGGATGTATTTATTTCTACTTCCAACTGCACTAGGTCATAAAGGGATGTATTTATTTCTACTTCCAACTGCACTAGGTCATAAAGGGATGTATTTATTTCTACTTCCAACTATACTAGGTCATAAAGGGATGTATTTATTTCTACTTCCAGCTGCACTAGGTCATAAAGGGCTGTATTTATTTCTACTTCCAACTGCACTAGGTCATAAAGGGCTGTATTTATTTCTACTTCCAACTGTACTAGGTCATAAAGGGATGTATTTATTTCTACTTCCAGCTGCACTAGGTCATAAAGGGCTGTATTTATTTCTACTTCCAACTGCACTAGGTCATAAAGGGCTGTATTTATTTCTACTTCCAACTGCACTAGGTCATAAAGGGCTGTATTTATTTCTACTATCAACTGCACTAGGTCATAAAGGGCTGTATTTATTTCTACTTCCAACTGCACTAGGTCATAAAGGGCTGTAATATAGCATGGATAAATCTATGTGGTTATGAGGTAAACACAAATACTTAAAGCATAAAAATTTAGGTCACCTTTGGTTTTAAGGATGTAGTACTAAAAGAGATGTATCCAATTATCAGGTTTTATGATTCTGACATCAACAGAACCCAATAAATAACCTAGAAGCACACAATTTCAATAAAAGTCACTGAAACATGAAATATAGGTGACAGAGATCTCTTTTTGCAATAAGGGCATTGTAAATATTAAGATGCATCCCCTCACCAAGTTCCACTATTCTAAGTAGGTCACAATGACCATTCTGTACAGGTGAGGTACTAATAGAGATGTATACACTCATCTAGTTTAATGATTCTAGCATGAATAGTTAAAACAAAATATGTAACCAAATTCAGTGAAGCATGAAATATGGGGTGCAGTATTCATCAAGGTGCATCCCCTCACCAAGTTTCACAATTCGAAGTATACAGTCCTACCCACTTATATCGACAAATCGCCTATATCAATTGTTACTACCAAATTTGTCATGCTTATGTTGACATCGAGATAAAAAATAAATGTATATGTTGACATAAGCCCAAGGTCCCAGCTTGAACAAATCCTTTGTTTTCTGATAATTTATGTTGACAAGCTGCCATTTCCAACCCATACTTTGTTCTACAATTATCTGATCTTGCCACCAGGCTTTAATGTTGCTGTCGGATTAACAAACTGGCATTTGTTTGGTCCTCCAAAGTTGGCCTTTTGCGGCAACTTCAATAATGCATGCACCCTTCATCAAAGCACACCAGCTACAATCTTCAATAAAAACAATGAACCCTTCATCAAAGGAAGTCATCATCAAACTTTAATAAAAATAATGGAATCTGATCAAGTGTTGCATTTGCCAAAGTGATCGGTGATTGAAACATGTTTATTGTGACATGAAAGTTTCCTTTTCTGCAGGAAGAAAAGTAACTTTATTTATGGTTACGATGGCTACAAACAGCAACATAAAACAGAAATTCTACCTGTGCTTAATTAAGCCTTTTTTAAAAAAATTTTATTGAAAGTTTTGTGATCAGAGAAATTTAATAACTTGTTGACAGGTTTTCATTTCCTTATGAATAGCCTCAGTAAGATGATTACATTTGTTGCTCAGGCTGACCAGAATCTAGGTCAATTTAAGCACATGTAGCATGTAAATAACAACTATATAGCCACATGCTACTGGCAACAATGAATACTGTAGTGAATTGTTTAGTCACATGTGCTGGTTGACAATGGGATATAGATCAAACGAGGACTACCATTTTTTTTATACATGTGTTTTCTAACAGGATGTGACCAATACATGAATTTTCTAACATGTGACCTATACTTGAATTCATGGATTTTTTTTCATATACATGTACTTAATGCATTATGGATTTTATTACACAAAAGTAACAAAAATGTAAGTTGTCAGTACACAAGTGTATTTCATACTGGTTTTGTCTTTATTTACTCTAAATTTCCATTGTTTATTGTCTCAAAGTGTAAATCCTACTAACAACAGGTCACCCCTTACAGACAAATTTCACTTGTATGCTGGTCAAAGAGAAATTTAATTTTTTCAGCCCCTCCCCCCCCCCCCCTCCAACACTTATCTTGACATCCGCTTATGTTGACAATATTGCCTTGGACCCAAGGATGTTGAAATAAACGGGTAGGACTATAACAGTATGCATACAGGATGCAAAAAACCTATGTGCTCATGAGCTACATGCAAAATCTTAACCTAAGCCAGTAAAATATGAAATATAGGTCACAGTGACCTTCTTTTGTTGTAAGGGTGTGGTACTAATAGAGATGTACACACTCATTTAATTAGATGATTCTAGCATAAACAGAACTTGAGAAATAAACTTAAAACAAAAAAGTGAGTAAAGTGTGAAATATGGGTCACAGTGACCTACTTTTGTAATGAGGGTGTGGTACTCATCAAGATGCAGATACTCACAAAGTTTCATGAATCTAGGTATAACAATATGTATACATGGTGCAAAAAGCCTATTTAGTCATGAACTAAACAACATATGTATATACTTTTATGTGTTGACACCAACACCTTACTTCAGGAAAAGAATGACAAAGTCTCAATACAAATATTAAGTAAAGTAAAAAATGTGAATAATAGCAAATAACAAAAATATGGTTAATGCATGTATACTGTAAGAAAACCCCGCATATTTGCATGAAATGAAATGTGGATTTGCCAGTAAGCTGGAACTGAGTGTACTTCAAGACCTCCAACTTTATCAAGCTCACAAAAAGATGGACAAAATAAAATTATCACTTACTTACAATGACTTCAAAATCAATCAAAAGAATGACAACTCCGTAATAAATAAACAACACCACTGACGATGAAAGTAAAAAAATGAATAAGTAGCAGCAAAAGCAGTAACAACAAAAACAAATAATAATAATACTCACTTGTACTCGACCAAAGAGCAGCAAGCATCTCGGGATAAAATATATGGGGTTTTGTGAATCAAATCTGTCACCTGTGTGAAACAAGTTACATCAGTTAATATATAGTTTAATGAGAGATTGTAATACTTTGAATATTTCAACTCTATTCAAGACTATAAAAACTGATGACGATAATAAAAATAATGCATATACGTTTAAGTTTACAAAAGTCATATTGTTGATAAATTTATAGGACAAAGTTAAAGCACTGTTCCTGGTATCATAGTTATATTTGGAAAGCCAATTTTTCATTTCGATTTGGTTGCAGTCTGATCTGACTGTATGGCAGGTCTTCTTAAAAAAAAAATGTTATGTCATAACTTCTACATGAAAATAAAATTTAAAAAGACTTCATTTTTTGCCTGCTAAGTCCAAATTCAGGCACTTATCTTTATCAAAACACCATTATAGTACATGATGAATATTTGTCAAAGAAGATTAAAAGATTGGATAGTAGCTGAAGCATTTTGTCTTTGGAAATTTTACCCCTACTATACAGTTTCAGGGTTTATTTCAGTGAAACTTGTTACTACATTTATATTCATTTATATTGTCTCTAGTCCAGCACAGACAACAAAAGGAGATAAAGCATAGATTATTTATGAGAAAATTTAGGATCCTACATACAAGGTGCACAGAGGAATTTGGTTTTACACTCTGCAATAAAATTCTCTTGGAATGAAACCCCTTTTGAAACAGAGACAAGTCATAATGGTATTATACAATAACCAGAGACAAAGTCATAACATACTATCAATTGGTATTATACAGTAATCAGAAACTATGTCATAACATACTATCAATTGGTATTATACAATAATCAGAAACGAAGTCATAACATACTATCAATTGGCATACATGCCATAAGATGACGTGTCATGCAAAAAACACTATTTTGGACTCCCAAACCCCCGACATGGTCATGTTTCGAAAAACACGATTTTCAGCAACCTTAGCAAAAAAAAAATTTCCCA
This sequence comes from Margaritifera margaritifera, assembly GCA_029931535.1. Lineage (NCBI taxonomy): Eukaryota > Metazoa > Mollusca > Bivalvia > Unionida > Margaritiferidae > Margaritifera > Margaritifera margaritifera. Next base: position 3,069,381 of record JAQPZY010001605.1, on the reverse strand, counting down.
CACAAAAAAAAAAACAGAAAAAAAATTACATTTCTTGACCACAATGATATATGCCCGTAATCTGTGGTATGTATAAACAGTAAACAGTCTTGCTCAGAGCTCACGTCAAACTATCCTTGGGGCAGTTTATACAGCATTTTAGAGACAATTAAAAGGTAAGGCGTTCAGAAATAAACAGAGACCTTTCAGAGATTTACTGAATTGGCTCACTATAGCTAGGGTGATGTGTCGTGTCAAATCCCTTGAGCACAGCTGAGGGAGAGCCCATTAGGCTAATTTGCATAGGTAAAGTACACTAAGTGAACAACCCAGTTTGTCTGAAGTACATCAAATAGATGCATGTTGAAAAACAAATGTTATTGCACATCACTGACTGCACTGAATGAGAATCTTGAAGCCATCTTTATGAAAGTATGTGATCAGCGGCAACGTTTCTTTGAAGTCGGAAATTTATAATCCATATATAAAATTCAAAACATGATTATTTTGGTAGGTTGAACAACAGCACCATTCAAAGGACAAAGGAAAATTGTAGTATATAATGCACTAGAAGTGCTACAAAAAATGAGATAATCGTATTTGCTTCGACAGTTTTGCCACCTTAACTTTCTCATATTTTCCTTAGACATTTACATGATTGCAATACATGTTTTATCATGTGATCATACAACTCATGAAAACATCAACATGTTTGAATATCTGGTTAACCTGAAATGAACTGCACCATGGAATTTTAATAATCTAAAAGTATTAAATTATTAATCAAATGACAAAGGAGTATTAACAGTGTTGTTAAAGATGAAGGCCATGAAAGGAAATGAAAACTGTGAGGAGTAACAGTGTTGTTAAGGATGAAGGCCATGAAAGGGAATGAAAACTGAGAGGAGTAACATTGTTGTTAAAGATGAAGGCCATGAATGGGAATGAGAACAGAGAGGAGTAACATTGTTGTTAAAAATGAAGGCCATGATAGGGAATGAAAACAGACAGGAGTAACAGTGTTGTTAAAGATGAAGGCCATGAAAAGGAATGAAAACAGACAGAAGTAACAGTGTTGTTAAAGATGAAGGCCATGAAAGGGAATAAAAACAGATAGGAGTAACAGTGTTGTTAAAGATGAAGGCCATGAAAGGGAATGAAAAGAGACAGGAGTAACAGTGTTGTTAAAGATGAAGGCCATGAAAGGGAATGAAAACTGAGAGAAGTAACACTGTTGTTAAAGAATAAGGCCATGAAAAGGAATGAAAACAGACAGAAGTAACAGTGTTGTTAAAGATGAAGGCCATGAAAGGGAATGAAAACAGAGAGGAGTAACAACATTGTTAAAGATGAAGGCCATGAAAGGGAATGAAAACAGACAGGAGTAACAGTGTTGTTAAAGATGAAGGCCATGAAAGGGAATGAAAAGAGACAGGAGTAACAGTGTTGTTAAAGATGAAGGCCATGAAAGGGAATGAAAACTGAGAGAAGTAACACTGTTGTTAAAGATGAAGGCCATGAAAAGGAATGAAAACAGACAGAAGTAACAGTGTTGTTAAAGATGAAGGCCATGAAAGGGAATGAAAACAGAGAGGAGTAACAACATTGTTAAAGATGAAGGCCATGAAAGGGAATGAAAACAGACAGGAGTAACAGTGTTGTTAAAGATGAAGGCCATGAAAGGGAATGAAAACTGAGAGAAGTAACACTGTTGTTAAAGATGAAGGCCATGAAAGGGAATGAAAACTGAGAGAAGTAACAGTGTTGTTAAAGATGAAGGCCATGAAAGGGAATGAAAACTGAGAGAAGTAACACTGTTGTTAAAGATGAAGGCCATGAAAGGGAATAAAAACAGACAGAAGTAACAGTGTTGTTAAAGATGAAGGCCATGAAAGGGAATGAAAACAGACAGAAGTAACAGTGTTGTTAAAGATGAAGGCCATGAAAGGGAATGAAAACAGACAGGAGTAACAGTGTTGTTAAAGATGAAGGCCATGAAAGGGAATGAAAACAGACAGAAGTAACAGTGTTGTTAAAGATGAAGGCCATGAAAGGGAATGAAAACGGAGGAGTAACAGTGTTGTTAAAGATGAAGGCCATGAAAGGGAATGAAAACTGAGAGGAGTAACAATGTTGTTAAAGATGAAGGCCATGAATGGGAATGAGAACAGAGAGGAGTAACATTGTTGTTAAAAATGAAGGCCATGATAGGGAATGAAAACAGACAGGAGTAACAGTGTTGTTAAAGATGAAGGCCATGAAAAGGAATGAAAACAGACAGAAGTAACAGTGTTGTTAAAGATGAAGGCCATGAAAGGGAATAAAAACAGACAGGAGTAACAGTGTTGTTAAAGATGAAGGCCATGAAAAGGAATGAAAACTGAGAGGAGTAACAGTGTTGTTAAAGATGAAGGCCATGAAAGGTAATGAAAACAGAGAGGAGTAACAGTGTTGTTAAAGATGAAGGCCATGAAAGGTAATGAAAACGGAGGAGTAACAGTGTTGTTAAAGATGAAGGCCATGAAAGGGAATGAAAACAGAGAGGAGTAACAGTGTTGTTAAAGATGAAGGCCATGAAAGGGAATGAAAACAGAGAGAAGTAACAGTGTTGTTAAAGATGAAGGCCATGAAAGGGAATGAAAACAGAGAGGAGTAACAGTGTTGTTAAAGATGAAGGCCATGAAAAGGAATGAAAACAGACAGAAGTAACAGTGTTGTTAAAGATGAAGGCCATGAAAAGGAATGAAAACAGAGAGGAGTAACATTGTTGTTAAAGATGAAGGCCATGAAAGGGACTGAAAACAGAGAGGAGTAACAGTGTTGTTAAAGATGAAGGCCATGAAAGGTAATGAAAACGGAGGAGTAACAGTGTTGTTAAAGATGAAGGCCATGAAAGGGAATGAAAACAGAGAGGAGTAACAGTGTTGTTAAAGATGAAGGCCATGAAAGGGAATGAAAACAGAGAGGAGTAACAGTGTTGTTAAAGATGAAGGCCATGAAAGGGAATGAAAACAGAGAGGAGTAACAGTGTTGTTAAAGATGAAGGCCATGAAAGGGAATGAAAACAGAGAGGAGTAACAGTGTTGTTAAAGATGAAGGCCATGAAAGGGAATGAAAACGGAGGAGTAACAGTGTTGTTAAAAATGAAGGCCATGAAAGGGAATGAAAACTGAGAGGAGTAACAGTGTTGTTAAAGATGAAGGCCATGAAAGGTAATGAAAACAGAGAGGAGTAACAGTGTTGTTAAAGATGAAGGCCATGAAAGGGAATGAAAACGGAGGAGTAACAGTGTTGTTAAAAATGAAGGCCATGATAGGGAATGAAAACAGAGAGGAGTAACATTGTTGTTAAAAATGAAGGCCATGAAAGGTAATGAAAACTGAGAGAAGTAACACTGTTGTTAAAAATGAAGGCCATGAAAGGTAATGAAAACAGACAGGAGTAACAGTGTTGTTAAAGATGAAGGCCATGAAAGGGAATGAAAACAGAGAGGAGTAACAGTGTTGTTAAAGATGAAGGCCATGAAAGGGAATGAAAACAGACAGAAGTAACAGTGTTGTTAAAGATGAAGGCCATGAAAGGGAATGAAAACAGACAGAAGTAACAGTGTTGTTAAAGATGAAGGCCATGAAAGGGAATGAAAACAGACAGAAGTAACAGTGTTGTTAAAAATGAAGGCCATGAAAGGTAATGAAAACTGAGGAGTAACAGTGTTGTTAAAAATGAAGGCCATGAAAGGTAATGAAAACAGAGAGGAGTAACAGTGTTGTTAAAGATGAAGGCCATGAAAGGTAATGAAAACGGAGGAGTAACAGTGTTGTTAAAGATGAAGGCCATGAAAGGGAATGAAAACAGAGCGGAGTAACAGTGTTGTTAAAGATGAAGGCCATGAAAGGGAATGAAAACAGAGAGAAGTAACAGTGTTGTTAAAGATGAAGGCCATGAAAGGGAATGAAAACAGAGAGGAGTAACAGTGTTGTTAAAGATGAAGGCCATGAAAAGGAATGAAAACAGACAAAAGTAACAGTGTTGTTAAAGATGAAGGCCATGAAAAGGAATGAAAACAGAGAGGAGTAACATTGTTGTTAAAGATGAAGGCCATGAAAGGGAATGAAAACAGAGAGGAGTAACAGTGTTGTTAAAGATGAAGGCCATGAAAGGTAATGAAAACGGAGGAGTAACAGTGTTGTTAAAGATGAAGGCCATGAAAGGGAATGAAAACAGAGAGGAGTAACAGTGTTGTTAAAGATGAAGGCCATGAAAGGGAATGAAAACAGAGAGGAGTAACAGTGTTGTTAAAGATGAAGGCCATGAAAGGGAATGAAAACAGAGAGGAGTAACAGTGTTGTTAAAGATGAAGGCCATGAAAGGGAATGAAAACAGAGAGGAGTAACAGTGTTGTTAAAGATGAAGGCCATGAAAGGGAATGAAAACGGAGGAGTAACAGTGTTGTTAAAAATGAAGGCCATGAAAGGGAATGAAAACTGAGAGGAGTAACAGTGTTGTTAAAGATGAAGGCCATGAAAGGTAATGAAAACAGAGAGGAGTAACAGTGTTGTTAAAGATGAAGGCCATGAAAGGGAATGAAAACGGAGGAGTAACAGTGTTGTTAAAAATGAAGGCCATGATAGGGAATGAAAACAGAGAGGAGTAACATTGTTGTTAAAAATGAAGGCCATGAAAGGTAATGAAAACAGACAGAAGTAACAGTGTTGTTAAAAATGAAGGCCATGAAAGGTAATGAAAACAGACAGGAGTAACAGTGTTGTTAAAGATGAAGGCCATGAAAGGGAATGAAAACAGAGAGGAGTAACAGTGTTGTTAAAGATGAAGGCCATGAAAGGGAATGAAAACAGACAGAAGTAACAGTGTTGTTAAAGATGAAGGCCATGAAAGGGAATGAAAACAGACAGAAGTAACAGTGTTGTTAAAGATGAAGGCCATGAAAGGGAATGAAAACAGACAGAAGTAACAGTGTTGTTAAAGATGAAGGCCATGAAAGGGAATGAAAACAGAGAGGAGTAACAGTGTTGTTAAAGATGAAGGCCATGAAAGGGAATGAAAACAGACAGAAGTAACAGTGTTGTTAAAGATGAAGGCCATGAAAGGGAATGAAAACAGACAGAAGTAACAGTGTTGTTAAAGATGAAGGCCATGAAAGGGAATGAAAACTGAGAGGAGTAACAGTGTTGTTAAAGATGAAGGCCATGAAAGGGAATGAAAACTGAGAGGAGTAACAGTGTTGTTAAAGATGAAGGCCATGAAAGGGAATGAAAACAGACAGAAGTAACAGTGTTGTTAAAGATGAAGGCCATGAAAGGGAATGAAAACAGACAGAAGTAACAGTGTTGTTAAAGATGAAGGCCATGAAAGGGAATGAAAACAGAGAGGAGTAACAGTGTTGTTAAAGATGAAGGCCATGAAAGGGAATGAAAACAGACAGAAGTAACAGTGTTGTTAAAGATGAAGGCCATGAAAGGGAATGAAAACAGACAGAAGTAACAGTGTTGTTAAAGATGAAGGCCATGAAAGGGAATGAAAACTGAGAGGAGTAACAGTGTTGTTAAAGATGAAGGCCATGAAAGGGAATGAAAACTGAGAGGAGTAACAGTGTTGTTAAAGATGAAGGCCATGAAAGGGAATGAAAACTGAGAGGAGTAACAGTGTTGTTAAAGATGAAGGCCATGAAAGGGAATGAAAACAGACAGAAGTAACAGTGTTGTTAAAAATGAAGGCCATGAAAGGGAATGAAAACAGAGAGGAGTAACAGTGTTGTTAAAGATGAAGGCCATGAAAGGGAATGAAAACAGACAAAAGTAACAGTGTTGTTAAAGATGAAGGCCATGAAAGGGAATGAAAACAGACAGGAGTAACAGTGTTGTTAAAGATGAAGGCCATGAAAGGGAATGAAAACGGAGGAGTAACAGTGTTGTTAAAGATGAAGGCCATGAAAGGGAATGAAAACAGAAAGAAGTAACAGTGTTGTTAAAGATGAAGGCCATGAAAGGGAATGAAAACAGACAGAAGTAACAGTGTTGTTAAAGATGAAGGCCATGAAAGGGAATGAAAACTGAGAGGAGTAACAGTGTTGTTAAAGATGAAGGCCATGAAAGGGAATGAAAACTGAGAGGAGTAACAGTGTTGTTAAAGATGAAGGCCATGAAAGGGAATGAAAACTGAGAGGAGTAACAGTGTTGTTAAAGATGAAGGCCATGAAAGGGAATGAAAACAGACAGAAGTAACAGTGTTGTTAAAAATGAAGGCCATGAAAGGGAATGAAAACAGAGAGGAGTAACAGTGTTGTTAAAGATGAAGGCCATGAAAGGGAATGAAAACAGACAGAAGTAACAGTGTTGTTAAAGATGAAGGCCATGAAAGGGAATGAAAACAGACAGGAGTAACAGTGTTGTTAAAGATGAAGGCCATGAAAGGGAATGAAAAACAGAGAGGAGTAACAGTGTTGTTAAAGATGAAGGCCATGAAAGGGAATGAAAACAGACAGAAGTAACAGTGTTGTTAAAGATGAAGGCCATGAAAGGGAATGAAAACAGACAGAAGTAACAGTGTTGTTAAAGATGAAGGCCATGAAAGGGAATGAAAACAGACAGAAGTAACAGTGTTGTTAAAGATGAAGGCCATGAAAGGGAATGAAAACTGAGAGGAGTAACAGTGTTGTTAAGATGATGGCCATGAAAGGGAATGAAAACTGAGAGGAGTAACAGTGTTGTTAAAGATGAAGGCCATGAAAGGGAATGAAAACTGAGAGGAGTAACAGTGTTGTTAAAGATGAAGGCCATGAAAGGGAATGAAAACAGACAGAAGTAACAGTGTTGTTAAAAATGAAGGCCATGAAAGGGAATGAAAACAGAGAGGAGTAACAGTGTTGTTAAAGATGAAGGCCATGAAAGGGAATGAAAACAGACAGAAGTAACAGTGTTGTTAAAGATGAAGGCCATGAAAGGGAATGAAAACAGACAGGAGTAACAGTGTTGTTAAAGATGAAGGCCATGAAAGGGAATGAAAACAGACAGAAGTAACAGTGTTGTTAAAGATGAAGGCCATGAAAGGGAATGAAAACAGACAGGAGTAACAGTGTTGTTAAAGATGAAGGCCATGAAAGGGAATGAAAACAGACGGAAGTAACAGTGTTGTTAAAGATGAAGGCCATGAAAGGGAATGAAAACTGAGAGGAGTAACAGTGTTGTTAAAGATGAAGGCCATGAAAGGGAATGAAAACTGAGAGGAGTAACAGTGTTGTTAAAGATGAAGGCCATGAAAGGGAATGAAAACTGAGAGGAGTAACAGTGTTGTTAAAGATGAAGGCCATGAAAGGGAATGAAAACAGACAGAAGTAACAGTGTTGTTAAAAATGAAGGCCATGAAAGGGAAAGAAAAAGAGAGGAGTAACAGTGTTGTTAAAGATGAAGGCCATGAAAGGGAATGAAAACAGACAGAAGTAACAGTGTTGTTAAAGATGAAGGCCATGAAAGGGAATGAAAACAGACAGGAGTAACAGTGTTGTTAAAGATGAAGGCCATGAAAGGTAATGAAAACAGACAGAAGTAACAGTGTTGTTAAAGATGAAGGCCATGAAAGGGAATGAAAACAGACAGAAGTAACAGTGTTGTTAAAGATGAAGGCCATGAAAGGGAATGAAAACAGACGGAAGTAACAGTGTTGTTAAAGATGAAGGCCATGAAAGGGAATGAAAACAGAGAGGAGTAACAGTGTTGTTAAAGATGAAGGCCATGAAAGGGAATGAAAACAGAGAGTAGTAACAGTGTTGTTAAAGATGAAGGCCATGAAAGGGAATGAAAACAGAGAGGAGTAACAGTGTTGTTAAAGATGAAGGCCATGAAAGGGAATGAAAACAGACAGAAGTAACAGTGTTGTTAAAGATGAAGGCCATGAAAGGGAATGAAAACAGAGAGAAGTAACAGTGTTGTTAAAGATGAAGGCCATGAAAGGGAATGAAAACAGAGATGAGTATCAGTGTTGTTAAAGATGAAGGCCATGAAAGGGAATGAAAACAGACAGGAGTAACAGTGTTGTTAAAGATGAAGGCCATGAAAGGGAATGAAAACAGACAGAAGTAACAGTGTTGTTAAAGATGAAGGCCATGAAAGGGAATGAAAACAGACAGAAGTAACAGTGTTGTTAAAGATGAAGGCCATGAAAGGGAATGAAAACAGAGAGGAGTAACAGTGTTGTTAAAGTGAAGGCCATGAAAGGGAATGAAAACCTGAGAGAGAGTAACAGTGTTGTTAAAGATGAAGGCCATGAAAGGGAATGAAAACTGAGAGGAGTAACAGTGTTGTTAAGATGAAGGCCATGAAAGGGAATGAAAACAGACAGAAGTAACAGTGTTGTTAAGATGAAGGCCATGACAGGGTATGAATACAGAGAGGAGTAACAGTGTTGTTAAAGATGAAGGCCATGAAAGGGAATGAAAACAGACAGAAGTAACAGTGTTGTTAAAGATGAAGGCCATTGAAAGGGAATGAAAACAGACAGGAAGTAACAGTGTTGTTAAAGATGAAGGCCAGAAGGAATGAAAACGCGAGGAGTAACAGTGTTGTTAAAGATGAAGGCATGAAAGGGAATGAAAACAGACAGAAGTAACAGTGTTGTTAAAGATGAAGGCCATGAAAGGGACTGAAAAACAGACAGAAGTAACAGTGTTGTTAAAGATGAAGGCCATGAAAGGGAATGAAAACTGAGAGGAGTAACAGTGTTGTTAAAGATGAAGGCCATGAAAGGGAATGAAAACTGAGAGGAGTAACAGTGTTGTTAAAGATGAAGGCCATGAAAGGGAATGAAAACTGAGAGGAGTAACAGTGTTGTTAAAGATGAAGGCCATGAAAGGGAATGAAAACAGACAGAAGTAACAGTGTTGTTAAAAATGAAGGCCATGAAAGGGAATGAAAACAGAGAGGAGTAACAGTGTTGTTAAAGATGAAGGCCATGAAAGGGAATGAAAACAGACAGAAGTAACAGTGTTGTTAAAGATGAAGGCCATGAAAGGGAATGAAAACAGACAGGAGTAACAGTGTTGTTAAAGATGAAGGCCATGAAAGGGAATGAAAACAGAGAGGAGTAACAGTGTTGTTAAAGATGAAGGCCATGAAAGGGAATGAAAACAGACAGAAGTAACAGTGTTGTTAAAGATGAAGGCCATGAAAGGGAATGAAAACAGACAGGAGTAACAGTGTTGTTAAAGATGAAGGCCATGAAAGGGAATGAAAACTGAGAGGAGTAACAGTGTTGTTAAAGATGAAGGCATGAAAGGGAATGAAAACAGACAGAAGTAACAGTGTGATTAAAGAATGAAAGGCCATGAAAGGGAATGAAAACAGAGAGGAGTAACAGTGTTGTTAAAGATGAAGGCCATGAAAGGGAATGAAAACAGACAGAAGTAACAGTGTTGTTAAAGATGAAGGCCATGAAAGGGAATGAAAACAGACGAGGAGTAACAGTGTTGTTAAAGATGAAGGCCATGAAAGGGAATGAAAACAGAGAGGAGTAACATTGTTGTTAAAGATGAAGGCCATGAAAGGGAATGAAAACAGACAGGAGTAACAGTGTTGTTAAAGATGAAGGCCATGAAAGGGAATGAAAACAGAGGAGTAACAGTGTTGTTAAAGATGAAGGGCCATGAAAGGGAATGAAAACAGAGAGGAGTAACAGTGTTGTTAAAGATGAAGGCCATGAAAGGGAATGAAAACTGAGAGGAGTAACAGTGTTGTTAAAGATGAAGGCCATGAAAGGGAATGAAAACAGACAGAAGTAACAGTGTTGTTAAAGATGAAGGCCATGAAAGGGAATGAAAACAGACAGAAGTAACAGTGTTGTTAAAGATGAAGGCCATGAAAGGGAATGAAAACTGAGAGGAGTAACAGTGTTGTTAAAGATGAAGGCCATGAAAGGGAATGAAAACAGAGAGGAGTAACAGTGTTGTTAAAGATGAAGGCCATGAAAGGGAATGAAAACTGAGAGGAGTAACAGTGTTGTTAAAGATGAAGGCCATGAAAGGGAATGAAAACAGACAGAAGTAACAGTGTTGTTAAAAATGAAGGCCATGAAAGGGAATGAAAACAGAGAGGAGTAACAGTGTTGTTAAAGATGAAGGCCATGAAAGGGAATGAAAACAGACAGAAGTAACAGTGTTGTTAAAGATGAAGGCCATGAAAGGGAATGAAAACAGACAGGAGTAACAGTGTTGTTAAAGATGAAGGCCATGAAAGGGAATGAAAACAGACAGAAGTAACAGTGTTGTTAAAGATGAAGGCCATGAAAGGGAATGAAAAAAGACAGGAGTAACAGTGTTGTTAAAGATGAAGGCCATGAAAGGGAATGAAAACAGACCGAAGTAACAGTGTTGTTAAAGATGAAGGCCATGAAAGGGAATGAAAACTGAGAGGAGTAACAGTGTTGTTAAAGATGAAGGCCATGAAAGGGAATGAAAACTGAGAGGAGTAACAGTGTTGTTAAAGATGAAGGCCATGAAAGGGAATGAAAACTGAGAGGAGTAACAGTGTTGTTAAAGATGAAGGCCATGAAAGGGAATGAAAACAGACAGGAAGTAACAGTGTTGTTAAAAATGAAGGCCATGAAAGGGAATGAAAACAGAGAGGAGTAACAGTGTTGTTAAAGATGAAGGCCATGAAAGGGAATGAAAACAGACAGAAGTAACAGTGTTGTTAAAGATGAAGGCCATGAAAGGGAATGAAAACAGACAGGAGTAACAGTGTTGTTAAAGATGAAGGCCACTGAAAGGTACTGAAAACGGAGGAGTAACAGTGTTGTTAAAGATGAAGGCCATGAAAGGGAATGAAAACAGACAGAAGTAACAGTGTTGTTAAAGATGAAGGCCATGAAAGGGAATGAAAACAGACAGAAGTAACAGTGTTGTTAAAGATGAAGGCCATGAAAGGGAATGAAAACTGAGAGAGTTACAGTGTTGTTAAAGATGAAGGCCATGAAAGGGAATGAAAACTGAGAGGAGTAACAGTGTTGTTAAAGATGAAGGCCATGAAAGGGAATGAAAACTGAGAGGAGTAACAGTGTTGTTAAAGATGAAGGCCATGAAAGGGAATGAAAACTGAGAGGAGTAACAGTGTTGTTAAAGATGAAGGCCATGAAAGGGAATGAAAACAGACAGAAGTAACAGTGTTGTTAAAGATGAAGGCCATGAAAGGGAATGAAAACAGAGAGGAGTAACAGTGTTGTTAAAGATGAAGGCCATGAAAGGGAATGAAAACAGACAGAAGTAACAGTGTTGTTAAAGATGTAAGGCCATGAAAGGGAATGAAAACAGACAGGAGTAACTTTGTTGTTAAAGATGAAGGCCATGAAAGGTAATGAAAACGGAGAGAGTATCTGTGTTGTTAAAGATGAAGGCCATGAAAGGGAATGAAAACAGACAGAAGTAACAGTGTTTGTTAAAGATGAAGGCCATGAAAGGGAATGAAAACAGACAGAAGTAACAGTGTTGTTAAAGATGAAGGCCATGAAAGGGAATGAAAACTGAGAGGAGTAACAGTGTTGTTAAAGATGAAGGCCATGAAAGGGAATGAAAACTGAGAGGAGTAACAGTGTTGTTAAAGATGAAGGCCATGAAAGGGAATGAAAAACTGAGAGGAGTAACAGTGTTGTTAAAGATGAAGGCCATGAAAGGGAATGAAAACAGACAGAAGTAACAGTGTTGTTAAAAATGAAGGCCATGAAAGGGAATGAAAACAGAGAGGAGTAACAGTGTTGTTAAAGATGAAGGCCATGAAAGGGAATGAAAACAGACAGAAGTAACAGTGTTGTTAAAGATGAAGGCCATGAAAGGGAATGAAAACTGAGAGGAGTAACAGTGTTGTTAAAGATGAAGGCCATGAAAGGGAATGAAAACTGAGAGGAGTAACAGTGTTGTTAAAGATGAAGGCCATGAAAGGGAATGAAAACAGACAGAAGTAACAGTGTTGTTAAAAATGAAGGCCATGAAAGGGAATGAAACAGAGAGGAGTAACAGTGTTGTTAAAGATGAAGGCCATGAAAGGGAATGAAAACAGACAGAAGTAACAGTGTTGTTAAAGATGAAGGCCATGAAAGGGAATGAAAACAGACAGGAGTAACAGTGTTGTTAAAGATGAAGGCCATGAAAGGGAATGAAAACAGACAGGAGTAACAGTGTTGTTAAAGATGAAGGCCATGAAAGGGAATGAAAACAGAGGAGTAACAATGTTGTTAAAAATGAAGGCCATGAAAGGGAATGAAAACTGAGAGGAGTAACAGTGTTGTTAAAGATGAAGGCCATGAAAGGGAATGAAAACAGAGAGGAGTAACAGTGTTGTTAAAGATGAAGGCCATGAAAGGGAATGAAAACAGACAGGAGTAACAGTGTTGTTAAAGATGAAGGCCATGAAAGGGAATGAAAACAGAGGAGTAACAATGTTGTTAAAAATGAAGGCCATGAAAGGGAATGAAAACAGACAGGAGTAACAGTGTTGTTAAAGATGAAGGCCATGAAAGGGAATGAAAACAGAGGAGTAACAGTGTTGTTAAAGATGAAGGCCATGAAAGGGAATGAAAACAGACAGGAGTAACAGTGTTGTTAAAGATGAAGGCCATGAAAGGGAATGAAAACAGAGGAGTAACAATGTTGTTAAAAATGAAGGCCATGAAAGGGAATGAAAACAGACAGGAGTAACAGTGTTGTTAAAGATGAAGGCCATGAAAGGTAATGAAAACGGAGGAGTAACAGTGTTGTTAAAGATGAAGGCCATGAAAGGGAATGAAAACAGAAAGAAGTAACAGTGTTGTTAAAGATGAAGGCCATGAAAGGGAATGAAAACAGACAGAAGTAACAGTGTTGTTAAAGATGAAGGCCATGAAAGGGAATGAAAACTGAGAGGAGTAACAGTGTTGTTAAAGATGAAGGCCATGAAAGGGAATGAAAACTGAGAGGAGTAACAGTGTTGTTAAAGATGAAGGCCATGAAAGGGAATGAAAACTGAGAGGAGTAACAGTGTTGTTAAAGATGAAGGCCATGAAAGGGAATGAAAACAGACAGAAGTAACAGTGTTGTTAAAAATGAAGGCCATGAAAGGGAATGAAAACAGAGAGGAGTAACAGTGTTGTTAAAGATGAAGGCCATGAAAGGGAATGAAAACAGACAGAAGTAACAGTGTTGTTAAAGATGAAGGCCATGAAAGGGAATGAAAACAGACAGGAGTAACAGTGTTGTTAAAGATGAAGGCCATGAAAGGGAATGAAAACAGACAGAAGTAACAGTGTTGTTAAAGATGAAGGCCATGAAAGGGAATGAAAACAGACAGGAGTAACAGTGTTGTTAAAGATGAAGGCCATGAAAGGGAATGAAAACAGACGGAAGTAACAGTGTTGTTAAAGATGAAGGCCATGAAAGGGAATGAAAACTGAGAGGAGTAACAGTGTTGTTAAAGATGAAGGCCATGAAAGGGAATGAAAACTGAGAGGAGTAACAGTGTTGTTAAAGATGAAGGCCATGAAAGGGAATGAAAACTGAGAGGAGTAACAGTGTTGTTAAAGATGAAGGCCATGAAAGGGAATGAAAACAGACAGAAGTAACAGTGTTGTTAAAAATGAAGGCCATGAAAGGGAATGAAAACAGAGAGGAGTAACAGTGTTGTTAAAGATGAAGGCCATGAAAGGGAATGAAAACAGACAGAAGTAACAGTGTTGTTAAAGATGAAGGCCATGAAAGGGAATGAAAACAGACAGGAGTAACAGTGTTGTTAAAGATGAAGGCCATGAAAGGTAATGAAAACGGAGGAGTAACAGTGTTGTTAAAGATGAAGGCCATGAAAGGGAATGAAAACAGACAGAAGTAACAGTGTTGTTAAAGATGAAGGCCATGAAAGGGAATGAAAACAGACAGAAGTAACAGTGTTGTTAAAGATGAAGGCCATGAAAGGGAATGAAAACTGAGAGGAGTAACAGTGTTGTTAAAGATGAAGGCCATGAAAGGGAATGAAAACTGAGAGGAGTAACAGTGTTGTTAAAGATGAAGGCCATGAAAGGGAATGAAAACTGAGAGGAGTAACAGTGTTGTTAAAGATGAAGGCCATGAAAGGGAATGAAAACAGACAGAAGTAACAGTGTTGTTAAAAATGAAGGCCATGAAAGGGAATGAAAACAGAGAGGAGTAACAGTGTTGTTAAAGATGAAGGCCATGAAAGGGAATGAAAACTGAGAGAAGTAACAGTGTTGTTAAAGATGAAGGCCATGAAAGGGAATGAAAACAGACAGGAGTAACAGTGTTGTTAAAGATGAAGGCCATGAAAGGGAATGAAAACAGACAGAAGTAACAGTGTTGTTAAAGATGAAGGCCATGAAAGGGAATGAAAACAGACAGGAGTAACAGTGTTGTTAAAGATGAAGGCCATGAAAGGGAATGAAAACAGACGGAAGTAACAGTGTTGTTAAAGATGAAGGCCATGAAAGGGAATGAAAACTGAGAGGAGTAACAGTGTTGTTAAAGATGAAGGCCATGAAAGGGAATGAAAACTGAGAGGAGTAACAGTGTTGTTAAAGATGAAGGCCATGAAAGGGAATGAAAACTGAGAGGAGTAACAGTGTTGTTAAAGATGAAGGCCATGAAAGGGAATGAAAACAGACAGAAGTAACAGTGTTGTTAAAAATGAAGGCCATGAAAGGGAATGAAAACAGAGAGGAGTAACAGTGTTGTTAAAGATGAAGGCCATGAAAGGGAATGAAAACAGACAGAAGTAACAGTGTTGTTAAAGATGAAGGCCATGAAAGGGAATGAAAACAGACAGGAGTAACAGTGTTGTTAAAGATGAAGGCCATGAAAGGTAATGAAAACGGAGGAGTAACAGTGTTGTTAAAGATGAAGGCCATGAAAGGGAATGAAAACAGACAGAAGTAACAGTGTTGTTAAAGATGAAGGCCATGAAAGGGAATGAAAACAGACAGAAGTAACAGTGTTGTTAAAGATGAAGGCCATGAAAGGGAATGAAAACAGACAGGAGTAACAGTGTTGTTAAAGATGAAGGCCATGAAAGGTAATGAAAACGGAGGAGTAACAGTGTTGTTAAAGATGAAGGCCATGAAAGGGAATGAAAACAGACAGAAGTAACAGTGTTGTTAAAGATGAAGGCCATGAAAGGGAATGAAAACAGACAGAAGTAACAGTGTTGTTAAAGATGAAGGCCATGAAAGGGAATGAAAACTGAGAGGAGTAACAGTGTTGTTAAAGATGAAGGCCATGAAAGGGAATGAAAACTGAGAGGAGTAACAGTGTTGTTAAAGATGAAGGCCATGAAAGGGAATGAAAACTGAGAGGAGTAACAGTGTTGTTAAAGATGAAGGCCATGAAAGGGAATGAAAACAGACAGAAGTAACAGTGTTGTTAAAAATGAAGGCCATGAAAGGGAATGAAAACAGAGAGGAGTAACAGTGTTGTTAAAGATGAAGGCCATGAAAGGGAATGAAAACAGACAGAAGTAACAGTGTTGTTAAAGATGAAGGCCATGAAAGGGAATGAAAACTGAGAGGAGTAACAGTGTTGTTAAAGATGAAGGCCATGAAAGGGAATGAAAACTGAGAGGAGTAACAGTGTTGTTAAAGATGAAGGCCATGAAAGGGAATGAAAACAGACAGAAGTAACAGTGTTGTTAAAAATGAAGGCCATGAAAGGGAATGAAAACAGAGAGGAGTAACAGTGTTGTTAAAGATGAAGGCCATGAAAGGGAATGAAAACAGACAGAAGTAACAGTGTTGTTAAAGATGAAGGCCATGAAAGGGAATGAAAACAGACAGGAGTAACAGTGTTGTTAAAGATGAAGGCCATGAAAGGGAATGAAAACAGACAGGAGTAACAGTGTTGTTTAAGATGAAGGCCATGAAAGGGAATGAAAACAGAGGAGTAACAATGTTGTTAAAAATGAAGGCCATGAAAGGGAATGAAAACTGAGAGGAGTAACAGTGTTGTTAAAGATGAAGGCCATGAAAGGGAATGAAAACAGAGAGGAGTAACAGTGTTGTTAAAGATGAAGGCCATGAAAGGGAATGAAAACAGACAGGAGTAACAGTGTTGTTAAAGATGAAGGCCATGAAAGGGAATGAAAACAGAGGAGTAACAATGTTGTTAAAAATGAAGGCCATGAAAGGGAATGAAAACAGACAGGAGTAACAGTGTTGTTAAAGATGAAGGCCATGAAAGGGAATGAAAACAGAGGAGTAACAGTGTTGTTAAAGATGAAGGCCATGAAAGGGAATGAAAACAGACAGGAGTAACAGTGTTGTTAAAGATGAAGGCCATGAAAGGGAATGAAAACAGAGGAGTAACAATGTTGTTAAAAATGAAGGCCATGAAAGGGAATGAAAACAGACAGGAGTAACAGTGTTGTTAAAGATGAAGGCCATGAAAGGTAATGAAAACGGAGGAGTAACAGTGTTGTTAAAGATGAAGGCCATGAAAGGGAATGAAAACAGAAAGAAGTAACAGTGTTGTTAAAGATGAAGGCCATGAAAGGGAATGAAAACAGACAGAAGTAACAGTGTTGTTAAAGATGAAGGCCATGAAAGGGAATGAAAACTGAGAGGAGTAACAGTGTTGTTAAAGATGAAGGCCATGAAAGGGAATGAAAACTGAGAGGAGTAACAGTGTTGTTAAAGATGAAGGCCATGAAAGGGAATGAAAACTGAGAGGAGTAACAGTGTTGTTAAAGATGAAGGCCATGAAAGGGAATGAAAACAGACAGAAGTAACAGTGTTGTTAAAAATGAAGGCCATGAAAGGGAATGAAAACAGAGAGGAGTAACAGTGTTGTTAAAGATGAAGGCCATGAAAGGGAATGAAAACAGACAGAAGTAACAGTGTTGTTAAAGATGAAGGCCATGAAAGGGAATGAAAACAGACAGGAGTAACAGTGTTGTTAAAGATGAAGGCCATGAAAGGGAATGAAAACAGACAGAAGTAACAGTGTTGTTAAAGATGAAGGCCATGAAAGGGAATGAAAACAGACAGGAGTAACAGTGTTGTTAAAGATGAAGGCCATGAAAGGGAATGAAAACAGACGGAAGTAACAGTGTTGTTAAAGATGAAGGCCATGAAAGGGAATGAAAACTGAGAGGAGTAACAGTGTTGTTAAAGATGAAGGCCATGAAAGGGAATGAAAACTGAGAGGAGTAACAGTGTTGTTAAAGATGAAGGCCATGAAAGGGAATGAAAACTGAGAGGAGTAACAGTGTTGTTAAAGATGAAGGCCATGAAAGGGAATGAAAACAGACAGAAGTAACAGTGTTGTTAAAAATGAAGGCCATGAAAGGGAATGAAAACAGAGAGGAGTAACAGTGTTGTTAAAGATGAAGGCCATGAAAGGGAATGAAAACAGACAGAAGTAACAGTGTTGTTAAAGATGAAGGCCATGAAAGGGAATGAAAACAGACAGGAGTAACAGTGTTGTTAAAGATGAAGGCCATGAAAGGTAATGAAAACGGAGGAGTAACAGTGTTGTTAAAGATGAAGGCCATGAAAGGGAATGAAAACAGACAGAAGTAACAGTGTTGTTAAAGATGAAGGCCATGAAAGGGAATGAAAACAGACAGAAGTAACAGTGTTGTTAAAGATGAAGGCCATGAAAGGGAATGAAAACTGAGAGGAGTAACAGTGTTGTTAAAGATGAAGGCCATGAAAGGGAATGAAAACTGAGAGGAGTAACAGTGTTGTTAAAGATGAAGGCCATGAAAGGGAATGAAAACTGAGAGGAGTAACAGTGTTGTTAAAGATGAAGGCCATGAAAGGGAATGAAAACAGACAGAAGTAACAGTGTTGTTAAAAATGAAGGCCATGAAAGGGAATGAAAACAGAGAGGAGTAACAGTGTTGTTAAAGATGAAGGCCATGAAAGGGAATGAAAACAGACAGAAGTAACAGTGTTGTTAAAGATGAAGGCCATGAAAGGGAATGAAAACAGACAGGAGTAACAGTGTTGTTAAAGATGAAGGCCATGAAAGGGAATGAAAACAGACAGAAGTAACAGTGTTGTTAAAGATGAAGGCCATGAAAGGGAATGAAAACAGACAGGAGTAACAGTGTTGTTAAAGATGAAGGCCATGAAAGGGAATGAAAACAGACGGAAGTAACAGTGTTGTTAAAGATGAAGGCCATGAAAGGGAATGAAAACTGAGAGGAGTAACAGTGTTGTTAAAGATGAAGGCCATGAAAGGGAATGAAAACTGAGAGGAGTAACAGTGTTGTTAAAGATGAAGGCCATGAAAGGGAATGAAAACTGAGAGGAGTAACAGTGTTGTTAAAGATGAAGGCCATGAAAGGGAATGAAAACAGACAGAAGTAACAGTGTTGTTAAAAATGAAGGCCATGAAAGGGAATGAAAACAGAGAGGAGTAACAGTGTTGTTAAAGATGAAGGCCATGAAAGGGAATGAAAACAGACAGAAGTAACAGTGTTGTTAAAGATGAAGGCCATGAAAGGGAATGAAAACAGACAGGAGTAACAGTGTTGTTAAAGATGAAGGCCATGAAAGGTAATGAAAACGGAGGAGTAACAGTGTTGTTAAAGATGAAGGCCATGAAAGGGAATGAAAACAGACAGAAGTAACAGTGTTGTTAAAGATGAAGGCCATGAAAGGGAATGAAAACAGACAGAAGTAACAGTGTTGTTAAAGATGAAGGCCATGAAAGGGAATGAAAACTGAGAGGAGTAACAGTGTTGTTAAAGATGAAGGCCATGAAAGGGAATGAAAACTGAGAGGAGTAACAGTGTTGTTAAAGATGAAGGCCATGAAAGGGAATGAAAACTGAGAGGAGTAACAGTGTTGTTAAAGATGAAGGCCATGAAAGGGAATGAAAACAGACAGAAGTAACAGTGTTGTTAAAAATGAAGGCCATGAAAGGGAATGAAAACAGAGAGGAGTAACAGTGTTGTTAAAGATGAAGGCCATGAAAGGGAATGAAAACAGACAGAAGTAACAGTGTTGTTAAAGATGAAGGCCATGAAAGGGAATGAAAACAGACAGGAGTAACAGTGTTGTTAAAGATGAAGGCCATGAAAGGTAATGAAAACGGAGGAGTAACAGTGTTGTTAAAGATGAAGGCCATGAAAGGGAATGAAAACAGACAGAAGTAACAGTGTTGTTAAAGATGAAGGCCATGAAAGGGAATGAAAACAGACAGAAGTAACAGTGTTGTTAAAGATGAAGGCCATGAAAGGGAATGAAAACTGAGAGGAGTAACAGTGTTGTTAAAGATGAAGGCCATGAAAGGGAATGAAAACTGAGAGGAGTAACAGTGTTGTTAAAGATGAAGGCCATGAAAGGGAATGAAAACTGAGAGGAGTAACAGTGTTGTTAAAGATGAAGGCCATGAAAGGGAATGAAAACAGACAGAAGTAACAGTGTTGTTAAAAATGAAGGCCATGAAAGGGAATGAAAACAGAGAGGAGTAACAGTGTTGTTAAAGATGAAGGCCATGAAAGGGAATGAAAACAGACAGAAGTAACAGTGTTGTTAAAGATGAAGGCCATGAAAGGGAATGAAAACTGAGAGGAGTAACAGTGTTGTTAAAGATGAAGGCCATGAAAGGGAATGAAAACTGAGAGGAGTAACAGTGTTGTTAAAGATGAAGGCCATGAAAGGGAATGAAAACAGACAGAAGTAACAGTGTTGTTAAAAATGAAGGCCATGAAAGGGAATGAAAACAGAGAGGAGTAACAGTGTTGTTAAAGATGAAGGCCATGAAAGGGAATGAAAACAGACAGAAGTAACAGTGTTGTTAAAGATGAAGGCCATGAAAGGGAATGAAAACAGACAGGAGTAACAGTGTTGTTAAAGATGAAGGCCATGAAAGGGAATGAAAACAGACAGGAGTAACAGTGTTGTTAAAGATGAAGGCCATGAAAGGGAATGAAAACAGAGGAGTAACAATGTTGTTAAAAATGAAGGCCATGAAAGGGAATGAAAACTGAGAGGAGTAACAGTGTTGTTAAAGATGAAGGCCATGAAAGGGAATGAAAACAGAGAGGAGTAACAGTGTTGTTAAAGATGAAGGCCATGAAAGGGAATGAAAACAGACAGGAGTAACAGTGTTGTTAAAGATGAAGGCCATGAAAGGGAATGAAAACAGAGGAGTAACAATGTTGTTAAAAATGAAGGCCATGAAAGGGAATGAAAACAGACAGGAGTAACAGTGTTGTTAAAGATGAAGGCCATGAAAGGGAATGAAAACAGAGGAGTAACAATGTTGTTAAAGATGAAGGCCATGAAAGGGAATGAAAACAGACAGGAGTAACAATGTTGTTAAAGATGAAGGCCATGAATGGGAATGAAAACAGACAGGAGTAACAGTGTTGTTAAAGATGAAGGCCATGAAAGGGAA
This sequence comes from Margaritifera margaritifera, assembly GCA_029931535.1. Classification (NCBI taxonomy): domain Eukaryota; kingdom Metazoa; phylum Mollusca; class Bivalvia; order Unionida; family Margaritiferidae; genus Margaritifera; species Margaritifera margaritifera. Next base: position 3,049,016 of record JAQPZY010001605.1, on the reverse strand, counting down.
TGAAAACAGACAGGAGTAACAATGTTGTTAAAGATGAAGGCCATGAAAGGGAATGAAAACAGACAGGAGTAACAGTGTTGTTAAAGATGAAGGCCATGAAAGGGAATGAATACAGACAGGAGTAACAGTGTTGTTAAAGATGAAGGCCATGAAAGGGAATGAAAACAGACAGAAGTAACAGTGTTGTTAAAGATGAAGGCCATGAAAGGGAATGAAAACAGACAGGAGTAACAGTGTTGTTAAAGATGAAGGCCATGAAAGGGAATGAAAACAGACAGAAGTAACAGTGTTGTTAAAGATGAAGGCCATGAAAGGGAATGAAAACAGACAGGAGTAACAGTGTTGTTAAAGATGAAGGCCATGAAAGGGAATGAAAACAGACAGAAGTAACAATGTTGTTAAAGATGAAGGCCATGAAAGGGAATGAAAACAGACAGAAGTAACAGTGTTGTTAAAGATGAAGGCCATGAAAGGGAATGAAAACAGACAGAAGTAACAGTGTTGTTAAAGATGAAGGCCATGAAAGGGAATGAAAACAGACAGGAGTAACAGTGTTGTTAAAGATGAAGGCCATGAAAGGGAATGAAAACAGACAGGAGTAACAGTGTTGTTAAAGATGAAGGCCATGAAAGGGAATGAAAACAGACAGAAGTAACAGTGTTGTTAAAGATGAAGGCCATGAAAGGGAATGAAAACAGACAGGAGTAACAATGTTGTTAAAGATGAAGGCCATGAAAGGGAATAAAAACAGACAGGAGTAACAGTGTTGTTAAAGATGAAGGCCATGAAAGGGAATGAAAACAGAGGAGTAACAATGTTGTTAAAAATGAAGGCCATGAAAGGGAATGAAAACTGAGAGGAGTAACAGTGTTGTTAAAGATGAAGGCCATGAAAGGGAATGAAAACAGAGAGGAGTAACAGTGTTGTTAAAGATGAAGGCCATGAAAGGGAATGAAAACAGACAGGAGTAACAGTGTTGTTAAAGATGAAGGCCATGAAAGGGAATGAAAACAGAGGAGTAACAATGTTGTTAAAAATGAAGGCCATGAAAGGGAATGAAAACAGACAGGAGTAACAGTGTTGTTAAAGATGAAGGCCATGAAAGGGAATGAAAACAGAGGAGTAACAATGTTGTTAAAGATGAAGGCCATGAAAGGGAATGAAAACAGACAGGAGTAACAATGTTGTTAAAGATGAAGGCCATGAATGGGAATGAAAACAGACAGGAGTAACAGTGTTGTTAAAGATGAAGGCCATGAAAGGGAATGAAAACAGACAGGAGTAACAATGTTGTTAAAGATGAAGGCCATGAAAGGGAATGAAAACAGACAGGAGTAACAGTGTTGTTAAAGATGAAGGCCATGAAAGGGAATGAATACAGACAGGAGTAACAGTGTTGTTAAAGATGAAGGCCATGAAAGGGAATGAAAACAGACAGAAGTAACAGTGTTGTTAAAGATGAAGGCCATGAAAGGGAATGAAAACAGACAGGAGTAACAGTGTTGTTAAAGATGAAGGCCATGAAAGGGAATGAAAACAGACAGAAGTAACAGTGTTGTTAAAGATGAAGGCCATGAAAGGGAATGAAAACAGACAGGAGTAACAGTGTTGTTAAAGATGAAGGCCATGAAAGGGAATGAAAACAGACAGAAGTAACAATGTTGTTAAAGATGAAGGCCATGAAAGGGAATGAAAACAGACAGAAGTAACAGTGTTGTTAAAGATGAAGGCCATGAAAGGGAATGAAAACAGACAGAAGTAACAGTGTTGTTAAAGATGAAGGCCATGAAAGGGAATGAAAACAGACAGGAGTAACAGTGTTGTTAAAGATGAAGGCCATGAAAGGGAATGAAAACAGACAGAAGTAACAGTGTTGTTAAAGATGAAGGCCATGAAAGGGAATGAAAACAGACAGGAGTAACAATGTTGTTAAAGATGAAGGCCATGAAAGGGAATAAAAACAGACAGGAGTAACAGTGTTGTTAAAGATGAAGGCCATGAAAGGGAATGAAAACAGACAGGAGTAACAGTGTTGTTAAAGATGAAGGCCATGAAAGGGAATGAAAACAGACAGGAGTAACAATGTTGTTAAAGATGAAGGCCATGAAAGGGAATGAAAACAGACAGGAGTAACAGTGTTGTTAAAGATGAAGGCCATGAAAGGGAATGAAAACAGACAGGAGTAACAGTGTTGTTAAAGATGAAGGCCATGAAAGGGAATGAAAACAGACAGGAGTAACAATGTTGTTAAAGATGAAGGCCATGAAAGGGAATGAAAACAGACAGGAGTAACAGTGTTGTTAAAGATGAAGGCCATGAAAGGGAATGAATACAGACAGAAGTAACAATGTTGTTAAAGATGAAGGCCATGAAAGGGAATAAAAACAGAGAGGAGTAACGATGCTTCTCATGATACAGGTTATTAAAAGGAATAAAAAATAGGCCATTAAAGAGAATGAATACAGAGAGGAGTAACAATATTGTTCACAATATGGGCCATTAAAGAGAATGAATACAGAGAGGAGTAACAATATTGTTCACAATATGGGCCATTAAAGAGAATGAATACAGAGAGGAGTAACAATATTGTTCACAATATGGGCCATTAAAGAGAATGAATACAGAGAGGAGTAACAATATTGTTCACAATATGGGCCATTAAAGAGAATGAATACAGAGAGGAGTAACAATATTGTTCACAATATGGGCCATGAAAGTGGATGAAAACAAAGAGGAGTAAATCATGTTGCTTATGATTTTTTCAGGTGTTGATTTCAAGGTTTTGACATGCTTGCCTTTTCTCTCTTCATCAATGGACTAACTATCCATGCTTGCATATAGATTTAAAAAAGACGCACAAAACCTCCCAAGATCTTGAAGTACAAGAAAGTAAAAACAAAGATACATGCATTCTGAGGACTTTCTTTCTTACAAGTTAAAAGAATTCCGTTCTTTTCTTCACAACTTATTATCCTTTTATCATTGCAAAAATATGATAATACATGTAATTTATTATTATGCCATACTTGTCTGACAAATTAGTAACAACTAGACAGAGTCTCACAAGGCCCTAAATTTAAGAGAAAAACCCCAGTAAAAAATGGTCATAACTTTGTCCAAAATGAATTATACTAAACCCATAAAAGGTACATGCAAGTATATGAGGCAATGTTCATACCAGATTGCATCAGAATATGCTGAATGGTTCTTAAACTATACCAGTTACAAGCAACATTCCATGTGAAGATATTAGATTAAATGTTGAGGGCCATAACTCTATCCAAAATGGAGATGACCAGACAAAACCAATAAAAGACACATCTAGATCTCTGAGACAATGTACACCAAATTGCATTAAAATATGTTGAATGGTTCCTGATCTGTGCTGGTTACAATGATCTGTTTTAGTGGAAATTTACATTTTATTGGAAAAGGGCAATAACTCCATTAATTTTTTTTTTTACCTAAACAGATGAAACATTTAAAAGGCACATCTCATGATCTGAATGTAATTGGAAATTCACCTACCAAGTGGCATCCAATTATGTGCAAAGGTTGCAAAGCTATGGTTGTTACAATAAGTATAAATGGGCAGACAGATCAGTAAACAAAAAAGGTGATTACTACAGGGCACTCCAATTTTGGTGTGAGATCCTAAGTATTAGAGGAAGGGGTGATATATGAATATAGATAAAAGCATATAATCTGCATTTGTCTTCAAGGTATTATACCTGAGTGCACAGGGCAGTCTCCTCAGCTTTTAGATTATTTGGTGGCGGAACAATTGTTGGTACCTCGTGTGTCATGGTTATTCTCCAACCATCTGAAATAATCATTGGTACAGGTTGTATGCTTTCATTATTTGGAGAATAAAGAGATCGTTTCTGATTTCAAAATTGAAACAATTAGCGTAATACTTAAATGTAAATGTAAAATTATAGAATGATACTGAATGCTAAAATCATAATCTGGGACAGAATTTTCTTTGTAAAAATGTGATTGCAAAATGGGAAAGGTAAATATAATTTCAAAAGTTGTATATGATGTACTGTGAAATGGTATCAAAAGTAACTGTTGTCTTTGTGATCAGCCTTCTCTTTAAAATCACTCTATTTTACACAATTCATTGTTTAACTCTACTGCACAAGTCTGTAAGATTCTTCATAAGTCATAATTTCTGGTAAAATGCAAACTGAAAGCAAGCAGATAACACTTGACCTTCCTTGTACTTGGTGACCTGTTATTCAACTGCTTTTTAAAGAAAATATGGAAACCAATGTTATCCTGCCTGTCCATGTGTGCATGCTAATGAGCACACATACATGCCTGCATTAATAATAATAATAATAAAAATGACTTTATTTTAAAAAGGATGACACAATTAGTTGCATGGAACTTATCCTCCTTGTGGTCCTCTAATTATTTGCATATTTACATATATAGTATATAGTTGCACACTTAATAAAGAAAGGCACATACAACTCTTAATTTTTTCCACAGAAAAAGAAAACAAACAAACAAAAAGAAAACCAAAGACCCCCCACCCCAATATATAAGTTCATACTGAAAAAAAGTGAAGAAAAAAAAAATGCATGCAGATGTGCGAAATCTTTTGACATCACCCCCTTAATATGTTACAATTGTGAGTGCTTTGTTGACATATGCAATGGTTCCAGAATGAAAAAAGACATCCACCTTTTGGAGCAGACCAAACAATTGGTGTTTTGGAAGATGGAGATGAATCAGTAAGTAAAGTGTTCAGTCAGGGCTGAAACATAATTATATACTGCATATACTCGTTTATAATCCCATTCGCATATAAGCTTACCCCCCAAAATGAATAGGTAAAAACATTAAAAAGTGCATGACCCGCGAATAAGCTGACCCATGAAATATTACTGGTAAATTTTTTAATATTATCCACCGCAAAGTGAAATGTCCATCAGTGTTGTTTACCGTGCGTGTTTACTAGTAAGTATATTGCTGCCATTTTCATGCAAGTCTGAACAACCTGTATTTTAATTATATTTTGTGTTTTGCTGTATTAACACAGTGTTTGATGCAGTAAAAGTTTTGATTTGATTTATATTTTCTTTTTCCATCAGCCAGATCTAATTCCTAAGTGATATTTCCCATGTTATCTGCCAGTGCATGTGGGCTGATAAGCCTGTGGATTGTAAAGGCAGCACTGCCTGACTTTGTTGTAAAGATGACAATCCTTTTGATCAAGCCACGAATTTGATACTTGTTCAGTGCCATGTAGAGTCCTACATGTCTTACAAATATGTGTTTGACCTTAATCTCTTAGCACACTCTTTGTTTTCCCACATTACAACCTTGATTCAAATAAGCACCCGCATATGACAGTAAAGAAGAGACATCGGAGTCGGATGATATTTGCAATGACTAGATGACGATGGAGAATTTCAGTAGCATAATTAGTCACTCTGACAATGCAGATGAATTCTTGAGCTTTGTACCAGATGACATTAGACAGTTACCTTTATAGGATACTGTGAATCACAAAAGTGTGGACTTGACTTTCATTGTTTATACGTGAGGCGTTTGGAATTAATATACTATGGGATATTGTGAATCGGATCATTCTGGGCTACTATTTTTATGCTGGTATGTGACCAATGATAGAATTCATGAATTTAAAATGTCAATCATTATAGATTTATATGGATTTTTATGACACAAAGATGAACAAAATGTAAGTTGTCCATTTATTTGTGACATATTCCACTCGATAATATACCTAATTGTATTTTACACTGGTTTTGTCTTTATTATTCCTAACTATCTACCTATCGATCCATCCAGTCTCCTCCAATATATACTGGTAGTCAACAAGAAAACTTAAAATTTTTCAAGTTTAGACCTTGTCCTGCGGATAAGCTGACCCCCCTTCTTCTAGGCTTTAATTTTTTCCTAAATTATTCGGATTATACGCGAGTATATATGGTACTTAATTTTCATACAAAGTCCAAGACATATATGTATCTTTTGTACTTACAAAGGCATATTCATCACATGTTCTTTCTGTCTTTCTTTTACTTAAACATATAAGCATATGACTAGAACTAAATATTTTAGCAGCTTAATTATTTACAAGTCAAATTGTTTTCTTTTTCTTCAGGTATGTCACTATCAAGACTGACATAATTTCAAAGTTTCAAATTCTGGATGGATTTGTTTTGAAAAATGTAATGGCTCTTCAACCATGGTTTTATTTTTATTGGACTTCATTTTGATCAGGTTCAGATTACAAGCCTCACTCAAGTCCTGAATGATGATTTCACAAAATCTAAAGGAAATGATATGAAATACGATTATACACATACCAAACTTAAATGTCTGATATTTTATGATGTCTGCATAGTGAATAAGAAGGCGTCCGACCTGATGACCCAGTGCATTAATAAATCTGACTCTTGGAGTATTATTAAAAATAATATCCGCAGCTGATGCCTGAGATGCAGCAACATTTACAGTTCCATTAAACCCAAGGCTGACGTCGAACATTATATCTCCATTTGTACTGAAACTGCAAATAAAATTTACAAATACAAAAAATTTGCATAAGAGGAAATATGTTTGACATAACAGGCAATATGTTTGACATAACACACAATATTTATGACAAGACAGGCAATATGTTTGACATAACAAGCAATATGTTTGACATAACAGGCAATATGTTTGACATAACACACAATATTTATGACAAGACAGGCAATATGTTTGACATAACAAGCAATATGTTTGACATAACAGGCAATAGGAAATTATTAAAGATATGTGAACATTATGCAGTTGAGAATGATATCATATATAAAACACAAAAATCGGTATGCATGGTCTTTCAGTCAACTTCTTTCAAATTACCATCTCCTCCCTCTGTACTTCTTAATGGCCATGCTCTTGCATATGTCAACAGTTATACATATTTGGGTCATATTTTAAAATCCAGTTGGTCATATGATAAAGATATGATGAGACATTACAGATGTTTGTGTACTTGAACAAACATGCTTTTACGTTAAATTTGAAATTGTTCTTTGAATATCAAGATTAGATTATTCAAATCTTATTGCTGCACAATGTACTGCACTCCTCTGTGGACAAACATTAGTGAATGTATGAAAAGAAAACTAGTTATTGGCTATAATAATAGTCTTCATTTACTATTAAGCTTTCCAAGATGGAATAGTGCCTCTACCATGTTTGTAAGCTATTAGGTATTCAGTTTTTAAAAATTATTGAGAAAGTATGTGTTTTCATTGATGACACAAATATCTAATAGTAAGAATTGTATCTTGAAATCTTTGTGGAACTATGATATTCGTTTAAATTCTCGGATTATAGATAGATGGAACAAATTACTCTTTAAATGTCTTACATAATTTTGTTCTTAACAATGACAGACACATTCTGTAGTTGTAGATGGGTCTGTATATTTGTACATAAGACACCTATGAACTTTTATGTCTTAAAATACTTCTATATTTTATATTTTAATTTTGATGTATGGACCATGCAGTCTGAAATAAAGAATTCTTATCTTATCTTATCTTAATATGCTTTGACATGACAAACAAAATGTTTGATATAACAGGCACGATTGGCACAACTACTAACTCTGGCATAACAGATGTACTGCTATGATTCAGTCAGCAAAAAGAAATTTTTAAAAAATATCTGTTGAAAAGGCAGAAAGTCCAAATTAAATGTGGAAAATTCTGAATGATTTTACTCTAAATAGAAACAGTACGACCCTAAATCAATTATTAATTGATGGGAGAATAATTGATGATATGCATGATATTGTTAACAGATTTAATGAACAATTTATTAATGTAACAAATGTGAATTCCAACATATCAAATACTAATGTAAAAAATAACAAGTTACAAGATTTTATTGTCTAAAATCCCTGAAAATGTACAATTCACTATTCCATTTATGTCATGTGCAGATGTAGTAAGTGAACTGAAAATGTTACATTCTAAGAAATTGGCTGGATTGGACCAAATAGGTCCATTCATCTTAAACAAATGTGCTGACATTATTGCTCCATCTCTTACCTACATAATTAATCAAAGCATTATTATAGGAATCTTCCCATCTCAACTGAAGGCAGCAAAGGTTATGCCTGTTTATAAAATGGGTTCAAAATCAAATCCAGATAATTATAGACCAATATCCATTCTGCAAAACCATATCTAAACTGTTTGACAGACATGTTTCCAAACATCTCCATGGTTACCTGTCAAAGTACCATTTAATTCATCCATCCCAATCTGGATTTAGTCGAAACCACTTCTGTCAGTCTACCTAATAAAACTCATTGATAACTGGTTGCTTGCAATGGACAATGGAGAATTGGTTGGAACTATATACCTTGATTTTAAGAAGACTTTTGATTTAGTTGACCATAATATACTTGCATGGAAACTTGAAAAATACAAATGTTCTCACTTAACACTCTCATAGTTCAAATCATACCTATCTGACAGAAGCCAACAAGTTGTTACTGGTAACATTAAATCAGAGCTGATGTCTATCAACAAAGGAGTTCCACAGGGATCTATTTTAGGACCTCTATGATTTATATTGTTCATAAATGACTTGCCACTGTATGTACAACATTCAAAAAGTGATCAATATGCGGATGATACTACTCTGCATAAGTCTGATTCTAATGTTATAACTTTGAAGAAAAAAAACTGGGTGAAGATTTATGTCAAGTTGAATATTGGTGCTCACTGAATAACATGTTTATCAACAATACCCTAATAACCAAGGCAATGTTGCTTGGAACCAGGTAAAGATTATCAGTGAACAAAAATCCAAATCTTGAGCTGTATATCTTCAATAATCAAATTGAAAATGTTGACACAGAAAAACTTTTGGGAGTTTATGTTGATCAGAATTTAGACTGGTGTAAGCAAGTGAAACATGTTTGTTCTGTACTAAACTAAAAAATTTATTTTTTTACAGAGGATAAAATGTTATCTATCACTCAGCTATCAGAAATTATTTTACAATACATTCATTCTTCCTCTTTTGGACTACAGCTGCACAATTTGGGGAAATACAACTGATAGTAATATTGAAACGATCCACAAACTTCAGAACAAGGCAGCAAAAATTATCCTAAATTTACCATCTGATACACCATCCAGAATTCTATTGTCGAAATTGAAATGGCTGAAATCTGAATACAGATTAGTGTACCAAAAGTCTGTATTAATGTTCAAAGTAAAGAATGAACTTTGTCTGCAATATTTGCATAGTATGTTTCATTTTAAGTCAGAAGAACAGTACCAAGGACCTAAACTGAGATCAATTACAAATGATCAGTGCAAAACACCATTTCCAAAAACAAATACTTTTACAAAATCATTTGCTTACTCTGGGGCTATTGTATGAAAGGAACTCACCAAAACCATGAAATCACAAACAAATCTAAATGTTTTCAAAACAAAATCATGTCATTACCACAGATAGGACACAATGAATAAATGCTGTAAGTTTGGGTTTCCAGCAAAAAGTCTTACAGACTTACAAAAATGTAAACACTACTGTAATCTTGTTTAGTAATAAAATAAGTTGACAGTTCTTATCACTATTACTGGTATGAACTGTCAGATTATCAATGACAATACATATCACTATTACTGGTATGAACTTTCAGATTATTATCAATGACAATACATATCACTATTACTGGTATAAACTGTCAGATTATCAATGACAATACATATCACTGTTACTGGAATGAAATGTCAGATTATCAATGACAATACATATCACTATTACTGGTATGAACTGTCAGATTATCAATGACAATACATATCACTATTACTGGTATGAACTGTCAGATTATCAATGACAATACATATCACTATTACTGGTATGAACTTTCAGATTATTATCAATGACAATACATATCACTATTACTGGTATGAACTGTCAGATTATCAATGACAATACATATCACTGTTACTGGAATGAAATGTCAGATTATCAATGACAATACATATCACTATTACTGGTATGAACTGTTAAATTATTATCTATGACTGTTCATATCACTATTACTGGTATGAACTGTCAGATTATCAATGACAATACATATCACTGTTACTGGTATGAAATGTCAGATTATCAATGACAATACATATCACTATTACTGGTATGAACTGTCAGATTATCAATGACAATACATATCACTATTACTGATATCAAATGTCAGATTATTATCAATGTCAGTTCATACAACTATTACTGGTGTGAACTGTGAAATTTTTATCTATCACAATTCATATCACTATTACCGGTATGAACTGTCAAATTATTATCTATGACAGTTTATATCACTATTACTGGACAGGTATGAACTGTCAAATTATTATCTATGTTGGCTCATACTACTATTACTGGTATAAACTTTCAAATTATTATCTCTGTCAGTTCATACTACTATACTGGTGTGGACTGTCAGATTATTATCATTGACAATTTTACTACTACAGTATAACCAGTAAGCAGGCATTAATGGAGTTCATTTTGAATTTTGATAAAAACCATAGTTGCATTGCACATCAAGAGTTTTTGATATTCCCAACTCTAGGTCTAACAGGGAACATAAGTACTGTATATACTTGCTTATAAGTCAAGTCAAACGACAAACAACATACACCCTGATCTGTCATCGCATAATGTGCTTGCAGATGGGGGTCTATGTTCTTTGTTCTACTTATTACTCCTAACAAACTGCAGAGATCCAGATCTGCCAGTGCATTATGTGACTTACAAGCAAGTATCTACTACATCTCATTTCTTAATAATGAAGTCAGTCTAATATATGTATAATAAAGTTGTAATTAGCAATGATCAAAACTGAATCCAATGTTGATGCAAAATTCATGTTATTTACATACCTAAACTGAGCCTGTGAGGCTTTACATCCTGTGTACCCCACCAGCTTGGATAAAAGCCTGTCAGTCTGGTAAAATTATAAAACAGTACTGCATCTTTAACTTTGGATTAAATTATCATGTATAACGATAAAGTTTTCAATAATTCTTAAAACGTAAGAATGATTAATAGAAAGTTTTTAAGAATTACAGCAGAGCTTCCTTGGTTGATTGCTCTGTCAATATTTTAGTAATTAAGAAATTATTATAAAATGTTGAGATGACCACGTTTTATAATTAGCTATGACATTGTGAATAATTTTCACAACTTAAAAAATGTTCAAAATGAATCGTGACATGACAAGATTAATATGCTATCAAGCAAGAGGTGCAATATACAGACAAGTAAATATATGTTTTAGGGACTGACCATTTAATTGGATGGGATCGGGGTGGTCTGGGATTTTGTTTCCAATAAGGATATTACTGTTTTTTACCTCAAGATAACAAAAAAAATCTCAACTTATATTATAGATACATTTTTATTTTCACAAATGAACAAGAGTGTATTTTTTTCAAGCTATTTAGGGGACACATATTTTTTTTTTTTAAAATCCCATCCCCCCTCCCCCTGAAAATTAAATGGTCGGTTCCTCAATGAAAGAATATTATTCCAACAGAATAACTCTACTTAGGGTGCCATGTTCTCAGAAGTACAGAGAACAATAATTATTATAAGTAGAATAATTAAATTTAAAGGGATTGTACACATATTTAGCACTTAGCAGTCTTTTTAAACAAATTATTGAAAAATGTATTTAAAAAAAATATAGAGCCTTAAATAAAATTACTGAAAAATTATTTTAACTTGGACTGGTTTGAAGTTTTATGGCACAGCAACACAAAAATGGACTCAAGGATGTGTCATAGGCCCAATGCAAACTCCCACAAATTATAAGAGACAACCAATAAAGGAAGGAGTCATGGTGACTCAGTGGTTAGCGTGCTGGACTCATGATCAAAAGGATGCGGGTTCAAATCCTACTACTGAATCAGTCTGGGTCAGCCACCATGGTGCATCTTTGGACAAGGTACTTTACAGCTATTCTCAACACTAAATAACCCACTTGTGTTGCTGTGAATTTATAGTAATGAGACAAAATTAAACATTTAAACAAGGACAGGAATATAAATATATAAAGATTGATGGTTATATTCTAAGCAAGAAGGATGATAATGAAGGCATGTATATGAATGTTAGCTACATACCTCATTACAGAAGCTGGTAGTGTATTGGATAAACTGACTTGATGATTTATCTTCCAGAGCTGAACTCCATGTTATATTCAGAACTCGGAAATTGAGAGGGACATTGGTGGTTTCAGCATATGTCTCAAATAGAAAGAGTAGGTCTCCCAGTTGGTATACAAACCACTCATTAAACCTAAATTTCGGAAGTGTTTCATTGATAGCCAAGTTGAACTGTGTTTGCAGGGTCTGAGTAGAAAGGTTGCCTTCAAACTGAAGTGTGAACTCAACTTGGCTGGGACCTTGCCTGGAAAGATCAAAGTGAGAATTAAACAGTTTTTGAAAATGTCATTTTAAATGATGATGTTTAAAGGAAAGAAATATAGTGATACCTAGCCCAAAACTCTCTCAGTATAATGCTTCTGTTCATACAATGCAAGTATGGACATGGATCCTCCCCAAAGTATTGGCATGGATGACTCTAAAGTATAAGCATGGATCCTCCCAATGTATGAGCATGGATCCCCCAAAGTATGGGCATGGATCCCATCAAAATGGATGAATTTAGTTTTATCATTGCTGTTTACTTTGAATTCATTTCTTTTTATGGTATCAATTTTGTTGTGGTTTTGGAGAAAATGGCATTTTTGTCTGTACTTCAATCAGTGGATTAGTGAATGGTTTCTATTGATTACATGTAAGTATGGATTCTATTGATCACATGGAAGTATGGGTTCTATTGATTACATGGAAGTACAGGTTCTATTGATTACATGGAAGTATGGGTTCTATTGATTACATGGAAGTATGGGTTCTACTGATTAGATGAAAGTATGGATTCTATTGATTACATGGAAGTATGGATTCTATTGATTACATGGAAGTATCATTGTTCATTAGGTCTTTAAATTTGTGGTTTGTGGCAACCTGAAAATCCAAAAGATAATGAAGCCACATTATTTCTTTTTATTTTACTGTAACTCTTGGATGATGCGCCGGCAGATCAGAGTCTATGTTGCTTGTTCTACTGATTGCTCCTAACAAAACTACACATACACAGACCTGATGGCGCATTATGTGATGGCTGATCTAGGTCTGTGCAGTTTCCATTTGGACTTGACTTATAAACAAGTATATATAGTACCCCCATTACAGTATTTATCCCATGACAGGATGAATGCATGTGTCAAAAAGGTATCAGCTAAGACAAAGATATCCTTAGTACATGTTTACCAAAATGTTGTAAAAAATGGGGATGGGTTTATCATCAAGCATGGGCTTATCATCAAGCATTGGACTTATCATCAAGCATGGAGTTATCATCAAGCATGGGGTTATCATCAAGCATGGACTTATCATCAAGCATGGATTTATCATCAAGAATGGACTTATCATCAAGCATGGGATTATCATCAAGCATGGGGTTATCATCAAGCATGGATTTATCATCAAGCATGGATTTATCATCAAGAATGGACATTCATCAAGCATGGATTTATCATCAAGAATGGGCTTATCATCAAGCATGGATTCATCATTAAGAATGGGCTTATCATCAAGCATGGATTTATCATCAAACATGGACTTATCATTAAGCATGCGCTTAACATCAAGCATGGACTTATCATCAAACATGGGATTATCATCAAGCATGGGATTATCATCAAGCATGGAATTATCATCAAGCATGGATTATCATCAAGCATGGACTTGCAATTAAGAATGGACTTATCATCAAGCATGGGCCTATCATCAAGCAATGACTTATCATCAAGCATAGACTTATCATCAAGCATGGGCCTATCATCAAGCATAGACTTATCATCAAGCATGGACTTATCATCAAGCATGGGCTTATCATCAAGCATGGGTTTATCATCAAGCATGGACTTACAATTAAGAATGGGCTTATCATCAAGCATGGACTTATTATCAAGCATGGACTTATCATCAAGCATGGGCTCATCATCAAGAATGGGCTATCATCAAGCATGGTCTTATCATCAAGCATGGAGTTATCATCAAGAATGGACTGATCATTAACAATGGGCTCATCATGAAGCGTGGATTTATCATCAAACATGGATTTATCATTAAGAATGGGCTTATCATCAAGTATGGATTTATCATCAAGCATGGACTTATCATTAAGCATGGATTTATCATCAAGCATGGATTTATCATCAAGAATGGGCTTATCATCAAGCATGGATGTATCATCAAGCATGGACTTAGCATAAAGAATGGGTTATCATCAAGCATGGGGTTATCATCAAGCATGGGGTTATCATCAAGAATGGGCTTATCATCAAGCATGGACTTATCATCAAGCATGGACTTATCATCAAGAATGGGCTTATCATCAAGAATGGGCTTATCATCAAGCATGGATTTATCATCAAGCATGGGGTTATCATCAAGAATGGACTTATCATCAAGATCATCAAGAATGGACTTATCAAGAATGGGCTTATCATCAAGCATAGACTTATCATCAAGCATGGACTTATCATCAAGCATGGGGTTATCATCAAACATGGACTGATCATCAAGCATCGGCTTATCATCAAGCATGGACTTAGCATCAAGAATGAGCTTATCATCAAGCATGAGCTTAGCATCAAGCATGGACTTATCATTAAGCATGGACTTATCATTAGCATGGATTTATCATCAAGCATGGGCTTATCATTAAGCATGGATTATCATCAAGCATGAATTTATCATCAAGCATGGGGTTATCATCAATAATGGACTTATCATCTAGTATGGAATTATCAAGAATGGGCTTATCATTAAGCATGGGTTTAGCATCAAGCATGGGCTTATCATCAAGCATGGATGTATCATCAAGCATGGACTTAGCATAAAGAATGGGTTATCATCAAGCATGGGCTTATCATTAAGCATGGGTTTAGCATCAAGCATGGGCTTAGCATTAGCAAGGATTTATCATCAAGCATGGGCTTATCATTAAGCATGGATTATCATAAAGCATTGGGTTATCATCAATAATGGACTTATCATCTAGTATGGAATTATCAAGAATGGGCTTATCATCAAGCATGGACTTATCATCAAGCATGGACTTATCATCAAGCATGGACTTATCATCATGGGGTTATCATCAAGTATGGACTTATCATTAAGCATGGGCTTAGCATCAAGCATGGACTTATCATCAAGCATGGACTTATCATTAACAATGGGCTTGTCATCAAGCATGGTCTTATCATCAAGCATGGGGTTATCATCAAACATGGACTGCTCATCAAGCATCGGCTTATCATCAAGCATGGATTTATCATCAAGCATAGACTTATCATCAAGCATGGACTTATCATTAAGAATGGACTTATCATCAAGCATGGACTTATCATCAAGCATGGGTTTATCATCAAGAATGGGCTTATCAACAAGAATGGTCTTATCATCAAGCATGGAGTGATCATCAAGCATGAACTTATCATCAAGCATGGACTTATCATTAACAATGGTCTTATCATCAAGCATGGACTTATCATCAAGCATGGACTTATCATTAAGAATGGGCTTATCATCAAGAATAGGCTTATCATCAAGAATAGGCTTATCATCAAGCATGGGCTTATCATAAAGAATGGGCTTATCATCAAGCATGGACTTAGCATAAAGAATGGGCTTATCATCAAGAATAGGCTTATCATCAAGCATGGGCTTATCATCAAGCATGGATTTATCATTAATAATGGGCTTATCATCAAGCATGCACTTATCATCCAGCATGGACTTATCATCCAGCATGGATTTATCATCAAGCATGGGGTTATCATCAAGAATGGACTTATCATCAAGATCATCAAGCATGGACTTATCAAGAATGGGCTTATCATCAAGAATGGACTTATCATCAAGCATAGACTTATCATCAAGCATAGACTTATCATCAAGCATGGACTTAGCATAAAGAATGGGCTTATCATCAAGCATGGGCTTATCATCAAGCATGGACTTATCATCAAGCATGGACTTATCATCAAACATGGACTGATCATCAAGCATTGGTTTATCATCAAGCATGGTCTTAGCATCAAGAATGAGCTTATCATCAAGCATGAGCTTAGCATCAAGCATGGACTTATCATTAAGCATGGACTTATCATCAGCATGGAGTTATCATCAAGCATGGGCTTATCATTAAGTATGGATTTATCATCAAGCATGGGGTTATCATCAACAATGGACTTATCATCAAGCATGGACTTATCAAGAATGGACTTATCATCAAGCATGGGTTTAGCATTAAGCATGGGCTTAGCATCAAGCATGAACTTATCATCAAGCATGGACTTATCATCAAGCATGGACTTATCATCAAGTATTGACCTATCATCAAGCATGGGATTATCATCAAGCATGGGCTTATGATCAAGCGTATACTTATCATTGGATATATATGGTATGCATACAACATACCTCAGTGCAAGGCGACCTACCGTATATACTAGCATATAAGTTGGGTCCAACTGCAAACAACATTAACCCAGACCTGCCATTACATAATACGCTGACAGATAAGAGTCTATGATGTTTGTTCTACTGGTTGGACCTAACAAACTGCATAGACCCAGCCAGTACATTATGAAATGGCAGATCTGGTTCTGTGCAGTTTGCATTAGGATCGGAATTATAAGTGAGTATATATGGCAGTATATTTTATGGTACCTATAAACAGGGTTATAATGAGAGATCATTGGAAATGTATATTCTGTGGAATATGGTTATAATGAGAGATCATTGGAAATGTATATTCTGTGGAATATGGTTATAATGAGAGATCATTGGAAATGTATATTCTGTGGAATATGGTTATAATGAGAGATCATTGAAAATGTATATTCTGTGGAATACGGTTATAATGAGAGATCATTGTAAATGTATATTCTGTGGAATATGGTTCATAATAATTAGCATTCAGCGCACCTGTTTGCAATCTAGAATTTAAATAAATTGCTGCACATAAATATATCCTGCAACGAGCATTTGCATTTACTCAATACAATGTGTTCAATAAACAAAATCTTTATTGGGTTATATTAGCACTCCAATGAAAATATGTTTGACCTCTGATGTCTAATGAGTTCCTACTATTTTCATCAATACACATTTTGACCTCCTTTCGAGACATGTAAACAAACCACAGTGCCCGCAAATAGCTTGTTAAAAATTTTTTTTTATCAGAAAATGTGCTCCAACAGATAAAATGCAAATTGATGGAAATAAAAACCTGCTGACCATTATAAACTACAGCTCCATCACTGAAAAGCAACAGAAAATTTGCTAACCAATACTCACCAGTCTGTTCACACATTTCAAAATACTCCTGTGAATACAAGTTACATTCCACTGTGTCCAAGAATAAATCTCAGTTTTTCCTTGCAAACTCTGCATTTACAGCTAGACTACATTCCTTGTATTCTGGGCAACACTCCATATGCAAACTCTGCATTTACAGCTAGACTACATTCCTTGTATTCTGGGCAACACTCCATATGCAAACTCTGCATTTACAGCTAGACTACATTCCTTGTATATTGGGCAACACTCTGTATGCAAACTCTGCATTTACAGCTAGACTACATTCCTTGTATTCTGGGCAACACTCCATATGCAAACTCTGCATTTACAGCTAGACTACATTCCTTGTGTATTGGGCAGCACTCCGTATGCAGTGGATCTTTAGACAATACTAATATATACTTGCATATAGGCCGGGTCCAAATGCAAACAACATGGACCCTGATCTGCCGTCGCATAATGCGCCGGCAGATCAGGGTCTATGTTGTTTGTTCTCAATGTGATTAATTTCAAAATTTCAAAAAAGTAGTTGAACTGAGAATACCATAGTAAAAACATGAAAAGCATTTTAAAAACTTAAAATTTAAATTGATGTTAAAAAATGTTTTAAATATGACATCATACACAATGTGCTCAGGCCATCAAGTTTGGCTATGAAATAGCCATTTTGAACTGAAATTGGAGCTGTTTTCTACAATTTCAAGTGGTCCATATGCAAGAACAAATTTCATATTTTTATAGAATATAAAGGAATGTGTGAATAATTAAGTAACCACAATATTTTTTTGGTTGCCACATGTGGACCATGTGAAAAACGTGAACATTTAAGTCCATTTGTGCTGTTCGGTAGCTTGCATCTCTATAATGATCGGGCATTAACTACATCTTAACTGATGTTTCTGCTATAATGAACTGATAAAATGATTTTGACATAAAACAGCTATTCTTATGAAATAACCAGCATTATAGATGAAGAATTTGTCACAGACAAGAATTTTTCCAATATGTTTAAAGATTGCATGGAGATAAAAGTTGCTGCATACATTATGATTCTGTCGTCAAAATTTTAATGTTGAGAATTGACTACAGGACCAAATTATAGCCTTGAGTAATCATAAGCATTTTAACCTCATTTAGTTGGGTTTTGAAAATACTTTTAATTCTGCTCTTATAAGGTATGCTTGTCATCTGTGCTCAGTAAAATGCATGTGCCACACTGGTTTCTACAACCAATACACGTCAGTGTTTACATTAGTGATGGTATGTCAGATTCAGTTTTTGCATTCAGTTCCAAAACCGCTGGGAGAATCACCTGAACAAGCTTTCTGGAGGTAAGTAAATATTTAGTAACATCTGCCTTTGTATATTTAAAAATGGAATTATTTATTTTATCCATTCATTTAAGACAAACGCACAGCACTGTGAGAGTAATAAATGTCAAATCAGTTGTCTGCAATCTTTTTAATTATGTTTTATATGTATCTTTGAAATAAATCTGAATGTTTTGCACAAAATGATTGTCAGATATCATGCAAAAAATATAACAGTCTATCAATGGAATTAATTGCATAAAAATGATTGTCAGGCATAAAGGAAAAAACATAACAGTCTATCAATGGAATTAATTGCATAAAATGATTGTCAGGCATCATGCAAAAAATATAACAGTCTATCAATGGAATTAATTGCATAAAATGATTGTCAGACATCATGCAAAAAATATAACAGTCTATCAATGGAATTAATTGCATAAAATGATTGTCAGACATCATGCAAAAAATATAACAGTCTATCAATGGAATTAATTGCATAAAATGATTGTCAGGCATCATACAAAAAATATAAGTCTATCAATGGAATTAATTGCACATAAAGAAATAGATGAAAAGAGTAAATTATTGCTGTATAATAACTGTACACTTATTATTGGTATGAAAACACAGTTATAGAATAGTTTTTTTATAAGCTTCTTTATATATGAGTTTGGTGGTCATGAATGCAGAGACATTTCCTTTTAAGGAATGTTCTATTGCATAGACGGTGTTTGAATCTCACAACAATACTTGTATTGTTTTGTTAATGTATCTGACATTAAATAGATTATATGGTTTTCCTTTTTTGTCAGTAAAAGAAAATGATGATGCTTCCCTTGATTTTTTCTTTCCTTTCATCGTTTAAACATATGTCTTCATTTCTCTTAGTAAAACTATTTTATCTGTAATAAACTAAGTAGATTTACTATGTGGACATGGAATATTTCGTTTTTCATTCACAATATGAAAAATGCTTTTACTTCTAATTCCAGTATAACATAAAAAGAGCAGTTGATGAATAAAGTTATTCATTGCATCTTCACATTATCTTATATACATTGAGATATTCAATGAAGATATGCAATCATAGCAATTATAGCTTCATTTATCAATTCTGTGTGTAAAATGTGTCTGTTATTAAATTATGACTTTATCATGTTTGCTCCTTTTTGATTTTGTGGCTATACATGTACTTGCATTTCTCTCTCTTTCTCTGTCTCCCACACACACACAGAGACACTCAAGAATTTACAAATGTATCAAAATAAAAAAATTTGGTTTCATCTCTAATGACAAATTTCAACTGCTGAAAATGCTCAAGATTTAAGGGTGTGGTCAATATTTATCTGGTGAAGGGGTGGAGGGTGGGGTTGGGATAATGACAGGGCATCATATTTAGATGCATTTAGTATATTTTGTATAATAAGAGGCTTAAATAATAAAAGCCCTTTCAATGTTCGTTGGTAAATCAAGATTTTTTTGTTGCTGTTCTTCTTGTTGTTGAATCGGAAAACGTTTTACTGCCAGTGATCTTTATTCTATATAGATTATAAGATACAGTAAATAAATAATAAAAGTATTATAAAGGATAATAAGTACACTAGTAGTGTTTGAATATGGAAATGAAGCAATGACAATGGCTAGATATAACTTCAAGATGGTTTTAGAACAATTCTCTGATACATGCATACATATTACAACATAGTCATATTCAGAAAAAAAGAAAATGCTAATTTGTAACTGCCGTTCTATTGACTTGTAAATGAACATACATGTGCATATTAATTTTTAAACATCGAGTGCAGAAAATAATAAGACTGCACGACATCAATGAATTTAAAGTAATGTCATGTCAGAACCCGACTTCAAATGCTTATGGTACATCTGTTTAACTGAATTGGACAACATTTCAATCAATTTGCATGAAACCAGGCCGGATGAGTCTTTGTAGAAAATATGATGAATTTTTTTAATTGGGCTGAAACTGACTGTTGTAGTGCCTACACCTTTAAACCAGACAAACTATACAAATTGACTCTTATAGTACCTACCCATTTAAACCAGACAAACTATACATATTTAAATCACAAATATTATAATAAAGCTTTCAGACCAAAATGATTGCACAAATTTAGAGCTAGAAAGATTACCAGTTGGTTGAAGGACACCTGGGCAATGTCCTCAGCAAAACAATTATCCCAAGCCCATCAACAAGCTAGAAAATGTTCCTTCAAGGATGCAGACAGAACTGGCCTTGCTGCTGATACTGCCTCTGGGGCCAAATTTCTGATGTCATAATCACTTGGGGCTAAGAAATTGCCAACAAAGCAGAAGACCTAGCAATCATTGCCACCCCTGACTCTCCACACAACTCCAGTGTCCATGTCATCCACAGCTTGCTACCAGTCATCATACCAGAAATGGACCGATTTCCGAGCCATTACTGCCACAATATGTAATCCTGTGCGAATCAGCAATGGAGAAGCCTATACCACATGTTAAACCTGGAATCAGCTATGATGATTTTCATCTAGACAGACCTTGGGACCTAATGTTAGCTGGTCCCATACCTTGTCCACTCAATTCTGGCATGATCAAGATTTATATCAAACATAGCTGGCACAATCCACCTTCCAAGCATAATTATCCAGTCCCAGATCCATTAAGTTGATGGTGTCTGACATCTGGCCAATTCTAGCCCTGGCTTTGTCACAGAGGATTCATAAGAGGCTTCATTTTTACCTCAGACACTGAAGATGGACAATCGTAACGACCTTCTCTACTCAATCCGACGATGCTCTAGGAAGTCCTGGCCTTCCATACCTCAGACACTGAAGATGGACAATCATAACGACCTTCTCTACTCAATCCGACGATGCTCTAGGAAGTCCTGGCCTTCCATACCTCAGACACTGAAGATGGACAATCATAACGACCTTCTCTACTCAATCCGACGATGCTCTAGGAAGTCCTGGCCTTCCATACCTCAGACACTGAAGATGGACAATCATAACGACCTTCTCTACTCAATCCGACGATGCTCTAGGAAGTCCTGGCCTTCCATACCACCATTAAGTTTTCTGGTTACTGCCTCTAGGGTTCTGCCCTCCTCCTCCTACTCCATTGATGTGTTCCTATAAAATTCCCACATCTGCTGACATTTTAACCAAAAATGACCAGCCTTCATTTAAATAATTTACCTCAGTTTGGGCACACATGGAACTGCTTTGAGAAGCAACTACAAGACTGCAGCATCAACTGGGCCTTCTTTTAAAATGACTTAACCAACTTCATCTTAGTATTTTACGAGACTCACCCTCTGACTTTCTATATTATGGTCCCAGCTATTGTCAGAGACATTGCAGCCATCGAGACCATCTTCCAAACAATGATATGTGGATAAGAAAAAATATAAAAAGAGAAGAACAAAAAGTTCACCATAAGGCAGCCTTAAGATCCCAGTCTTTGTCTTCTAATCTCTTGTTCCATGGCCACATAAGGAGACCAGGAAATGGGCCATTAAGGGGGCAAGCCTCGCAGGCTTAATAAATCAGAGAAAAAAGAATTACCACTCTAGGACACTCATGATAGGGAAACCCCCCTTCCAAACCTTACTCCTCGGCAACGGCCAGAGACAACAGACTGCAGGAAGAGAAGGACTAGTTTTAGCCCAGTTTATCTTCCCATCAACCTTTTTTCTTCAGAAAATGATGCCATGGTCATGCTGCCCATTTCTCCAACATCTCAGAGTGAGGAAGACTTCAACATCACCAATAGACTCGCTTCTCCAGGAAAGATTTTAAAAACCATTCACTATGAAAACTCAACAGCTTTTTACTCGTCTGTTATTCAAAAAGTCTAACTGAAAGCTCAGACCAATCACTGACTTAAGCTCTCATGATCGGGTAGTGTATTTAAAGAAGAAGCTAATTTTTGAAGTAAATTACATGCCAAGCCCCCTGTAAGTGTGTGCACTTCCACTCCAGTAGAAACTCATGAATACTGGGAATAGGTGCCATACCTTCTATCCAAGGGGAAAACACTTTTACTTGACTTCTGTCTTTCAGCTGGTAAGCAGACAACACTTGGGCACTTTTAATACTAAAATAAGCCAACAGACATTGATAATGTCTCTTTTCACTTGGTAGGGCTGAATTTTTGAGGTAGTGGAAGGATTCCTAGCTCATTATAATTGGGTAAGTGTTATTGAAGAAACATATTACTTCAAAAATTTGTTTTTTACATAAATTAGTACCTTGCAAGAGTGAGAAATGGTACTGTCCATAAAGACAGGCATTATGCTTTCATACAGCCCCTAAGGGTTGTTTCTCAAGGACTTACGAAAGTTTTCAAGAAGTATTTTTTCCTATGGAAACTGAACTTTATCCATATGTTACTATGTTTATCAATGCATAAATAGGTAAAAAAAAGTAATTTTTAAGGCAACCCTCCAAATTCAAGGAATTTTCAAGGATGCATGAACTGTAGGAATTAAAAAGTATAATTAATAATTCATTTACACTTACCTGAATGAGTTGATAACAGAACCTTTATAAGTTGGGAATTTTGTTGCATACAATGTCATCAGTTGAGTCACCTACATGAAAAAGAAAAAACAGAAGCTGAATAATATATTCTTTAAATTATATTATGCATTTTTTTTAACATGAAATTTCATTGTACCAAACCCTTACACTTGTCTGTCTATTTTAGACATGGGTTTCCCTTCATAATCTCTATCTTTCATGATGAGAGAGAGAGGGAGGGGGGGGGTGTGCTAGTTTAAAACCAGTTGACTCATTGATGCAAAGTCTAAAATGTCTTCAAAATACTTGCTTTCACTTAATTACACTTCCAGGTACTATAACACTTGTTTTGCTATTAATGGTTTTGCTGAAACGCCTATTCCAGAAGGATTATTTACAAGGTGAACACTTACACTATTGCTAAATACATTTGATTTCTGCCTGAATAATGCTGACGCAGGATTTGCCAGATCAGTACTCCATGTGAGGTTCAGGACATCTTTTGTCAGTGTGAGATTTGTAATGATATAGTCCTGGTAGTAGATGAGGATTTTCCCAATGACGACTCCCAGAGTGTTTCCATATGGTACTTTTTGAAAATTCTCAAACAGGATCCCTTTCACAAGATCAGCAGAGCCTGGTTGAGGAACTCCCCTGAAGACGGCATCCCAGCGGATCCTTGCTGGACCATTCCTATCAAAAATGGTGAATTGTTACAAATGATATACTTAAAATTAAGACTTGAACTTTAGGGAGAAGTGACTTCTCCTTTTGGACAGAATAAGGAGAAATGAGACCTCAACAGCAAAAAGTGGGAGCAAAGCAAGAAATGCAATATATATGTGTGTGTGTGTATGTGTGTGTGTGTGTGTGTGTGTGTGTGTGTGTGTGTGTGTGTGTTTGGTGTTTGTGTGTGTGCTTTGGGTTCTCTTATTTTTAACTGTGGTAACTGTATTTCTCATTATGGATATTTGCATTTAACATTGGTTTTCAGCAATACTTTATCTTCCATTAGAATATTCCCTGTGTTGTATGCATATCATAAACACACTTTGTAAGTGAATGAATGTATCATATTTATGTGTGGTGTATTCATACTTGACAGTGTGTGTTTGGATGGAGATATATACATTGATGGCTAGATGCAAGATAGATGTATGAACATAAATAAAACTAACTTTTATTTCAATCATCATAATATCATTACATTTCAATTTCATCAATCAACAATTCATAGAAGGTTTAGAACTTTTGAAGGTTTATAACTCATATGGATCTTAAATGTGCTAGAATACATGGAAGCTATCACAGCATAACTTTACATTTGATTTATCTTTCTCACTTTTTCTTCTTTCCA
Source organism: Margaritifera margaritifera (assembly GCA_029931535.1). NCBI lineage: Eukaryota > Metazoa > Mollusca > Bivalvia > Unionida > Margaritiferidae > Margaritifera > Margaritifera margaritifera. The sequence continues at coordinate 3,024,307 of JAQPZY010001605.1, read as the reverse complement.
CTTTCCCAAGGCTTTGGTAAAGTCTGAGTAGAAAAACCATGTTCACAATGAACAGCTGACATGGCAAGTATCATGCAGCATTTAAGGTTTATGTGCCCTTCTTGGTCATTATGCAATGAACACAGCAGAAACTAAACTTATAATTCATTTTAACTCATAAGATCACTTAGATTACATTATTGTAATTACAAATAGGTAAAAATACCTGATGAACTGCCACGTAAACAAGCAATTTGAACTTTTTTAGTTTGTGAAATTTCACGAGAAAATGATAAAAACATTTCCAAACTATATGTAGTTTGAAACAATTCCTTTAAATCTATATAGCACATGCACAGGTCTCTTCATACCATAGTATTCATCAATTCAAACCATAATGGTCACTGATGTTATGGATGAGTAACCGCCCCATTTAACAACTACATGTTTAAGGCTGTGTCCATATATCTCCTGTTGATGACACTTGTACATTCCATTAATGAGCACTGTTTTAATTGTCAATCAGCTATTAAAACACATGCCCATGAATGTGTAAGAGTTTGTCAGTGCAATAGATATTTAACACATGCAAAGGATCCAATATATTTCACCTGGGGATACAACACTGTAACAACTCAGCTGGGTCAAGGGAACATCTCAAAATATATAAGCTACTGTTACTCAGTAAACATCTCAATGTTCATTTTTTCTTTCCTTATAGAAGAATTTGAAGTTTAAATTTTTTTAAACAGCTTAGTTGCACACTTCTGGAAGCATAAACCCTGTGAGTATGACAACTGGTTTCCTTATACCTACAGTTTTTAGTATTATATGATACTGACAATTAAGCAGACTAAAGAACATGTCACTAACCAACACTGAAGTGCCTTAGTCATGTAAATCCCAATTACATTAAAAAATTCCTTCTTTAAAGGAATCAGTAATGGACATGCGTAGTTCAAACGTTTGTATTATTTTCTTTATCTGTTATGAAAACCCAACACAATGAAAATAAAGTTATAATGAAAGAACTGGAGATCTACTCACCTGTCTTTCACCATGGCACATACGGTATATCATTTGTCTATAAATTTAATACAAAATATCTGGGGTGAATGAGATCTTTTCACCATGCTATCTCTGTAGCAAACAAAGAACATCGTTTCTCTCTGGAGTTTACACACATTGCATGTGGTGAATGAAGTCTTTGTCTCTAAGTAAGTTACTTGCATTTTCCAGATGAATTAATTATATAGTCATTGTAAAGATTTCTATTGATGATACCAGTAATAAAACCTCAGTATCAAACCAAAAGTGACAGTCACAGATTTAATCATCTGTTTTTTAATTGCAGCATGTCAGTTACATGATCAGAACTGTTTTAGTCATTATTATGGATATATTAACATGTCAACAAATATAAATGAATGTTTATGATAGGCATGCATTTTTATTGCTACATAAAATTATTTTGAGATGAATACATGTAATACTTCACAAAGAACTATCAATAAAGAATAAAATACATGTACAGTCATTGTGGGTATTGTTCTTTTTTAAACCCAGTTGAAATCTGATCTTGAAAACTGGCCATTCTGCACAGGTCTGTTATGAGTGACCACATGTCTTGAGACTAATTTTGCTAACCAAAGGGCTGGTCTCTCAAGACAGATTTTACTGTATATGTAATTTTAAATCTGCTGTTAAGTCAATGATAATTTACTAGTTTAAACTGGTTTCTTGTGTTATGTTTCATTCTGAAATCAGGTTTTAAGTTTTAATACAGCAATTAAAAGCAATTTCTTAGTTTGGTGTAATAGAGAATTTTTTTAATATGATGTATGTACCCTGCCCTAAAACCTTTAACTCTCAGGACCCCATTGGAAATGGGTTTTTTTCAAACTTTAATGGGTCATCTTTGGTGTATTAACATTTAGTTTTAATTCTTATTTTTCCTTTTTTCTTTTAATCAGTTCTTTAACTTGAAAAGGTGTCCTAGTGTATCCTCTAGTATTGATAAATGCACATGTGGTGTTATGTTATTATGTTGCTGGTATGGGCTGTGTATTATTTATTTTTTGTACTCATTAAGACTTACACATGTTTTATATCTGTTTGTATTATAGTTGTTTTATGTGACTTACTGATATTTGTTGTGTATTACCAGTGTTGCACCTGGGATCCCAAGGGCAGGGGACATTTTGTTCCCTCTCTTTCAAATATGGGAGACACACAACATGTTAAAGGAACAAAGGAAAATAGTAGACAGTACTTAATGTACTAGTTCTGCTAAAAAATGAGATAATCTTTTTTGTTTTGACAGTTTTGCCACCTTAACTTTGTGGATTGCACTGTACTATCATCTTTTCTTGGACACTTACATTATTGTAGTAAACATTTTATCAAGTGCTCAAGTAACTCGTGAAAACATTAACATGTCTGAATATCTGGCACTATGGAATATTTCTTCCAGATCATGTTGTCATTTAATTTTAGTGTTCACTCATTATCCACCAGCAGTTCTTATAATAATTCCATTGTTTTCTGAATTACTTTTTCTTTCAAAATTAATAATTCACTGATTAAATGACAGATTGTGTATTTACATAAATGTTGGCCCTTTTGTCAACCTTGAAAAAAATTGAATCGTAGTTGCTGTGGGTGTGCCTTCAACCTCAAAAATATGTTACACTAGTGAGCATCAAAAGTCTTTACACTCTGCAGAATACCACAAACCTTGAATGTTTTGATTGCTAAATATGTTGTTTTAAAATGGATATTAATTGCCATCTTACAGCTTTTAACACCTGTAGTGATTTTGGCAAATCCTAGTACCAATGTCAACATGGATAGCCATGCACTAAGAAAAGTAATAGGCATATTTGTTGTTTTCTTCTGGATGAAAAGTGTACTCAGGGATCAAGACTTGGGAACATAGGACAAAAAAATCGCAGAAAATCTATGATCTCATGCTAAAGGTGCAACACTGTGTATTCCTATTTGTTTTTGCTGTTGATTCTACCTAAATAAATTATTATTACAGTATATACTAGTGTATAATCTGAGTCCAAATGCAAACAACATAGACCCTGATCTGCCATTGCATAATGTGCCAGGAGATCAGGGTCTATGTTGTTTGTTGTGCTAATTAGTTCTTAAAAACTGCATAGGCCCAGATCTGTCGGTGCATTATGCCACGGCAGATCTGGATCTAAGCAGTTTGAAGTTGGTATCAGTTTATACGCAAGTATATACAGTGGCCCCCTCTTGAACGGCCCCCCTGACCAGGGGCCACCCACTTTATACGGCCACAATCCCTTGGCACCGACGAGTTTGTGTTCAAAAGTACCCCTCAAGGACGGCCACCCCTCTAACGCGACCAGCGGCCAGCATTTTCGTGCAAAAATGGTCAAATTTACCCCCCGCGAGCGGCCACATAATGGTTTTTTTACAGATTAAAATCTCGATAATATTTTTTAATTTCTCAATTCAACACATTGACATTTTGTTCCAACACGCCAATAAAGTAACTTTAATCCTTACAAAGAGGTAAGTAATCCGATTATCCTTACTGCCATGTGTTCCTTAGATGTTAGCTTTTGTCATTTTGATAATTACTGGCTATTATTACCACCGATAATTATCAATATGACAAAAGCTAACCGCTGAGAAGCACAGCATTGTTCACCTCAAGTCAGCGTGACATCCGGTCGCCAGATAGTAAAATGGTATGTTAGCCTTTCTGGCTTCACTCTAATAGATTATGAAATGTATATAACCGGGTACCAGACTGGAGAAGAAGAAAAATAGTCGATCACGTGACAGACTCACTTCCGTTGTAAACACTGCCTCGCGTGATTGCCCGCGAAGGAATAAGTTGTCGCAAATTATCGTCAGACATTCTCAGTTTAGAACGAAAAGTGAAAGCAACTAAATTAAACGAAAAGAGGGAGAGTCTTTTGATAATTACTGAGAAATTTTATGTCAGAAAGATTCAAATAAACATCGCCAATATACATTCAACTGCATTGAGTGGGAAGACTGAATCGACGGACGTACAGGGATAGTTACAACCAAATGTTTGTGCCCAGAATTTACCGACAGTGTGGTTTTGCACCACGATTCATGATTATTCATATTTTTTAAAAATAACATTGATATTAGTTTTATCATATTGAGTCCTTAACCAGATTATATTCCTGTGATTTTTAAATGAAAATATGAATTATATAAAATTAGTTACATCTTTTATACTTTATATGTAGTTATTACTCACAACTGTGTTATCCCCCTCTAGAAAGGCCACCCGTCTTATAAGGCCACTTTCTTGCTGCAGAAGGGGTGGCCTTATAAGAGGGGGACCACTGTATGGTAACCCTTTTCATACTGAAGCCCAATCAGTCAGGCAGTTGTGTAGAACTGGAAATTTGTTAAGTCAGTGGTGTATCAACTTGAGAGGAAAGCAGTGATGTTGGTCATTCTGGCTTTACAGAACAAGTGTTTCAAATAATTTTTCAAAGTTATGTACCATTTTAAAATGCATAAAATTTTCTTTAAAGTCATATATTTTTTCATTGAAAATTTCCACATGTAAAAATTCAGCTGAAAGTAAATTTAAGTAAACTAAAAAAACACACTTTAAATTTTTTTAATAACTTACTTCTAATGCAATTTTTCTATCTGCAATATTCATTTGACCTCCTATATGTAAATGTATGAAATGTGAGGAATTGTATGACATTTAAGATTGGGAAAAAATAATAAAAATCCATCAAGACTGTCAAAGATTATTATAATTTTATTGAATTTACTGGCATGAGAATTGGAGAGCAAGCAGAACAGATCCTTACTGGAAAGTCGACAAAGCTGATTTTTGTTTCAGCATTTTTATGACTTTGTAAATAACTTGCATGCAAATAGCATTGCCATATCTGTGATTCTACTGGCTGTAGGCCAAAAATACCGTTTTAAAGATCATCTACCGCACATATCGTTTAGTAGTCAAAATCTACCGGTTTTGAAAATTTCAAGGAATTTTTTTAATTTTTTTTAAAAACCTGTTTTTTTTACGCGTTCTATCAACACATCAGATAAACCAGCCAGAACCAGCCTACTGGGAACTGGAAATGTTCAACCTATGATATGACCGGTGCAACAATGTGTGGTTGAGTAGTCGGATTACAATTGTTAGCATGTGTACACAAGAAGCGGTTAATTGATTACCTTATTGTTGTAATTTGGAGAGTTTAAGGCCAAATGCGGGATGTTGTTTGTGGTGTTATAAGTAATAAAAGGATCAAAGGTAATCCATGATGACCATGAGTCTTTGATTAAAACTCAGCCGATCTGTCATGGAAGGAAGAAAAACAGAGAGACCGACCAAAAATGATCTTGGCAGAAAACACTTGAGTAAGTATTTTGATTTGACGTCTTTTAATTGTTCTTGTATTATTCACGATCGTTTAAGATGAATATTTAAGGGCAGCTTGTATATTTTTTTTTCAATTCATGTCAAAATGCCGAAACATCCGCTTTCTCCCAATGCTAAGAAGCCACCAGCTAAGAAATACTACAACAAGTTTAACAACGCTTGGATACCAGAATTTAAGAGTGTGCAGGCAAGTAGCAAAGGTCCTGACTTTGCATTGTGTCTTTCATGCAAATTGGATTTTAAGATAGCATATGGAGGAAGAAATGATATCACCAGGCATATGCAGACACCATCACATAGGAGCAACGATTCTTCTGTAACAAACACACCCACATTGAAGGCATTATTTGAGACTGGATCAAAAGTGGAGAGACTTTGTTTGCAAATTTTGTGGCAGAGCACAATTTACCATTCCTCAAAGCAGATCATTTTACTAAACTGGTTAAAGTCATGTTTCCTGACTCTGAAATTGCACAAAAATTTTCATGCCAGCATACAAAGACAACACATATTGTCACTCAGGCCCACTGGGACAGAAGAGTTGAAAATATGTGTAGGAGTCAGAAGTTCAGTATCATGATTGATGAATCAAATGATCAAGGGGATGATAAAATGTTGAATGTTCTAGTCCGTGTGTATGATCAAACAGTTCAGCGTATTTCAACCAGATTCCTTGCCACATTCCAATGCTGACACAGAGAGGACATTCTCCATTCTTCAGAAAATCCAGAGTGATTCAAGGGGAAGTCTGGACCAGAAAACTATTGAGAGCCTGCTAAGTGTGAAGGTTAACAATCACAGTGAATGTCACCAGTGGTCACCAGACAGTGATCTTGTGAATGAAACTAAAAATGCCTGTGGATTTTATACAAAATCTTTGCAGTGAACTGCGAGATGTACAACTCTTCCTTTTTTCATTTAATTAACAATATACTCGCTCATATTAACTAACTATTATTGTAACATTTTCCATCAGATTCTGAATCTGAATCATGTTCAAAATTTGTGTTTTATTATAATATGAAGAGAATACATATTATGTGACAAAATGAACTTGTTTTGTTTTCAATCCCCTTAAAACACGTAAAATTTATGCTGATAAAAAATCTACCTTTTTAGAAGCAAATCTACTGATCAAAATTTGTAAATCTACTGGTTTGAAATCCTGGTTCTGTCACAGGTATGCATTGCAGAATACAAATCATAAAAAACTGATGTTCCTTGATACAATGTTAAGTTGGATCTTAACCATGAAAACATACCTATTTATTTTACACTAACCCACATTTTAATTAGTTTAAAGATATAAAAATATCCAGGTTCACGCACAAAAGATGTAGAGATATGAAAATAAACTCACAGGAATTCTCGCACCACACATTTTTTGTAGTCAGGAATAATGTTTGAAAAATCTGCCATCAGTTTGTTTACCTGCAAAAAATAGTAACATATTATAAAGGTATGAAGTAAATGGGATATTTATATTCTTTAAATGGGATATTTATATTCTTTAAATGAACATTCATAATCAAAAAAGATTATACATATACTTTATGTTTAATTAGTCCTAAATTATTTATACTGTGTCTTGAAATGCATACAATATCGATTTATATATATATCCATCTATCTATTCATCCATCAATTAATCAACCCATCCATTCATCCATATATCTATCTATCTAGTATCACAACTATTCCACACAGAGATCTTAAAATGAACTTTGTTACAAAAACAGCAAAATTAGTTAGGTTGAGGGACAAATGAAATATGATGATTTAGATCTTTAGATCAATTTATATGAAAAGTATAATTATGGAAAGAGATACTCAATAAAATTCTTTTGAAATTATCAGTTTATTTCAACTGCTAAAACACATTAACTTACATCATTGCAAAAATCTCGTGTATAGTTTGTGAAAAGGCTTGAGGTGTTATCTCCAAGTGCAGGAACATAGGTTACATTCAGCATTACAAAGGTTATTTCGATGGGCGTTTCGATCACTGTAAGTGAAAAAAATCAAACTGTACTATAAATATATATCTGTATATAGATATATATATATATATATATATATATATATATATATATATATATATATATATATATATATATATATATATATATATATATATGCATGCTAAATTGATGCTCAAATTCAAATGATCACCAAGTTTTCCCTTGAAAAATACTGCATTTTTGATCATCTAATGAACCAGGAAAAGACTACTCTAAAGAATTTTCCACTCTAGATCTGGCTTCTATTCCAAGTCATTACCCATACTGTGACTGACTTTAATTTCGGGGTTATAAAATTTTGCAGTCTGGGTAGAAAATGCATATCCATGGGTACTTCATTTCACGGATTTGACATTTGAGAAAAAATAAAGAAGCAAAATATTGAGTGATGATGTCTCTATAAAAGAAAATACTGACATTCATTTCCAAGTTTTACAAGCAAACAGGCTTAATGCTTCCTGCAGAAATTAGGTTGATTAGGTAAGTTATTTCTTGCTAATACTTAGTATGAATTCAGAAATCCAAATCAAACAAGGTGCAAACAACCTTTTGCATGCATGTACAAGCTCATTTCACTACTTATATTAAGACTGCAATTATTATTTCAGTGTTCCTAAATACAATTATCAAAACATAAACTCTTGACAATTAGGAATAAAGTGTCAAAACAAAGCAGGTGACAGAAAATCAAGCCTATCTTTTCCATTAATAAATAGTTCTGTCAAAATCAAGTTTCACTCTCTCAACTATCACAATGCTGCTGAGACAGTGGGCAAAACGCGGAAAACTTGAAAGGTGCTACTGCTCTTTGATGTTTTTCAAAGCACATGGCAGGGAGAATATTTTGTCACGTTTAAGGAAAAAAACATCATACCACTCAGGACTGAGCAAATTTTTTTTTCATCCACTAGTCCAGTACAAGTGGTTTCAGAAAATTCACTTGTCCCACCTTACTTTTCACTTGTCCCAAAATGGTAATCACTTGCCGAGATTTGATGAGATGTATGTACTTAATCCAAAGAAAAAACAAACGAAATAATATACAACATAATTATTTCCCAAAAGAATTTAATTTTTCAAAAACATTGGTTGTTATACATTTGGCTTCTTCATATTCATGTATATATGTTTTAGCTGATGGATTTGAAAAAATGTCCATGTATATGTCTGCCACCTGCACCAGCACTAAGCCAGCAGTTGATAGCTGTGTCTGGGTTAAAGTCCTCAATATATTGTGCTGCACAGGCCTTGTGGGGTCCAGACATGTCATGAGACTTGATTGGTTCAATCCTGAATTTGTCAGTTCCACTGACAAATATACTGGGTGAATTTCCAACCTGTGCCAGTTTTGGATATTGTTTGCAATAAATGCAAAACATCTTTCCTTCCAAGTCAATACATTCAAGCCAGGGATAACAATCAACCCAATGCGGCTGAAAATTTCTCTGTCTCTTAGTAGTGTCATATTCGAATTTTTTTGCCACCACAGATTTTTGCTTATGTCTCTTTGGAGAAATAGTTACCGCACTCTCAGTAGCAGTCTTACGTTTTATCCCTCCATTTTCACAAAAATTTTCATTCTCCGAATCACCCTTATTACCTCCCTTGTGAAAATAATTTAGCAAACTCATTTTATCCACAGAGTAACTATCAGCTTGCTTGACAACTACTTCTAAAGTGATCATAACATACATTTTCTCTTTTAAATACGAACAGAGACAGCTCATTAATTAGCGTAATTGTTTCGCTTCAAACGCAATATCGCATGTGGAAGTTAATCATCTGTACAATCAATTAAAAATTAAAGAATCTTTACTGTCATTTAATCAGTTCATAAAGGAAACCAACACTGATGTCTGTAAAGTACCTTTCATTGATTTAATGACACTGACTCGCTGAATTAAAATCATAGTGAGGCGCACATGAGGATCTGGCTTGAGTAAACACAATGCAACAAAGCCACTTAAAACACTGCTAACTGATCATACTGGTTTTCTTTTCTTTGACGTGTTTTGATTTGCCGATAATTTGGTCGCTTAGCCCAATATGCAGTCAAGCGGTAACAGAACGTGCACATATGTGACAATTATCACTGACCACATTTATGTGTTATACAGGATGTAAATGTATACTTGAAGAGGGGTAGAATCAAGTATTCAGTACGCCTGGAGGGCATGATTAGCCAAATAAAGGTAGATATAGTGATTAAAGCATGAAAATAAGGACTTGCCCGACTTTTTTAGAAAGCACTTGTCCCGGACAAGCTACTTGGAAAATTTTACTTGCCCGACTTAAAAAATGAATAGTCAGGGACGTCAGGCTATGGGATTTGATCAGCCTGGCCACTGTTTGTGCCTTGATCGGCCTGGCCACTGTTTGTGCCTTGATCGGCCTGGCCACTGTTTGTGCCTTGATCGGCCTGGCCACTGTTTGTGCCTTGATCAGCCTGGCCACTGTTTGTGCCAGACGCATGCACATCCATGGACTTATATATCTCAGCTCAATTAAATGAATGGGAGGACAGTGGATATGTGCTCGCAATAAAGTCTTGACTGACCTAAAGACATATACCCATAAGGCAATTCACACAAAGTGGATTATCTCCACACATGACAAAGTGTCACCTAAGATGACCATGAATAAAATGTGCTTTTAGAAAGCAGGACTGATTTGCTGATTGTCTGCTTAGCAGTCAGTTATATGTATCAAATGTATTTAGTATATGTATCAAACATGTTAAGTAATAAAAATGTGCTCTTCTGTTGCTCAATGAAATAGTGGAAAATACTTCTGATTAACAGACTTAAAAATTCAGTACAAATATTTTATTTTATTAACAACTAATATTTGAATCAGATGGTAATTTCTTTTACATTCTTTTGAAACAGCAGATAATACAGTGCTTTGTGATCCATACATTATGATGGATACGTTCATGGATTAATAGAGACTAACATAAATTTAGAGTATGTGTACTTAAAAAAACGCAAACTCTGACTGACACTGAATTTTCTTAAACTTTAATACCATCACATTTCTCTGATGTTTACTAATTTCATTGGATTGCATAAGTTTAAGTAAGTATTAATTATTACAAATGGATATAATATGTTCTTTGGGAAGTAAAGAGGGAGACAAACTGTGAGTAATTTATTATTATAGCATCAGACAGAGTAATTGCATTAGAACAGAGCTTTCAAGTTTATGAAATTTTGCATGCAAATAAATCATAATCAATAAATTTCCATTGTTCATCAAGTTTCATAAATGTATCGTGATATATATTTCTCACCACTATAAATACCATTAGTACTAAACCAAGCACATTAGTGATGACTTAACATCAGATCATTAGATACAGCAGTGTTGGGGATTGGGGGCACTTTCAATATCAGCTTGGTACATATGTCAATGTGACTTAAAATTCATGGTTTAGCTTATCCATAAAAACCATGAAAACTGGTATCCCATGAATTTAAAGTCAATCACAGTAATGAACTAATATTTTCTTTCACAATTCCAGCTCATTTTCGTAATTTTTTCCAAACTAATAAATGTATGATTTATTGCCAAGTTATGCATTTCTGAATGTTTATTTGTTAATAAACACATTTCCTGAAATAACTCTTCATAATCGTGAAAATATGTTACACTAGTGGATGTCAGCAACTTCAAGGCAAAAATTTGCAGATAATGGCACAGATTCCTAAATTTTCAATCACCAAATTTATTGTTTTCATTCAACTGAATCACCATCTGAAAAATTTGATCACCACTGGTGATTTTGGTAATTGCTAGTGCCAACATATATATGCAAGGTTCTCTATCTCTAATAAAACAGAAATTTCGAGTAAATGTTTGTATGTATGTATGTATGTATGTATGTATGTATGTATATATACGTGTGGTTGTGTACAATATATGAACCTAAATTTGAGCACTGTTCCTGCTCAAAATTTCATTTTATTCATTGTTTAATATACAGAGCCTTGATTGTATAATGGCCTTAAATTAAAACCAATAGAATAAATTCACAATAATTAAGAACAAAACTTTATATTTTAGAGGATTCATGAAGTCATGAAGCTTGAAAATTGAACTGATTACACACTGCATGAACGGCTGTAGAGAACTGAAGATTGTTCATGGATAGTGTATAATCGATTTTCATGCTTCATGAATCCTATAAAATATGATGTTCCATTCTTATAATTACAAATTATAAAATCAATCATGAATCCCAAGAAATAAATAACAGAACTACATTTTAACCATTGTTTACAAATATTGTCAAAGCACATAAGAAGGGTACATGAGAAATAAGATGTTCCTTTCTGGTGTAATGAAATAATAATTTCAAGTTTCCTGCATCACAGGATACCATTTAACTAATCTAACTGCTTGTTACAAAGGCTTGGTAAAAATGTGTCATTACTGACTCATGACATGAATTTGAAACCTCTGCTTTATGTCTCCTATTGAAGATCTGAAAATATTAACTGCATATCATAGCATATCATTGTTTCATTACAAATCATACTTATCATAGCTTCTCATAATAAGCTGGTCATACTGTATCACATGTATAATACTGTATGATATAAGTCTTACCTATCTCACAAAGTCTCCCAGTGAAGTATGAAGAACAATTACAATAGAATGATCCCATGTTGTTGATACATGTAGATCCATTCCGACATGGGGATGATATACATTCATCAATGTCTGAGAGAAGAAGGCAAAATTAAAACACATGGTTATGCATCTGCTGAAGAGAAATTATTCATACTTTGTAATTAGTCATATCATGTAATTAGTCATACTATGTAATTAGTTATAATATGTAATAAGTTATAATATGTAATTAGTCATAATATGTAATAAGTTATAATATGTAATTAGTTATAATATGTTATTAGTCATACTATGTAATTAGTCATAAAATGTAACTAGTCATAGTGTGTAATTAGTTATACTATATAATTAGTCATATTATGTAAATAGTCACACTATGTAATTAGTCATATCATGTAATTAGTCACACTATGTAATTAGTCATGTAATTAGTCACTATGTAATTAGTCATATCATGTAATTAGTCATACTATGTAATTAGTCATATTATGTAATCAGTCATACTATGTAATTAGTCATATTATGTAATTAGTCATACTATGTAATTAGTCATATTATGTAATTAGTCATACTATGTAATTAGTCATATATGTAATCAGTCATACTAAGTAATTAGTCATATCATGTAATTAGTCATATTATGTAATCAGTCATACTAAGTAATTAGTCATATCATGTAATTAGTCATACTATGTAATTAGTCATATTATGTAATCAGTCATACTATGTAATTAGTCATATTATGTAAATAGCCACACTATATAATTAGTCATACTATGTAATTAGTCATATTATGTAATAGTCATGTAATTAGTCATACTATGTAATTAGTCATACTATGTAATTAGTCATATTATGTAATAAGCCATACTATGTAATTACTCATACTATGTAATTACTCATATTATGTAATGAGTCATACTATGTAATAAGTCATACTATGCAATTACTCATATTATGTAATTAGTCATACTATGTAATTAGTCATTTTCTTCTTGGAAATACTGATACCGTAAACTATTCCTATAATGATACTGCATACAGTTGGCAATTAAAATTCACACCACAAAGTCATTTCCAGTCTTTCTGATGTAATACAAATAAGTTCTTTTAATGATTTTTTTTTCATTACAAAATAATCGAGGTGGGAGGTGTCCCTTATATGGTGCAATAACGAGTTTGCTGTATTACTTATCTAGGTCTTGATAGTAAAGCATTTTAAGATTTTAAAAAAGTACGAAAATATGTTCACAGAGTACCATTTGATCTGTATAAATGTGTAAACAAAAATTAATTCTATTTGGTAGAATTTTGTGAACCTTTTTCCAATTGTTGCAATCACATATAATTTTCAAAATGGTTTATAGATTATCACAAATGGGTAACAGAAAATCAGCATAAATTCCTTTTCAAATTTTTTTCATGGTGAATGAAAGTCAGATTCATAGCGTGCCTCATTGTATTACATCACAGACATACAGTATGTATGTATGTATGTATGTATGTATGTATGTATGTATGTATCTATGTATCTATGTATGTATGTACATATATATATATGTATCAGACTTCCTTAAATCTCCATATTTGCTGTACATGTCTGGCAGTTCAAATGTTTTGACAGGCATATGCTCTGAGCAACTGGAGATTGGTCATAGGATATTCAAAAATATCATTATATCAAATTGTCCTTGATTTGTTTGTCCATGAAACTGTCAAATAAACATCTTAACAAACTAAATTTGAAGTTCATTAAGTTTATATACTGTTTCTTTTTCAGACAATCAATGAAGGTGTTACCAACTAAACTTAATTCAACGGTGACTAGGTCTAGTTTATACCTTGTTTTTTTTGTTGGACAATCAACAAAGGTGTTGCTAACCAAGCTCATTACAGCTGAACTGCCTGAAAGCCATACTGCTCACAGTTAGCTGGTTAAATGGGTGTAGAAAAGGGTAACATAATCCTTAGTGAACAATACTGTGTTAAATTTCAAAGAGCATCTTCTCAGTAAAAGTGTTTGTTATTCAAAATTTTTTTTTTTAATTGGTGGGCTTATATATGCCTATACAAGACAATAATAAGTATCAGTCCTAGTTCTACAGCTTGAGTGAGCACAACTCACCATGTCAAGCATAAGCATCATAATGATGAAAACTGTAACCCTTCACTAATGTTTGCAGACAAGAGATTTGACGTTCATTACCATCAAGCAACATCTTGATGGATTCTTTTACATCACCGGAGATACACCCCATTTTGGGCCCCTCTGAAATGAGTTTCTTACAGCCACATGCTACAGTGGTAACTTCAAAGGTATAGAACTGAAGTGTTTGTCATGTGACAGTAATCTGCCAGCCAAAGCAGTACAATGTGTTTGGATTATTCAAGCAAAAGTACATGATAGATTCCCAGACCATGAGAGTTTTAATACATTCACTGTGTTTGTGCCTAACACTTTGTGCCATACCACAGTTTGGTAATGATCACATGGACACACTGATCGGTCATTACAGTCAATCAAGTGATGCAGTCATCAGTGCAAACAAAGTAATGCATGGGTGGTTCTCAAGTTCTTTCTTTCTTTCGTTTGATTAACGACGTGTGCGGCCATTCGGCCATTTACGTCGATGGTTCTCAAGTACATTCTGTACATCATATATAGAGGACTGTGAGGAACTGAATTACTGACAAAACTAGTTTCAATGAAAGGACAGTACCCAAATGTGATTCATTTTGATAGAAATTTCACAGGTACCTCCAGTGTCAAGCATGGAGTGTGAGTGCAGATTTTGGCACTAGAATTTGATCAAAACAAAGCTGTGGTGCAAGGTTGAGTGTTGACATTTTTTGATGACTCATGAGAATAAATCTTGTTGGTGTTGATATAAAAGACTTTGATCCAATGCCAGCAGTCAGAAAGTGGAAGGGAAATTCAGAGACATCTGTATCAATGAAAACAAAGAGAATGCTTTTGCCAAAGTGATGAACTTAAAGTGAGTGGATTTACTGTTGTGCAAGTGTGGCAATGTTATGATCAGTGATAGAATACTGTGTAAATATGTTTAAAAAAAACAAGAAAAAAAAAAAAAAACCACACATGCAAAAATTGGTATGGAAATCCATAGCAAATCATATGTATAAACTTATGGTTTGCTACTACCACCTTGTGAGACCTAGGGAGGGGTTGAAACAGTATGTTTTAAAAATTATTTAATAAAATTTAACAAATATATATTACTAACAGCAGATTCATGTGTGTCAATGAAGTCCATTAAAATGTCCAGTTAAGGACCCCTGCTATGTATGTATGTCATTTGTTTTTTATACACATTTTATGAATTATTTTTTGGTATGTGCAAATAATTATTGGTGCAAATATTAATCATAGTTGTCATAAGTACCTGAAATTAATCAATATTTTATAAGAAACAAATTGCTGTACAAAAATCAGAGGTAAAAAAAATAATTATAATGTTTATGTATTCATAGTGTATGAAAAACTAGAGTCTGAAAACTTACAGCATTACAATATGTATGGATGCATGTCATGAGAACTGAGATTTTGAAATAACATCTTCATTTGATAAATTTATTTTACATTACAATTGCTCTTTAAGTGATTAAATGAATACCTGCGTTACATAGCTTCCCAGTGAAACCGGCAGGACAGATACAATTGTAGCTGCCAACTGTATTCAAACATGTGGCTCCATTGGCACACTGGGATAATCCTAGCTGACATTCATTGACATCTGGAATAAGGGTTGAGTAGATATAGAAGTTAATATAGATTCTCTACTAGATTTTTATATGAACTGTACCTTCATGTAATGTCACAATTCCAAGTCATATGAAAGAATCATCAAGGATACAGTTGAAGTGATTTCAGGCAATATTGAAAATGAAATTAACTTTAATCACAAGAGATAAGAATGATAAGTATTATGGATAAATTCTGATGATTGCTAATATAGGACAATTTATGTGAAAACAATCGAAATGATAAGAATTGTGGATACATTCTGGTGATTGCTAATGTGACAATTTATGTGAAAGCAAACAGAATTATAAAATTGACAGATAAATTCCAATGGTTGCTAGTATGGCAATTTACATTACAGCAAATTAGAATGATAAAAACTGTGGATAAATAAAATTTCTTACTTATATCATTATTACCAGTATTGTAAAATTTGTACAAATGTCTTGAGTTTCAGAGGGAATAGATAATGACCCACTGGTTAGGCGAGACTAATTTATGTGGTAGCTGACAAAAGCCTTAATAATTCTTAAGTTTACCATGATTATAGTTAAGCTTACTTCTAGAGCTATGTATGATAGACTTACCGATAGAGCTATGAGTAATCCACTTACTTCTAGAGTTTTGAGTAATCTGCTTACTTCTAGAGCTATGTGTAATAGACTTACTTCTAGAGTTATGAGTAATCCATTTACTTCTAAAGTTTTGAGTAATCTGCTTACTTCTAGAGCAATGTGCAATAGGCTTACTTCTAGAGCTATGAGTAATCCATTTACTTCTAAAGTTTTGAGTAATCTGCTTACTTCTAGAGCTATGTGTAATAGGCTTACTTCTAGAGCTATGAGTAATAGACTTACTTCTAGAGTTATGTGTAATAGGTTTACTTCTAGAGCTATGTGTAATAGACTTACTTCTAGAGCTATGAGTAATAGACTTACTTCTAGAACTATGTGTAGTAATAGGTTTACTTCTAAAACTATGTGTAATAGGTTTACTTCTAGAACTTTGTGTAATAGACTTACTTCTAGAACTATGTGTAATAGGTTTACTTCTAGAGCTATGTGTAATAGGTTTACGTCTAGAACTATGTGTAGTAATAGGCTTACTTCTAGAACTATGTGTAGTAATAAGTTTACTTCTAGAACTTTGTGTAATAGGTTTACTTACACAAATATGTGTAATAGGTTTACTTCTAGAACTATGTGTAGTAATAGGTTTACTTCTAGAACTATGTGTAATAGGTTTACTTCTAGAACTTTGTGTAATAGGCTTACTTCTAGAACTGTGTAATAGGTTTACTTCTAGAACTATGTGTAATAGGTTTACTTCTAGAACTATGTGTTATAGGTTTACTTCTAGAACTTTGTGTAATAGGTTTACTTCTAGAACTATGTGTAGTAATAGGTTTACTTCTAGAAGTATGTGTAATAGGTTTACTTCTAGAACTATGTGTAATAGGCTTACTTCTAGAACTATGTGTAATAGGTTTACTTCTAGAACTATGTGTAGTAATAGGTTTACTTCTAGAACTATGTGTAGTAATTGGCTTACTTCTAGAACTATGTGTAATAGGCTTACTTCTAGAACTATGTGTAGTAATAGGTTTACTTCTAGAACTATGTGTAGTGATTGGCTTACTTCTAGAACTATGTGAAGTAACAGGTTTACTTCTAGAACTATGTGTAGTAACAGGTTTACTTCTAGAACTATGTGTAGTAACAGGTTTACTTCTAGAACTATGTGTAGTAATAGGCTTACTTCTAGGACTATGTGTAGTAATAGGTTTACTTCTAGAACTATGTGTTATAGGCTTACTTCTAGAACTATGTGTTATAGGCTTACTTCTAGAACTATGTGTAGTAACAGGTTTACTTCTAGAACTATGTGTAGTAATAGGTTTACTTCTAGAACTATGTGTAGTAATAGGTTTACTTCTACAACTATGTGTAGTAATAGGTTTACTTCTAGAACTATGTGTAATAGGCTTACTTCCAGAACTATGTGTTATAGGCTTACTTCTAGAACTATGTGTAGTAATAGGTTTACTTCTAGAACTATGTGTAATAATAGGCTTACTTTCAGAACTATGTGTAGTAATAGGTTTACTACTAGAACTATGTGTAGTAATAGGCTTACTTCTAGAACTATGTGTAATATGCTTACTTCTAGAACTATGTGTAGTAATTGGTTTACTTCTAGAACTATGTGTAGTAATAGGCTTACTTCTAGAACTATGTGTAGTAATAGGCTTACTTCTAGAACTATGTGTAGTAATAGGTTTACTTCTAGAACTATGTGTAGTAATAGGCTTACTTCTAGAACTATGTGTAATAATAGGCTTACTTCTAGAACTATGTATAGTAATAGGTTTACTACTAGAACTATGTGTAGTAATAGGCTTACTTCTAGAACTATGTGTAATATGCTTACTTCTAGAGCTATGTGTAGTAATTGGTTTACTTCTAGAACTATGTATAGTAATAGGTTTACTTCTAGAACTGTGTGTAATAGTAGACTTACTTCTAGAACTATGTGTAATAGGCTTCCTTTTAGAGCTATTATTTCTAATAATAGGCTTACTTCTAGAGCTATGTGTAGTAATTGGTTTACTTCTAGAACTATGTGTAGTAATAGGTTTACTTCTAGAACTGTGTGTAATAATAGACTTACTTCTAGAACTATGTGTTATAGGCTTACTTTTAGAGCTATTAAGTAATAGGCTTACTTCTAGAGTTATGTATAATAGGTTTATTTCTAGGGCTATATGTAATAGGCTTACTTCTAGAGCTATGTGTAATAGAATGCCATTGATTCAGTATTCATATTTGTGGGTGTTATTGCTTTCAGTGCTAACTTATTGTCTTCTATTCTCTTTCATAAATACTTTTTCTTTTTCTTCCCAATGAATCACATGATAATTAAAAATGGTCATATATTTTAAAAAAGTAGTATTTACTGTTTATTAATACAACAAAAGACATGCTGCTGCCAATTATGTATACATAAAAATCAATGAGGCTGAGGAAATGGAGTTTATTTTGATCCTGTCGTGACATACTCTAAGAAATATTCTACAGGTCAATCAAAATTAGAACATGAAAAACCATGCATTTAAATATCTATGCTTCCAAGTTTACACTAGGTTACTTCATATTATGTGTGAAGCATAGTCCAATTCCATACAGAACTATTACACATCATAAGCAGGTTTGCAAGTTATCAGAGCATGCTAAAATGAGGCAGCAGTGTAGTCAGTATTGTAATGATGTGCTTTTAAACCCTATACATGTATTGTTTTTGGTCCATTTTATTTTGGATTTGTATGCAGTGTTTTGTGATAGAGCAGCTGCCATGCATTTTGCAATTATATGAAGTTTTACCCAGCCACTGCCATGTGCTACCTTGAAGAAGTTTATGGTGACATTTAGAATCAGCATCTAGAGAAATTAAACAGTGCAAACATGTTGATGGGTTTGACTCTGGAGGTTTATGAATGTAATCCTTGCTGTGACTCTTTAATTTGTGTTTGCTTACAATGGATACACATGCTCTGATACTGAGAGAGACACAACTTAAACTTTACTGATGCACAAATTTGTAAGTATTGCATGTCAACTTGATTTCTGTTAAAAGTCTGTTATCATTTTATTAACTTTAATTGACTTTTTAAGATCTAACACCAATTAATATTAAAATCCATAATTTTATTAATGTGTAGGACAGATGGGATTATAATTCTCATGTATCAATGAATGTTGCAAGCACCCTTCCTCCCGAACTGTTAGTATTAACCAAAATTTGAGTTTCTCTCACTTTCTCTTGCCCTCACTTAAATTATGGTTGATGTAAATGGATTCCATTGCTCACAAGACTTCTTTAAATGCTATTAATGTCTTACAGAGTTGCCTCCAATAGACATATACCAATTTTTTCACTGATGGATATTTCACTGTATATTGTGTTATTGAGAATTATTAAAATGTGTGAAGATTCCATATTTCTATGCACTATAATTTTTTACAGCAAAATGAATGATATATCAAGCTTTCATTTACCAATTTCAACCGAGATTGTTTCACATTAAGTAAAAGAACCCAACATATTGCCTTTTCTATAGGAGAAAAAATGGGATCTACACCTGCCTTCATGTTATAAGCAAGTTCATGAGTTATCCATGCACACGAAAAATGAGAGAGCAGTGTAGTATGAGAACAGATTTTGCAAGAATGATATGTATGATGTCTACTTTTAATATGTGCACTTTAAATTCTGTACATACTTGTGTGAATACATCTTTAAAAATATATGTGCAGAACAGATTTTATATGCATGAATTATGCACTGACTGAGAATGCTGTACATGGTGTGAGTTCATAAGATTGAACAATCCAGATAATACTGGGCAGGGATGATTCCAGCAATAAAATTTTGATGCCACCGTCCCCACCCCAGTCCCTAAAATTGGGAATTTGTATCATTGATACAATCATTTTGGTGTAATTTAATTTTCCCTCCAAAATTTGAGTTATAATATCCACTGAAAAGCATTGCCTGTTGTTGTTAATGTATTACGGTTATTATTATTATTATTAGAACTGTTCCCACGTCGGGAATTTTGTATAAGCTGCTCTGGAGTTTATTCATTCAGATTAAAATGTCTTTCCAGAAGAGAAGTTTCATACATTAATTTAAAAAAAAAAAACTTTCATTTCTATATCACTGGAGATGAGTGTTGTTTTTAAAATTATTATTGTTATATTGGTTTGTGTATAGTGTAAATCAAAATTAGCTGTATAATTTTGTTTTTGATTGGAATCTTTTGCAATGGATTTATCTAGTTCTATTAATAAAACTTATCACTCCTATTTATACTTGCAAACCCCTGTGCAATGCAAAGTTTTATTTTTAGGACAATGTATTTACCAAGAAGACACATTTCAGCACACTAATATACTGAATAATATATCCCCTTATAAAACAAACTGCATTCAATAGAATGTCATAAAAAAAATTTTTTTAAAATAAAACTTTTTGGTTCATTACAATATGTTAGCTTGAAATGTTAGATGACATGACTCCAGTTACACATTTAACTTGGCAGATGAATCTATATTGTGTTTACCGGCCTATACCAGTATGTACTGTCAACTATTCAAACAGCTATTTAAAAAAATTGATCTAATTAAGGAAGGAATACATATTTGTTGTACCATGATGAGGAAGCTGTCTGCTCTTCAATGATGCACTTTATTTTGACGAATCCAAGTACTATTAAGCAATGCCAAGCTTTTTTATGATTAAGATGACTTCTGGTAAGGATAATATCATAAATTTATGGTTCCGATCTGGTAACATATATTATGGATATGAATGGAATTAAAGACAAATACCAGCATGCAAGTTTGACTAACTTTCGATTGCAATATTTTCTAAAAATAATGTTGGGCTGCCGATGGAAGTTGGGGCCGCAGGTGACCCTAATTAGTATAGCAGAATCATCCCTGCTGGCATACAGATAATCACTGTTCCACTGTATTTCTTCTATTCAGCAAACAGCATGTTTTAATTTGTATGTAGATCACATGTGAATAGTTAGTTTGCTTAACTCCTTTTTTTCTTATAATACAGAATGTTTGCAAATTTCATTTATATCCATAAACCTGTATTAATAATGATCCCTCTCTACCCTCTGGAAAGGAGTCCATATCTTTTAGCACCAGAAATTAGTGTCTTTTGACATATTCTACTATTGAAGAAGTTTCTTTTTTACAAATTATTCTCTGACCTGTCATCTGTAAAGGGCTCACCTGTCTCACAATTTTTTCCAGTCCATGGAACAGTACAGTTACAGATGTATGATCCTTCAGTGTCTATGCATGTTCCACCATTCAGACATACACTTGTGTTGGCACATTCATTGAAATCTTAACAGTGGAGAAAAAAAATACCTCACTAAAAGGAAGTCAAGGTAAAGTGAAGTTAAGTTTATCTTCAGCAGAATATTTGACACTGCATAAGAAACACAGTATAGGTGTACTCATTATGAATGAAGATGAAACATAAAATGTGAGTAAAATCAAACAAAAAAATGTCTTTTCAGGCCTTTCAATTTTTTACAGAAACATTGTATTCATACATACATACATACATACATACATACATACATACATACATACATACATACATACATACATACATACATACATACATACATACATACATACATACATACATACATACACACACCTTGGTTGCTACAAAAGTTTTCCAGCAATAGCCAAAATGACTTTGTTGGTAACTGTAATTGATTTTTACATTAACAATGAAAGAAAAGCAGTAACAAATAGATATTTCAAAAAATTTTGTAGCTATCTGTAAAATTAGTAGTCAATAGTTATTTTGGCTATCACTAATGGGAACATACATAGTACACACATTCATATCAAAAAAACAATTTTTTCTAGTAAAATGTTTCTTCAATAATACTTACCCGATCATAATGCCTTAGGAGAACTATTACTACCTTGCAAATCCAGCCCTCTCAGGCTAAAACTTTTTAGCTACAAAGCCAAAAGTTATCTGCCCTCCTAGGTGGCAGTTAGATAGAGTGATCTCCTCTTGATACAGGGATTGGCACCAAATCATGTGAAGACTTCAGTTACTACTGGAGTGGAAGGCATGCTCTCTATATGGATGTAACTGCAGGGAGGATGTTACCTGTTCATAATACCTTAGGAGAATAGGTAAGAGGTGGAGGGAGTTACATCCCCTTACCTCAGAAAGGCTATCTCAGGTCCCCTAAGGTATGTGAGACAGCTTCGAGATAACCCGAGAATAGACTCCATATGTTGGGGAGGGGTTTCGAGAAGGAAAAATTTTCCCTCCCACAAATCCAGCAGAAGTCATGGAGCTGCATCCTTATGAAACTGTCGAATGACCTGGGAAGGTAACCTGTTGCACCATAGTCATAGGTCCTACCAGGTTGAGCTCACCCTTTTAGGATGAAAGATCTCTGAGATAAAAGCTGGAGGACTCTGACCTCCATCCCACAGCATAGATAATGTCAGTTAGGGAACAGTTTCACTCAAATGCAATGCTTGTGGTGATTGCCCTAACTTCATGAGCTGAAATGCATAGCAAATGCATTTGATTTGGGATTATTTCCCAGTATGTGGAGTGATTAACCCATTTTATCCAGGATGAAAGTGTCTGTGCTGATACGTCGTACTCTCCCTCTCTGAGGGGTAAGAAGAGGTGGGATCTCCCTCGACACATCAGCTCAGTCCTTTTCAAGTACCACTTCAAAACTTGCACAGGGTCCTGTAGATGACCTTGAGATGAAAAGTCCAGAGTAGACGGATTTCACTACAAAAGTCTGATTCCCCTTGAAAAGGAGCCTGTTCTTGGCAATGAAAGCCGGGGCCCTCATGAGTGATACTGACCCATCTTGTTGGAAATGCAAGTAGTTTGGGTCCACTGATATGTATTTCGCTGATTCCACCTGCCATCGCAAATGAGATGAGGAAGAACATCTTATATGAGAGGTGAACCAATGAGGCCCTTGAGAGCAATTCAAATGGTGTCTTACTCAGCCAGGTTAATACCAATGAAAGATTCCACTTTGGGCACAGAAACAAAGCCTTAGGAAATAAAAAATTTTGAAATCAAAATTGGACAGATGATCAGATAGGTCTTTGTTTTGTCTGACATCCTCTCTTCCATGATGATGCAGCATGTCAGAAATCATGGAACAGTAGCCTTTGATTGTGATTGGTGCTAACTGTTTCTCAACAAAGAACCATAGTAGGGAGTCAGCTATTTGAGGTATTGATGCCTGCAGCGGTGCAATGTGTTCTTGGGCACAACACTGGGTGAAGATTCTCCATTTGCCTTCATACGCTTTTGAAGTGGAGGGCCATCTCGCTTAAATTATTCTCTCCACCACAAGTTGCAAGAACAGTTTGTTCTTGATGGCTTGTTTAATATTATCTAGATGTGTAGGTTCAGCAACTATGGGTTGGGATGAAACACCTGCCATCATGGTTGCTTGAGCAGATGAGGGAATATTTCGATTTTCCTGGGGATTTCCGATGTGAAGTTGATGAGATCATATATCCACAATTTTTCCCATTTGAGTGGAACAATCAGGATCAGGTGACATTCCAATTCTCTTGCTTTCTGCATAACCTTCAGAATCAGAGGTGTTGGAGGTTAAGCGTATGCATCCAGACCATTCCAATCTATGGAACAGCATCAATGCTAGCTGGACTGGTGAGACAAAGGTTGGGAGTTTGGCATTCCTCCTTGTCACAAATAGATCCACCATTGGTCAATCCCAGAGGGCACATATGTGAGTGAAAACTGAGTGATGAAGAGACCATTCCATTTGTATTAGTTCATTCTTCCCAAACAAAAACGCAAAAGTCAGGGGACTTGGTTCCACCTTGCCATTTGAGATAAGTCACCACAGTGGAGTTTTCGGACAGAATGAGAACTCCCTTCCCCTGTAGATCCTCCTGCTAACAATGAAAGGCTTTTGAGATGGCTTTCATCTTGAGGATGTTGATATGTAAATGACAATCCTGAGGGAGCCACACTCCACTGGCTTCCTGGAATGATAGAAGGAGGTGTGCACCCGAGCCCTCTGTGCTCGCATCCATACAGACTGTGAAGGTATATTCGACGTGAGCCAACTGAGGTTGCCCCATCTTCTGAAATTTGTGCAGATTGTAAAAGGTTGGTCCAAGGGCCAAAGTCTCGGCCTTCATTGAGACAACAGAATCATTTGTGATGGGTGCATAAAAAGGTGCCATAGGATGATGAGGTCTGCTGCTGCATTGGGCAAACCCAGCAGATGAAGGAATTCTCAGGCAAAGAGATTGTCCTGTATAAGCAAGGAAGCCACCATTATACTGATTTTCAATGCTTGTTCATGAGAGAGACATACTCTGTTTACCGGAGTGTTGAACTCCATACCTAGATGGACAAAATACTGAGATGGTACGAGGTCGGATTTATCCTTGTTGACAAGGAAGCCAAGGTTGAGAAGGAGACTAACAAGGGATATTATGTCTTGCTCCAAGATATAACTCACCTGATGTTTTTGTAGAATGTTGTCCAGGTTGTTTGATGTTGCAGTCATGGAAGTATTCTGGACAAAGGCCATCAATCATGTGAAAACTCAGGGACTAATGTTGAGTCTAAACGGGAGTGCCCTGAACTGCTAAAGTGTCTTTGTAAGTGAATCGCAGGAACTTCCTGGAAGCCGCGTGAATGGGGACATGAAAATATGCATCGTGTAAGTCCACACTGATTGCGTAGTCCCCCTCCTTAATGGCATTTAGAACCTGTTTTGGTGTTTCCATCATGAACCAAGGGGCACGAATGAATTGATTGAGGTGCTTAGGTCGTTGACAGGGCAAAGAGTGCCGTTGGACTTTGCAACCAGAAACAGCCTTGAATAAAAGCCCGGAGAATTTACATTGTGAATGATTTCTGCCGCCCTTTACCAGAGAATGTCACTGATTTGTCGCTGCAGAGTGGTGGCTTTGAATGGGTTGTGGGGACATTTGTAGCTGAAGGAACCCTGGACAAAGGAGGAGATGCGCTGCAGGTGATACTGAGTCCCTAAGAAACCACTTGTTGGGTCCATAGGTCATCATGGCAAATCCTGTCCCATTTGACAGCGAAGAATTGGAACCTTCCCCCTACCAGGATCTGTGATAAGGGTGTGATAAGGGTGATGTGAACACGATGTAATTTTTCGTGATGGGGGGCTGTCGTGGAGAGAAACGCAGGCAAAAATTATCGCCTTCTCTCTGCCTCTTGTCCACTTTTGTTTGGAAGAACTGCAGTTTTCGTCTGTTGTAGGGTCAGTAGGACTGCTTCCCAGTGGCATGTGTCCTAGGAGAGTCCTTGCAATCTTCTTGTTGATTTCCCTGAAAATCCCTCCACTTAGGCTGATACTGTGTGAGAGGGAAATTGGTCTCCTTGGTGGCTTGTTTGTGGATTTTGTAAACCTGACCATTAAAGAGGAGATTAGATGATAAAGGTGATCTTTAAGAAAGGTGGAGATAGAGAGCCAGCATTGGCAAGGGTATGTTGGGCAGCTATGTTTAAGACATGGGCCATTCTGGAAACAGACTCCCATGCATGTCCTGTGGGATTCAAGGTAGGAGATTATTAACTGTATTCAACCTGTTGAAAGATTGCCATGGATACCAGATCCAACATAGAGCCAACAGCCATGATGTTGCACACCAGCTGCTGTGTGTCATTAAAAGACTTCTATTCCATGCATACAGAATATGGTTTTGTCATCCCCAAAGCTGTAATGTCTTCGTTGACTGCTGGGGTGTCCACATGGAAAACTGGAGTGTGGGTCTTATAGAACTGCCGACTAAAGTTTGAGAGAAGGCGTCTTTGCAAGAAAAAGAGTCAGTTGATGCTTGGGTCCTGTAACTGACACTGTAGGCAGCCAAAAAGGTCAGTAACTCTACCTGACTGTGGAAGTAATTTGAAAGTTTGTTTGTCCTTTTTGGTGAATAAGTTAACAGATGCCGGAACTTTAGACCAGACAGTTGATGGAGAGGGAGGAGGCGGACAGAACTCTGGTGGCATACTTCCTCATTTGAAGCCTGGAAGACTGAGTCTTCGCATGTCACAGTGAGATCTAACAAAGACAAGGGGGCTTGTGAGCAGGTTTCATCATTTCTGGATAAAGGTAGTGATGCCGATGTCTCTTGTGCTACCTGCTATGTAACTGGAGAAGAATGTCGAAGATGGTGGCTCACTATGCTCACAGAATGCCCCAAGTTAGATACAGTAACTTCCACATGGTCACTAAGTAAAGGCTCCCTTTGAGGGGCAAAGGCTTGAGAACAAAGTGAAGAGACATCCCTTGGGTATTGAGGCACTAAGCTGGGCATCATTTGCAGTGAGTGCCTTGTGGCACTATGCTGATTAGACTTCTCCATGAGAGTGCCTGTATAAATTGGGTTCGGTAAACTGGACAAAGATCATTCTTCTGTTGGCTGACAATGGACGATCAATTGTGGTAGTGACCCATTGCAATCAGAGCCATATGGCAGAGTCTGATCATGACAGAACAGGGTGATCTTAGGTGGCATGACATTGTCCAGTTCGTGAAGTTGGGATGGGATACGGGATATTTGATCCATGTAGCCAGTCTGTAAATCTGAAGTGTGAGATGATAACTGAGGTGGTTTGTTTTGCTCTCTATCTCGCTCCACAGCAGGTGATATGGTGTTGAACCCATGTGATAAACAGCCAACTGGTTCTGCCAAGAAAGGTTTATCACACTGTGGTGGTGAAGGAGGAGCCAGAGCTGTTGCTGAGTGTGATGGCTTATGACACTTCATGGCTGATGTGGAGTGCTATATCCTTCAGAAAATAAATCCTGTACCAAAGCCACATCTGCATGGATACTTATTGCATCATTGTCCTTCAAAGTGCACTTCTGCACCTTTCCCTTTGATGCCCCTAGTACTGCAGCCCACTGACATTCAGTCCATGCTGAGTAGAGTTGAGATGTGTTCTTAGATTGGCAACTGGAGCAAGCTACACAGGTAGAGGGGCTATCAGTCGCATGTTTCCAATGTTTACAGAGCTTACATTTGGTCTTGCCAATGTTCTAATCTGCAAGACAAAATAGAGCTGACAATATAAACAGGTGTAGCCCAGCACACATCCTGTTTTATTAACTCATTGGCTGTATAGAGCTATACCCTATATAACAATGTTTATCTGTAAAAAGGGCGCACATGGCAGCCGATACAGTGAATGCACTGAAGCATCACTATTGATACTTATGAAGTGGAAGCTATATCAATTGTAAGACAATGTTACCTGTAGGAAAGGCCAAATGATGGCCTATACAGATAAAATCAGTAAAGTGTCATGTATATAACTACGAAGCGGACACTAAGACTAGATTAGTATAGAAAACTTACCTGTCTATATCTGACCATAGCAGAAATTATACAGCAATATTATATGAGTTTTCTGTATCACATACCAGACCTACATATATAGCAATGTGACGGGATGCACTAGTGACCCATGCAGGTATGTACCAAGGGTGCCAAGGTGTGTAAGGATGGCAAAGTGATGATATTAAAAGGACAGAACTTTGTTGTCGAAAAAAGAAAGAAAAGTTGGAAATTTATAGATGGAGTATACTTCCCTTCAAAGTAAAGACTCCTCCAACTTGCTTTAAGGTAGAAAACTTCCAGTAACTTAAGTATTCTAGGAATTTGGTGTCAATCCATGTATCAAGGGGAGATCACTCTAACTGCCACCTAGGTGGGCAGATAACTTTTAGCTTTTTTGCTAAAAAGTTTTAGCCTGGGAGGGCAGGATTTGCAAGGTAGTAGTAGTTCTCTGAAAGGTATTATGATCGGGTAATGTGTTTGAAGAAGAAAAGCTCAAATGCTAAATTTTGCAAGACATTTCTGACTGATGGGCTGTTAACTCAGCATATAGGACATTTTGTCACAGGGTGCCCATAATTATTCCATGCAATTATTTGGTAATTACATTTTCCTAATTATTTAAACACCCTACAGTCCCTAGCCACAAGACAGTCCAGGGGTGAAAGCCCATCTTGTAATCTCAAGACCAGACTTCTTGAAAACTTACAAATGAATGACTGCCCCAGTCTCCTTACTTTGGAGAAGTTAGTCCAAACATCAATTGCTTACACCATTTGATGTGCAACAATGTCCTAACATCAATCCCTCACACCAATTGATGTGCAACATTGTGTCAGCACATACAAGATCTTGAAACAACATGCATGTAGTTTAGGCCCAAAACAGAACCAAAGGAAAAGACAGAATCAACAAAACCTTTGTTATTACCAACAATATACTCTTTTGCGGGAAAGTTTACTATTGGACTCAACGAT
Source organism: Margaritifera margaritifera (assembly GCA_029931535.1). Lineage (NCBI taxonomy): Eukaryota > Metazoa > Mollusca > Bivalvia > Unionida > Margaritiferidae > Margaritifera > Margaritifera margaritifera. The sequence goes on along the minus strand of JAQPZY010001605.1, from coordinate 2,995,550 downwards.
ATACATCCACTATGTAAGTGCTATGTAGTTTTGAGGCTTTATGTCTGCTAAATGATAAAAAATGATGTTTTTCAATCATAAGGAAAGTACACAATAAATGCTGAAGCTTAAGATTCTATCCCAAATTTTTATGAAAGAAAATATATTCTCAAAAAATAAAATGTTGAAAAGGGAAGTGAATAATGAATGTATAATTCTACAACTGAAGCAACAGCAAATCCAGAACAGAAACCTATACCTTTTCCAGAACATCAATTCAAGTAAATTATCAATATTTTCTTATTATTTACAATAGATAACATCTTTTAAAAATATTTTCATACTAATTTTTGCTTCAATCCATAATGAGCAGCTACATTAATTTTTTAGGGAAAAAATAAGTCCAGCCAAACTTTCAGAAACCTTGATTCACACACAGATACCTACATATATGCATACATACATATGGGCTAAACAAATCATAATAAAGGCTTGCAGACAATTGGTGTACTTCTGTAGAAAGTGGCAAAATGTGAAGTAGAACTGTTATCTTACTTCCTGTGCAAGTCTTGCCCGTTCTTCCTGGAGGACAAGTGCATATGAAAGAACCAATTAGGTTTTCACAAGTTGCTCCATTTCGACAAGGGTTGTTCTCCACACATTCATTGACATCTAAAACAGATTTAAAAAATACCAAAAGTGAAGCTGGCAATTCCATAGAAGCATCAGATTGACAAATTAAGGCTTGCAGGAAAATGAAAATGTTACATGATTTTATGATCAGCTTGGAATGGATTTGTTTCTGTAAAAAAAACAAAAAAAGAACAGCAAAAACAAACCCCAACCCATCTTGCTATTACATCTCATTTTTGCAGCTGTAGTTTCATAAAAGTTAAATGTCTTATCAATGGCAGTAAAGGTTCAATATAAAATGTGTCCTTTTTTTGTCGTCTGAAACAATGACAATAAAAACAATAATAATAAGAATAATATTAATGATGTATATCTTGATCATGTTCATGACAAATAATTTCCTATTGGATGAAAAAATGTTCAAGAAAAATTATCATAAACCTCAGAATTAACAGTTTGTCCATATCTTGCCAAACAATGAATAAATTAAATGTTCCAAGACTGATATACAAACCTGTTTCACACAGCTTTCCTGTGTAGAAAGTCCCACAGACACAAGAGAAGGCCCCGATACTGTTGATACATGTGCCATTATTCTTACATGGAGCTGTTTGACACTCATCAATGTCTGAATAATAATAATAATAATAATAATAATAATAATAATAATAATAGAAAAAAGAAAAGGAAGATAAAAAAAATGTATACTATACAAAAAATGTCATATTTATAAATAAATCAATTTTAGTAATGAAGTCAATTCTGTGTAAAAATGAAGAAAAAAATAGGCTACAGTGACTTCATACTGGAAATAAAGTGCAGCACTGTATAAGATGCATGGACATGTTAAGTTTGAAGAGGACTGGAAAAGCAGTGTTAATGAATTAGGCAGATTTCTTAAATTTAGTAACAAAGTCACTAAAATATGGAAAACAGGTCACAGTGACTTTCTGCATTAGTGTGTAAATATAAGTCCATGTGTAAAGTTGGATGAATATGGTGCTTCTAATGTTAAAGATATGAGGCGAATGCCTTTTTAAAACAAAGCTGATCAAGATCGCAGTGACATGCTTTTAGTATGCTTGATTTACTCTTCCCAAGATGCATCAATATGCCAACTTTGATGAATGCAAGAGAAATAAGGTCAAAGATATACATGGCATTATGTGCAAACACTTGAAAATATAAAAGTCACACATGAAAAATAGGTCACATTGACCTGCATTTTGATATGCCCAAGTTACTCTTCTTGAAATGCATTCACATACCAGTTTCGATGACAGCTGATAAAATTGGGTTCAAGATGTGTGAAAACCTTTGAAAATATATTAGTCACTCAAGTGTGAAAAGTAGCTCATGGTGACCCACATTTTGGTGCAGATGAGTTACTATTTATAAGATGCATCCACATACAAAGTTTGATCAGTGTAAGTAAGAGAGGATCCAAGATATGGAAGGTGTCACACACATGTAACAAACAACAGCAACCTACAAACAAACAAACCAGTGAGTGAATGGGAGAAATGCTAAATCCTCTCACAACTCAAAGATGGCAAATCAGTTTTATGGGCAGATCAGTTTTATGTATATTGTTGAAATTAACTGATCAAAATGAGTAATGACACAGTAACTTAAGATAAACGGTAAAAGTTTCTTTGGTGTGTCCTTTCATCATCTGTGATGTTTATAGATTCAAATACAATCAATTCCTGCTTGGAAAAAGTCGAGAGTGGATTGATATGGAAGAGCTGCTGGAAAAGTGATATTTTACTATTTTGCAGTTGAAATATCAGTTTCTTTCAGATTAATGTTTGAAATATACATAGCAAATATATTCTGGAAAAAATAAAAACTGAATTCAAAACATGCATAGATATTTAATATGTAGATTACTATGATGTTTTGAATCTAAATAAATAATCACATATATGTGTATGATACATCTCAACTTTTCTTGGTAAAACAAAAGCTGGAAAAAGAATAGTTCTAATTCAAAAGTGAGTTGCTTTGTCCTTTGAATGTTTTGGACTAAATAAAGCTGATCTTCCAAATAAGCAACCTAAACCATAGTGTCCATTTTAACCGTTTATTTCAAGTAGAGGAGTAATTTAGAATGAATCATAAAATATATTTAATTTTCAATTGAAGGAAATAAAGGAACAAAATGTGAATGCATTTCAGAAATGGATTTGAAAATTTATAACTTTCAAGCTGCTGCTGAATTTTAACAGCCATTTGACATGATAATCACGATATGACATGACTGACACCAAAATCATGCTGACATGATTGATATGACATGAAAACCATGATTACATCATTGACATGATAATCATGATATGACATGATTGACATGGTGATCAAGGATCAGATTCTTTACACAGACAATTTTGTACCCCTTGCAAGCCATGATGTTGTTCTTGTCAAGGTTACACAACCACCAGTAATTTGATGATGTTGTCACTGGTGGTTGTATCTGTGTAGTTTTTATTTGAATGAAATACAAAGCAAAAACTTTAACTTTGCTTACAAATTCTCTACAACTATATTTTTACATTTATTGCAGTTGTTGTAAACTGTTATATTTGTATTTATCATAAATTCTATGCTGTCTTTTGCATTTTATACATTTGCTATTTATTAAAGCACGCTTGTACTAAAACAAGATATAAAAGCAAAAGTTCTTCCGTGAACACTCATGGAAATGGAAAAACAAACTTCAGTAAATGCTTTCCATTTAATTCCAAATGAACAAAAATGAAAGACAACAATGAATGGAAGTGATAAATGCAAAATCAGAATGTATTTCTGAGACACTAAACAAAAAACAATGAGATGATAGTTGAAACATAAGCATGAATGGAATGCAAATGAAATAAATGCTGAAAATTTTTCATATGCATATGAAGTGCAAATGAAATGCATATTTGGTAAAATTACCTGTTACAAGGTCTGTATTTTCATTCACATCATTTTTTGTGGTATATTTGCAAATAATTACACTCTTTTACTAAGCTTTTATAACATGCATTTAAACTAGTTAAGATTGTAACATGTGATGCTAAAAATCAAAACTTGTTAATTCATAACACCAGAAAGGAACTACTTATGCATTCATGTGCCCTTCTTGCATGTTTAGACAATATTTCCGAACAATGTGCCCTTCTTGCATGTTTAGACAATATTTCCGAACAATGTAAAATATAGTTCTGTTATTTATTTTTTGAGATTCATTCATTTTCTTTTTAGAACTATTTTGAAATTATAAGAATTTAATTTAATAGTTTATAGGATTCATGAAATCATGAAGCTTGAAAATTGATTACACTATGCATGATCAGCCTTTACTTTGCTACGATCATTCATGCAGTGTGTAATTGATTACACTATGCATGATCAGCCTTTACTTTGCTACGATCATTCATACAGTGTGTAATTGATTACACTATGCTTGATCAGCCTTTACTTTGCTACGATCATTCATGCAGTGTGTAATTGATTACACTATGCATGATCAGCCTTTACTTTGCTACGATCATTCATGCAGTGTGTAATTGATTTACAAGCTTCATGACTTCATGAATCCTGTAAAATATGTTGTTAAATTCTTAAAAAGTTTTATTTTTATTATATGTTGGCTATCTAAATTCCTGGTCTTTTAAAAGCAACAAATGAAATCCACTAAAATTGGTACCCCACAAACTGAAGTGAATTGACAGTATTCACTTAACTAACCGGAGCTACACAAGGTGCCTGTGAATCCTGCAGGACAGATGCATTCATAGCCTCCAGGTGTGTTTCTGCAAGTTGCTCCGTGCTGACATTGTGATCGGCCAAGACTACATTCATCAACATCTGAAATCAAATGTTTAGTCCAACCAATATTGTGACTCACAATATGACACTCTTTCTAATTTTTGACCACAAGAAAAATATCTTTTGCATATATGACACACATCAAACTAAAATGTCACTCTTGCTTAAAATGCATATATCATGTTACAAGAAGATGAAGTTACCATATATTGAGCAATTCTGGCATAGGCAAATTTTGTGAACTTGAGGTGAGGTTTTAAAGAAGTACTGTTTATCATAATGGACTCTAGAATACCAAGTGAAAAACACTGGTGTTTATTTGATGGATTCTGATGGACTCTAGAATGACAAGTAAAATACACTGGTGTCTATTTGATGGATTCTGATAGACTCTAGAATGCCAAGTAAACAACACTGGTGTTTATGGATTCTAAAATGCCAAGTAATAAACATTGGTGTTTATTTTGATGCGTTCTTAGTCAAATGTGTGAAATACATATGTTTATTATGATGGATTCTAATGGAGTCAAGAATGTAAAGTAAAATGCACTGGTGTTTATTTTGATGGATTCCAATGGATTCAAAAATGCCAAGTAAAATACACTGGTATTTATTCTGATGGATTCAAGAATGCCAAGTAAAATGCACTGGTATTTATTCTGATGGATTCCAATGGATTCAAGAATGCCAAGTAAAATACACTGGCATTTATTCTGATGGAATGATGAATGCCAAGTAAAATACACTGGTATTTATTCTGATGGATTCCAATGGATTCAAAAATGCCAAGTAAAATACACTGGCATTTATTCTGATGGATTCAAGAATGCCAAGTAAAATAAACTGGCATTTATTCTGATGGATTCCAATAGATTCAAAAATGCCAAGTAAAATACACTGGCATTTATTCTGATGGATTCAAGAATGCCAAGTAAAATACACTGGCATTTATTCTGATGGATTACAATATATTCAAGAATGCCAAGTAAAATACACTGGCATTTATTCTGATGGATTCAAGAATGCCAAGTAAAATGCACTGATGTTTATTCTGATGGATTCCAATGGATTCAAGAATGCCAGGTAAAACACACTGGTATTTATTTTGATGGATTGATGAATGGCAAGTAAAATACACTGGTGTTTATTTTGATGGATTGATGAATGCCAAGTAAAATACACTGGTATTTATTCTGATGGATTGATGAATGCCAAGTAAAATACATTGGTTTTTATTTTGATGAAATTATGAATGCCAAGTAAAATACACTGGTATTTATTTTGATGGATTGATGAATGCCAAGTAAAATACACTGGTATTTATTTTGATGGATTGATGAATGCCAAGTAAAATACACTGGTATTTATTTTGATGGAATTATGAATGCCAAGTAAAATACACTGGTATTTATTTTGATGGATTGATGAATGCCAAGTAAAATACATTGGTTTTTATTTTGATGTAATCAAGAATGCAAAGTAAAATACATTTGTGTCTATTTTCATGGATTCAAAAAGGAACACCTAGTACATACATGGATTAAAAAAAAAACACCTAGTACATACATGGATTCAAAAAGGAACACCTAGTACATACACAGATTCAAAAAGGAACACCTAGTACATACATGGATTCAAAAAGGAACACCTAGTACATACATGGATTCAAAAAGGAACACCTAGTACATACATGGATTCAAAAAGGAACACCTACTACATACATGGATTCAAAAAGGAACACCTAGTACATACATGGATTCAAGAGTGCCAAGTAATATAAACTGCTTTTTATTTTCATGGATTGAAGAATGAACATCTAGTAAATACACTGATGTTTTTTTATATAGATTCAAGAATGGCAACTAAAATATACTGGTGTTTATTTTGATGAATTCAAGAACACAAAGTAAAATACAGTGGTATTTATTTTGATGGATTCACAAATTGTCAAGTAAAATGATCTGCTGTTTACTTCAATGCATTAAACAATAGCAAGTAAAACACACTGGTGTTCACACGAACACACAATAAGCCTCATGCCAAAAATACCAATATTTGGTAATGATTAATATTTCTAAACTGATGATTGTGAGGCCTATTCAATCTTATTTACTTGTTCTCTACTTGTTCTAATTTCTGACAAAATGTTGACAGACATCACAGAGATATATTTCAGTTTTCTTTCTTTCTTGGACAAAATCTGCTTTGGGACAGGTAGAGATTTGCTTAGGGACAGGTAGAGAATGAGTGAAAAAGTGTATGACTAACATTAGTTTCTTGAAGAGCAAGATATGCTGTAGAAACCAAAGCTAGAAGGATGGGAAATTAGGGGCCATAACTCCTCTATATGATGGTGTAGAATGCTTGAAATTGAAACCATGCAAGAACTCATCAATATAAAGTTGCATGCCAAATCTGATTGTAATCCAACAATCCTTGATAAATCAATGCATGGAAACTAAAGTCGCAAGGACAGGCTATCGGGGTAAATACCTCTTGTAAATGATGCAGAGATGCTGCCAGGATTTTATCTAAAGGGGGGAGCTCCCCCCTTGTCACCAAAATAAGGGGAGGGGGAGGAGGAAATGGCTATAGTTTAATATTTACCTAACACATAATTATCCGTCTTTCTTTTTTCCTGCTCTATTGAAATCAAAATCCTCAAAAGACGTCTCCTCTAGTTGTATACGCATTAATCTGCTGATCAATTCTGAGCTTAATTTGTTCCTTATCTGTGTATGAATATTGTTCTGTGCTTAGAACCACCTTTCATATATGCATAGCTAGCTAAGCCAGCCTGAACAAGTTGGAAAAATGTTCTTTATGGTTGTTATGTACAATTTTCAGCAGCTCATAGGTACTGTCTCTAGGATATCTCTGCTCCAAAATAATATTTTTCACTAACAAGAGCTCTGCCAAAGTTTCACTTTCTTGAATAAGTGCTTTGCTGACTACTACATGTATGCCATATTTCTGATCTGTTCCACAATTTTGTATTAGGGTTTTAAGTCCATCAATGCCATAGTCAGCTTGTTCAGAGTTATTCTGATTAAAAATAAATATCCTTACTTTTTAATTTCTTTTTAGATTTTTATTTATACAGTTTATCTTAACCCTTAGAGTACTATATAGTTTTGTAGCACAAGAGCCCTCAAGACAGAATTGTTTGAGAAAAGAAATGAAAAATTGCACTCTACTTTTAAATTGCCTGTACTTTAATTAGGCCTAGTATTCTTCCTTTTTGACATTTAATTTCGAAGGACCGCTTAATAGGGGGATGACCGGCATGCTGTCTGTTTTATCCCTCTAGCATATACATCAGACTCCTATTCAACATCATTTTCAGGTTCAAAATTACTCACTGATATTTCCAGTAACACTTTCCGGACTCCAATAATCTCATATACTTCAAAACTTTTAAAATCATTGTCATCATCGCTATCATCGGCCATTATTTGCCGAACAAAATCGTCATCTAAAGATGAACCATGTTGCGAGTCAGCCATTTTGGATTTTCTAGGGGCCCTTACTTTACACATGTATTTGTAAAACTTCATTCATGAATGCAAGGATAAAACTTGACAAATGCTTGTTCCAGGGCTCAATATGCCAATCAAATTTAGTTTAACATCCGTTCATATCAAGTCGAACGATTTGTAAACAGTTGCCTACCGGAAAAAAGACCGATAATGAGATAAGTGCTACGAGACTTCTGCACACGGAGTGACTTATGCCCTGACAAGCACTTTAAGGGTTAACAGTTAAATAAAAATTGTATACTGCGCAGAGTACATTTTTATATGTGCGACTTTAAACTAATTTGCAGGAGTTCTCGTGCATCACTGCTTTCCAAGTGCGCAAATTCGTACAAATTGTGTGTGATTCATGCAGCCATGCGCCCTGGCAGCATCTCTGATGATGCCTTGGAATGCTGGAAATCAAAATTACTCAAGGTCTCATCAATATAAAGCTGCAAGCCAAATTTGGTTGAAATCCAACAATCCTTGGTCAAGTTATGCTGTAGAAACCAATGTCAGAAGAAAAGGAAATCAGGGAGCCTAGCAATTGTAAATGATCTTATAGAAAATCAAACTCATTCAAGGTCTCATCAGCTACATGTCAAATTTGGTTGAAATCCAGCAAACTTTGATGAAGTTATGCTGCAGAATCCAAGTTTATTTCGATGGGCAATCAGGGGGCATAACTCTTGTAAATGAAGTCATGGAAGTGTGGATATCAAATTTGTCCAAGGTCTTATCAATATAAAGCCACATGCCAAATCTGTTTGAAATCCAACAATTCGTGGTACAGTTATGCTGCAGAAACTCAAGTTGTGATGAAAGATAATCCTGTAAATGCTGAAAATGTATTAAATATCATACTTGCCATAACACGATGTGTCACGCGAAAAACAAGATTTTGGACTCCCACACCCTGTGACACGATCGTGTTTCGAAAAACACGATTTTCAGCAATCTAAGCAACAAGAAAAAAATTCCACCCCAAAAAAGAAGAAGAAAAAATAAAACCTATATTTCTTGATCACTGTTATATATGCCCGTAATCTGTGGTATCTATAAACAGTAAACAGTACTGCTCATAGCTCATGTAAAACTATCCTCGGGGCAGGTTTATACACCTGTTTTAGAGGCAATTAAAAGGTAAGGTGGTCAGAGATAAACAGCCACATTTCAGAGATTTACTTAATTGGCTCACAATAACTAGGGTGATGTGTCGTGTCAAATCCTTTTGAGTACTGCTGTGGGAGAGACCATTAGGCTAATTTGCATAGGTAAAGTACATTAAGTGGAACAACCCAATCTAAAATAATGAGAATGTTGAAGCCATCTTTATTAAAGTTTGTGATCAGCGGCACCGTTTCTTTGAGAATGTTGACGCCATCTTTTTTAAAGTTTGTGATCCACGGCAACGTTTCTTTGAAGTATGATTTTTACTCCATATATAAAATGGAAAAGTGTACAAGTGTGATTCATTTTCGAAGGAAAAATGTCGAAACGTAGTAGCGATTCAGGAATATGGAACCATCTCCGAAGCCAGCAAAGCCCAGCAAAACAAAATTCCAGAACTGCTGGTTGACGGAGTTTGACTTTGTGAAGCGCAGCTTCAAGGGGGAACATTTTATTCTGTGCACATATTGCAACCACCATATTGACATTAGTCATTCTGGAGTGTATGACATTCGTCAATATAGCAACACCACCCAGCATCGTGACACGGCAAAAATGCAGATCTCGATACCCAAATTAAATAGTTTGTTTAAACAGTCGTCAACAGATAATGTAACTAGAGCTGAAGTACTTTTCTGCAATTTCGTTGCTGAGCACAATCTGCAGTTTTCAGTAGCAGATCATTTTACAGGCCGATGCAGGTGATATTATTTGACAATGCTAAGTCTGCCATTTTTTTTTGTAAGTATATTAAATGCTTCAGAGAAAACAGATGGTATTGTCTTTTATTCAGATTTGAATTTCCAGTCATTTGCTATAGGTTGATTTGAAAAGATAGCTTATTCTCATTTGGATGACGTTTTTTTTTGGGGGGGGGGCACGTGCACTGACCCCCCTTGGGACCCCAAAACACACTTTTTGAGTCTCCAAAACCCCCCAACACTGTCTGGGAATATGGCATGTATGAAATATATTCTTGTTTATTTAAACAGAATTGCAAACTTGTTTAAAATTGAGGGTGACCAACTAAACTAAAAGACTTCTGGTAATTTGTAATTGTCCATGGATTTAACTACTACTAAAGAAAGATAACTTTAGGTGTAGAAATGTAATTAAATCTCTGCTACAAGTTGTAAAACTAATTAATTCACCTCTCCCACAACTGGGTCCAAAAACATAGACTATGATATAAGTGAGGGCACGAGTTACCATAGGATCTTTGAAAAACTAAGAAGATAGGCAAAAGGTGAGTGGGGAGGCAGGTTACATTGTTGAAATCTTGTTTTATAATTGTACTGAGAATAATTCTGAATAAATAGCTTTTTTAACAGAGTTGTTTTTCCTTATAAATTACATTTAATTTCAGGATAAAAATCTTGAAAAGATTGTTAAAAACAGTGTTCCAAGAGGTTTCAGAATACTTCACATGTGTACCACTGAACACATTGTGTATTATGTCACTACTTTTTTGGAGACATTCTAGTGCTATTGTTCAATCAAATTTAAATGAAATTTCTATTTTCAAAAAAAGGTAGACATTAATTTTGAGAAACAACATCAAATTGTGTCGTTTTTTATTTTGTTATTGATCTATCACTAGATAGATAGAGAGATAGATGGATGGATACAAATATTCAGTTAGAATGTAAAAAAATAAAAATGTAAACCATTACCAAACATGATTTAATGGGTCCTAACTTCCGAGAACATGTAAAAAAAAAATATAAAAAAATAATGCAAATCAGAACACAACAATATTTGCAGTTAGTTTTACACACTAAACAGCATAATTCAATAACAGAGACCAGCCTCATCACAATTTGGTCTTCTATATATCCCTCGTGGATAAATATCTCTTTAAGCTGGTAGAGATAATTGCATGTTGCCTCCTGATTTGCTGAGTATATCATGCCCAGCAACAAATTATGTTTTATCCCATGTTGGTGCTGGAATTGCCAAAGCCATCCATGGCTTGCCATGAAATTGGAGTGATTATCAATAGTTCTTACCATTTTCTCTCCCTGGGCATTAAGAATTGTTCCAAAGATCAGAACACAACATCATCTAATTTCATATCATTTGCAGTCTATGTCCATTACCATTTAAACCCATCATCAGAACACAACATCATCTAATTCCATATCATTTGCAGTCTATGGCCATTACCATTTAAACCCATCATCAGAACACAACATCATCTATTTCTATATCATTTACAGTCTATGCCCATTACCATTTAAACCCATCATCAGAACACAACATCTAATTCCATATCATTTGCAGTCTATGCCCATTACCATTTAAACCCATCATCAGAACACAACATCATCTAATTCCATATCATTTGCAGTCTATGCCCGTTACCATTTAAACCCATCATCAGAATCAACGTCATGCAAGTAATCCCAAGATTTCTGCTTATCCTTGAGCCAACCTCTGAGTGTTGATGCTGCAAGTTTAAGTTCACTACAAAACTTTCTATCTTGCCTCTCTATTATGAACCCTGTGTATGATTCTAAGCTTTTCATTCACCAAGTATGCCTTTTGCTTGGTTCTCTTACTCTCCATGATCACATTTGCAAATTATTAGGATAAATTGCTGATTAATATATATACTTTAATGATGTTAATTACATAATAATTGAAACAGTGTTCAATTCTTCAAAATTAAATGCATTGATTTTGACACATGATAGTGACTACAAGAGCTTAAGCAGGTCAGATTTACATGTATTTTAACTTTTATTTTATCTCCCTTACTAGATTTGATACAAAAGACATAATTAATGTGATAAAACAAAGCAGGTCTATTTTAATTTATTGTTACAATGCAACAAACACTTCCCTAAGTTGTAGATCAAAACACAGCCAGCACTTAATTAGGTTCTCACAGAAGTGCTCACAGGTATCGATTTGACAGTCAATTGACTCTTTTCATGTTTGAATAGAAGAGAACATACCATGATTATACTGATCACAATGAAACAGAATTGAAAGATTAAAACACAAATTTCACCTAATAAGACATCTCTAATTGGTGTTTATATCTTACAGTGTTGCCACCTGTTATCATTTACCAGCATTTTCCATTTATTGCTATTTTACTGTATATTGTTATTTACAGTGAACTCAGAAATTTTTTTTTCCAATTTAACAAAATATATGATACCTTATTAAAACTTACAAATTTCACGATGTTGATTCCAAATTTCCAGGCATTAACCACCACTGTTGATGAGGAAATGAGTGATATATCAAGGTTTCTTTTACCAATTTTGATCATGATTTTCTTCACATTCAACAAATAGGGGCTAATTCTTTTGGTATCATGTAGAAGAAAAAAAAATGGGATCCATACCTGCATTACAAGCAGGTTTGCAAGTTACCTGGGCACGAATTATCAAGGGAGATTTGTATAGAGTTAAATAAGTTTAAAAGACAGACATTAGAAAGATAGCTTACCTATCTCACAGTTTTTGCCAGACCAGTTACTTGGACAGTTACAGACATATGACCCCTCAGTATCAATGCATTCACCTCCATTCAGGCATATACTGCTATTGATGCATTCATTAGCATCTGAGAAAAACACAATTAAAATAATGGGAAAACTTAGCAGGAATAAAATAAAGGGAGTACTATTATCATTAACTTTATTATTATGATTTTTGCAGATGTTGTTGTTAGTAGTAGTAGTAGTAGTTCTCAGTTACACTGCAAATCCTCATTACCATATATACTCATGTATAATCCAGGTCCAAATGCAAACAACATAGACCCTGCTCTGCCGTCACATGATGCGCCATCAGATCATGGTCTATGTTATTTGTTCTACTGATTAGTCCTTACAAACTGCATAGACCCAGATCCACAGCACATTATGCAATGGCATATCTGGGTCTTTGCAGTTTGCAGTTGGTATCGGCTTATATGCGAATATATACGGTAATTACTACATGTTGTTTTGCTCTATGAGTGTATTATTTAAACAAGTTGATTTTTTACTATCTCTAAGAGCAATTTGAAAGAGATGAAAACATGTAAGTAACAATACTATCTGCCTATTCAACATTTTGTAAGTAACAATACTATCTGCCTATTCAACATTTTGTAAGTAACAATACTATCTGCCTATTCAACATTTTGTAAGTAACAATACTATCTGCCTATTCAACATTTATCTTCAGTTAAGAATTTTTTTATACTTAAATGTTCATACTGCATCAGTGAAATTTCATCAAATCTGGTGAAATAATTCTCCATCAAGATCTGAAAGGTCCTTGTTAGTTAAGTCCATAGCTTTAGATAACAATCACAGAAATTAAATTCATTAAAGGCAAGACTAAATGTTCTTCAGTACTGCATATAATTGCTGCTTTTCTTACTTCCATTGCAGACGCTTCCTGTTCTACCAGGTGGACAGATGCATTCAAAAGAGCCCAGTGTATTGATACAAGTTCCACCATTTTGGCAAGGATTGGTTCCAGAACATTCATTGATATCTAGAAGAAAATTAGAATGTAGTATTCATCTACAACAGTTTTGAATGGCAATACAAATTGCAGCATTGGAATTAATGAGAGAGAGAGAGATAAACTGAACAGATGGATGGACACAGGTAACACTAAAGACCCCTACCTCATTTGTGAAGGTATATAATAATCTAAAACATCATGATCTTGAATCTTAAGGATGTCTTCTTTGTTCTATCAATGCAACGCTTGAAATTTATGTAATCATTACATTATGACATCATTGATATGATGTCACATTTTGCATGTGTTCATAGTGCTGTAAACTCGAGAGATTTGATGTAAAATGACGTGGTTGTGACTTCTGTCTCTTATTAAACAAGAGGCCCAAGTGGACCTGACATTGCTCAACTAGGTAGTTAACATGTCAGCTGGTGAATGCAAATTCATACACATATTGAAACTGTAGATAAGAAAAAAAAAGCTTGGAACACATAGCTGCTACATTGTCAATCAATGTTGGTGTCATTTATCTTCTGCCTAGACCATATATATAGGATCACTTTCCTAGACCATATATATATAGAATCAATTTCCTAGACCAAATATATAGGATCACTTTCCTTGGCCATATATATAGGATCACTTTCCTAGACCATATATATAGAATCACTTTCCTAGACCATGTATATAGGATCACTTTCCTAGACCATATATATATATATATAGAGTCACTTTCCTAGACCGTATATATATATAGGATCACTTTCCTAGACCATATATATAGGATCACTTTCCTAGACCATATATATATATATATAGAGTCACTTTCCTAGACCATATATATACGATCACTTTCCTAGACCGTATATATATATATATAGAGTCACTTTCCTAGACCGTATATATATATATAGGATCACTTTCCTAGACCGTATATATATATATATAGAGTCACTTTCCTAGACCATATATATATATATATATATAGAGTCACTTTCCTAGACCGTATATATATATAGGATCACTTTCCTAGACCGTATATATATATAGAATCACTTTCCTAGACCATATATATATAGGATCACTTTCCTAGACCGTATATATATATAGGATCACTTTCCTAGACCATATATATATAGGATCACTTTCCTAGACCGTATATATATATAGAATCACTTTCCTAGACCGTATATATAGGATCACTTTCCTAGACCGTATATATAGAATCATTTTCCTAGACCATATATAAAGAATCATTTTCCCAAGCCATATATATATATATTGAGAGAGAGAGAGAGAGAGAATCACTCTCTCTGCATAGAAACGACAAGTCATGTATACAAACCAGCCCTCTCCGCTGGATCTCCCCCAGACCCTGAGGACTAGACCACAACTCATAACTTAGAAACTGTTCATAGCCCCACCCTTTAAGTACATACACTTACTTGGTATTATAAACCAAGTTAATGTGTACAGTCACCATGGATTACTGGGTCTATCCTTATCCCCTTGTGGCTCTGTGCCTGGAGTTGTAGCTTGGAAACTACTGAGATGCACACCCATGGGAGCTGGGACAGCTCACTAGTTATGATGTTGGATTCCTGATCAGAAGGTTGCAGGTTCAATTTCCCACCATTTGATCAGCCTGGATCCTCATTAGTATGTGTGGATGTTGCTCATAATCAAAATCATCTGAGATCTTGATGATACAAGCTTATATACCAACTTTGATAAAAATCTGATTAGAAACATGGCTTCTAGAGAGTTCACAAGCTCAGCCAATCAAATGTAGGAGCACCTCATTAATAAGCATGTTATTTTGCTCATTAACAAATCTGCCCAAGATCTTGATAATATAAGCATACATTCCAAGTTTGATCAAAATCAGATCAGAAATATGGCCTCCAGAGTGGTAACGAGCTCAACCAATCAGATGCAAGTATCTTTGGAGAAAAGAACAGTCAGAGGAAGCTATTGTATAAACCACATTTTCTGGTATAAAAACATAAAAAGTAAAGAAAACTTTCATTGTTGAATGGCCTGAAATTTTCTGACTATTTTGTCCAAGAAATGATGGATGCAATTAAGCAAACTACAATGCAGTTCTCTTACTGCAGTTTTTACTTGGGTATTTATGAAGTATACTATGTTATGAGAAATTTTTAACCTATGTGTTTTGTCTTTCACCCTGTTTTTTGTTGAAAAAGAAACTTTTTACAATAGCTACGCTCACACCTGTAAAATCTCACAGTGTGCAGACAAGTTTCAAAAGAATTTGGATCATCTCACAGTTAAACTCCCTGAGTTTCCATTTCTCAACAAAAAATATATTTCCTATTCTTAGTTATATTTTCAAAAAACAAAAGACCATACCTTGCAAGAGTTTTTGCATTAATTTGCATTTCTGAGTAAACCTGCAGATGAAATGAAATAAGGATCATTTCAGTCTGACATTATTGTGTTCCACCCAATCTGCAGCTTATTAAACATACATTAAAAGTAAAAGTGAAGCCCAAATACAGTTTGATCAAATTATTTCACTTGATCAATACACATGGATGAACTTGGAGAAATATTGGATCTCATTAAATTTATTGAAATTTCACAGAATATTTTGATCAATCTCACAGTCATGTACTCTGAAAGTATCACAGGTATAAATGCTTTAAAATTGACAGGTGTCAAGCAAACTGAATCATACAATTTTAATATTTTTCCATTTGATAGTGCAAAACACAATATGGGAAACAATATAATGAATGTATAATAATCTGAAAAAGGTCATAATTATTATGCCAAAACAAAGCTTACCAGTTTCACAATTGACACCAGTATATCCAGGCTGACATTTACACACATAGCTTCCGAAAACATTGACACATGTGGATCCATTTTTACATGGCTGTGTCAGACACTCGTTGACATCTAAAATAAGTTAAATAAAAACATTCACACAGGCTGCCCTTTTCTGAACCATTGTTATACAAGCAAATGTTATTTATTGGACTTTGATGATTTTCTTTTACACACAGACATGAACTTAATTCTGGTACAAAAATACTGGAGAGCCTGTATGCACTTATTTTCTATATGCACTTATTTACACATGTGCATTTATTTTCCAGATTTCACATTATGTCTTTACTCATTAGCTTGAAATTAGAAAATTTGCTTGGAAATACTATGAACATGGCAGATACAGTAGCACCCCGCTATAGCACGCTTCGTTACAGCATGAATTCGGATATAACACGATCGTGGCATGGCTCGCAAAATTTCATCTATTTTTTCGTAGATAAAAAAAAATTATATTTTCAAAGTACAAAAAATAATGTGTAAAAAATTAATTATCATTTTGGGGAAGAGATCGTGTATGAATTCGGATATAATACGATCGTGGCGTGGCTACCGAAATTTTACAATAATTTCGCCAATTTCTTGAACTACTGCAAAGTTTTGTGCCAAAATAAACAAGAGTTTGATTTAATAATTTGGCAAGCTGTATTGTATTCTTGAAGAAAAAGTGTCTTATGATTGCATTTTTCATTATATGAATAAAGATGCTGAACATTTCTATTTGTGAATGTTCATTTCAAATGTGTCAGTAGTCAATCACTGCACTTTGATCTTAGTTTATTTGTAAAAGATGTCAGCTCATTTTAAAGCTGACAAGTGTTAATCTTATTATTACTGATACATGAACAATAAAGTCATTAAGTCTTCTTTGTGTTTGTCTTCAATACATTCTGTGTACAATCGTTGCTCAAACAATAGCCGATATATGTTTGCTCATTCAACTGCATACACAGCCAAGCACCAAACAATGTGGTGGTTGATAAAAGATTCGCACCTGAATTTATAAATCAATTAATTTAAGTCATTGACAATCATCAAAGTCAATCTCAAAGCTAAAAGTTGTTCAAACCATGCGGCAATGATTTATAAACATCAAACAAATGAAAGCCGCCAATGCGCACGTGGCTTGTCGGTGTAGTTAGACAATCGCCACGCAATCAGTTGACCAGTGAATAATATTGTACATTCTCTATAAAAATGACCCCATTGTTGATTAACAATTATTCTTGCTGTGGTCCTTCAAACAAATGGGTGTCATTGTTTTAATGAGTAGTTATTTACAATGGATAACAGTACATGGAAACATTAAGTTTTTTCTGTTAAAGAGAAGATTGAAGCCATGGACAGGATTAAGTCCGGTGTTTCCACAAGTCAGATTTAATTCCCAAGTGATATTTCCCAAGTTATCTGCCAGTGCACGTGGACCGATAAGCCTCTGGCTTGTAAAAGCACTCACTTTGTTTTCAACTAGAGTTCTACAATTTCCTGTGCATATACTTTAACCTTAATCCCTTAGCTTGTAAAGGCACCACACTCTTTGTTTTCCCACATGACAACCCTTTGATCAAGCTGCGAGTTTGATACTTCAGTGCCAAGTAACAAAGGGTGGTTGTTTGAACTCCCTGTGATCTTGCCGCACAATTGACACATGTCCAGTTGCATCCTTTAATAGATTTCTGACTTTATGATCAAAGTATTACTTGCAAGAGCCCAAGCTCAGTCTCTGCATAAGCACCCGCATATGACAGTACAGCTGAGGAATCGGAGTCGGACGTGATTTACGATGAGTAGACGACGATGATTTACAATGACTAGGCTATGATGTAGGATTTCAGAACTTTATCAGACAATGATATTATACTTCTGTGTGCATATTTTCAATGGAATTATTATGGACTCACTCCTACGCATGCAATGAGATCGGCTGGTGAGTACACGTGTTGATCCTTTAACTATTCATGCTATACAATAGACAATAAAGTAAAATATTATATGTGCAATCTCTGTTTTCACTGCATGTGTATTTATCGTTTATTATGCATTGATTTAAGATGGTAACTGTGCCAATGAAGCACATTGTTTGGAGCCCACAATTTAACCCCCCCCCCCCCCCCACAATTTTTTTGGTGCATGCATCATTTCTTCAGTTAAATGACTTGGTTTTGTCTCGGTTGGTTATAGCACGGTTTGGGACATAACACGATCCCATTTTGTGGACCCCGACCATCGTGCTATAGCGGGGTCCTACTGTACCATAAATACTCATTTACAAAAGCCAAGCCCACCTACAAACTGCACAGACCCAGATTTGCCATTGCATAATATGCCGGCAGATCTGGGTCTATGCAGTTTGTTGGGAGTAATCAGAAGAACAAAGAACATAGACCCTGATATGCTAATGCATTATATGACAGCAGATCAGGGTCTATTTTGTTTGCAGTTGGACTAGACTTGTAAGCAAGTTTAGATGGTATTTTTTCCACTTATTTTTCATTGACTAATCAGTTTAAGTGTGTAGACACAGGTGAATGTGTGTGATGTGTATGTGTTTCTGTGTGTAAGTGTGTGTGATGTGTATGTGTTTCTGTGTGTAAGTTCAGTGTTTTGGTGTGAACATGGCATTTATATTCATATTTTTGTGTGTGTAAATATTGCATATAATAGAGGGCCTCAAGGTCAATTAGTTCTTTATGACTAATTGAGTCACCCTCTTAAAATAAAGTTATTATTATTTATTATTAACATTATTATTATTATTATTATTATTATTGTTATTATTACTGATGAGCTGCATCAATATATTGATAATGACTAATACAGCATTAATATTACAAATTTTAAGATATATTTAAACTTAGTATTTTGTGTTCTTATCCCAGTTGATGTGAAAATGGTAAGATACAGAAAAATGTGGTTTGCATTCTGACCTTTCTGTATGTTTACCTTTTGCAAATGGTCTTTTCAAACAGTTCTTTGAAAGATAGGAAATGATACCTTTCAAAACACCTGTGTATTGCTCTTTTGACATATTATCCATTGAACTCGATCAAAAATGGCAAAGGCACCTTTACGATCTTTAAATCTTCAAATAAAATTCATTAAACACTATTATGTCATCTCATGATTGATCTTCAATGAAAAGACTTACCACTTTCGCAATTTTTTCCAGTGAAGTTTTTAGGACAGGTACAATTGTAGTAGCCTGGAAGATTTTGACATATTCCTCCATTCAAGCATGGGGTTCCAAGGCATTCATTGAGATCTGTGTTAGTAAAAAAGACCACTTATCATAAATACAGGACCTTTCATTAAAAAAAAAAATTGCTATTTTTGTTTTACTTCGTAAATTATACAGATTGATAGCAAAATCTGCTTTGCCCAAATCTACTTCAAAAGAAGCCTGCATACACTGACATGTCATCTACTCTGACAGCATACACCAACATGTCATCTATTGACAGCATACACTGACATGTCATCTACTCCAACTGTATATACTGACATGTCACCTACTCTGATAGTAAAATGGTTGAAAATTTTAGGTAGCTCAATGACATATCATTCACAATTGGCCTTGAAACCATAAAACATCTGAGCCTGAGTTTGAGATTGAGATTTTGTATCAACCAATCACAAACAATGTGACTTCAGAAAGGTTGTTTCTGATTGGCTAAAAGTTAAAACTCAATCTCAAACTCAAGATCAGAGTTTTTAAGATCTCCAGGCCAGATGTCTCAATAATACATTAAAATTTCCTATATAAAGTAACTGACTGTTAAATCTCTTCAATCCATCTCCTATACAATGTCTTCATAAATAGTATTCCAGATAAAAGGCATCAGAAATGACATAGTTGTTTATTTATTTATACTTATTTTCTGAGGCAAATCACAATTCTGTAAATAATTGCCTAACATAATACATAACTATCAAAAATCAGAAAAAGGTCTATTTGTTGACATTAGTTCCTTGACTCCAGGCACAACATTAAAAATCACTGATATGCAAAACAACTTTTCTGCCATACATGATGTAAAAACTTGGGCTATGATGTTTACACAATTTTTTAAACATTTACACACCTTTTAAGAAATGAAATGAATCCACTGAAACATGATGCTACATTTTCACAATAGACCATAGTGAAGGTGGGTTTCTATAACAAGATAATCAAAGTGATAACCAAACTTTACATCGCTTGTTTTTGTCAGCCATTTTGATTTTACCAGCATTCCAAATCTTTCACATCATAGGTCACATGCTTTATTGATTTAAACAGAATACTGATTTTGTACATATTATCCCGACAAAGAAGAAATGTATGCCATTTACATGTATAAATGAGATAGCCATAATAACAAGAGGCCTAAGTAGGTCTAATATTGCTAACCTGGCTTACATAACTTAAAAGTTGACCATTTCACTAAGCAAGTTTATGTAGTATTGTAAGAACACAACCTATGTAATCTATCTCACAAACTTTATATCATGTTGATTTTACATATTTTGATATATCCTGATAAAAATTCATTCTAAAGATAAAGGTATCATTAATATGCGCAGTCTCTGTCTCATAATCGAAGTTATCCAAGATCTTGATGAAATATACCCATTTACCAAGTTTTATAGAAACTAGATGAAAAATATAGATCATTTAGAGAGGTAACAAGCTCAGCCAATTAGATGCCATCTCATTAATATGCAGAGATCTCACTTATTACAGAAACTATGACAATGATAATATAAGCTTATTTACCAAGGTGAAGGAAAATCTGATTGGAATTCAGACACCAGAGTGGTAACAGGCTTAGCAAATCAGATATAAGATTACCTCCAAGTCATTAATATGTGTAAATCTTGCTCATAATCACATTCATCCTACATCTTGATAATGCAAGACTATTAAACAAGTCTGATAAAAATCTGAGCATATATATAGTGGCTAGAGTGTTGACAAACTCAGCCATTTAGAAGCAAGGTCTCATCACTCATAATCATACTCAACCAAGATCTTGACAGCACAGGCCTATTCACCAAGTCTGATCAAAACTGTATCAAAAATACACTCTCTCTTGAGAGAGAGAGAGTGGTAAAAAAACCTCAGCCAATCTGATGCAAGATCACCTCATAAGCATGGGTTTAACTCACAATAAAAATCATCCAAAATCTTGATGACATCAGCCTTTATATTTACCAGTATTGATTAAAACTTTGTCAGAAACAAAGTCTCAAGTAGTAAGAAGCTCAATCAATCATATGCAAGATCACTTCATTAATGTGCATAAATCTTATTAATAATAAAACACATCATATATCTTTCTGATATAAGCCTTTTACCAAGTTTGATAAAACTATTGTCAGAAATAGAGCTGCTAATGTGATGACAAGCACAGCCAATCAGATGCAAAATCACCCCATAAATATGCATGGCTCTTTGTTCATAATTTTACTCACTAAGATATTTGTGATTTTAGCCAATTTACCAAGTTTGATCACAATTGGATCCAAAATACAGTCTCTAGAGTGGTAAAAAGTATAGTGAACCACATTACTATGTGTGGATCCCATGCCTTATCAAACACGTGCAAGATCTTGACCACATAAGTAAATATTCAAAGTTTGATCCAAAATCAGGTAAAAATACAGCTTGCTGAATGGTAACAAGCTCAGCCATCCAGATGGAAGGTCACCTCTTTATTATCAAATTCATGCAAGTGTATATTTGAAGTTTGATCAAAATCAGATTAAAAATATGCCTTCCAGAGTGGTAATAAGCTCAACCAATCAGATGCAAGATCAGCTCATTATTAAGCAGGGATCTTGCTCATAATCAAATTCATCCAAGAACTTGAAGATATGAAAATATATTCCAAGTCTGATCAAAACTGGATCAGAATTATGATCAGAATTATGACTTGCTGAGTGGACACAAGCTCAGCCAATTAGATGCAAGATTGCCTCATTAATATGTGTGGATCCCACCCATTATCAAACCCAACCAAGATCTTCAAGACATAAACCCTTATTTCAAGTTTGATCAAAATCTGATCAGAAATATGGCTTTCAGATTGGTAACAAGCTCAGCCAATGAGATGCAAGATCACCTCCTTAATATGTATACATCTCACTCATTAACAAACTTGTCCAAGATCTTGATCTTGATGATTTAAGTATATATTCCAAGTCTGATAAAAATCAGATCAAAATGTGGTCTCCAAAGTGGTAACATGTTCAGCCAATCAGATACAAGATCACCTCAAAAGTATGTATGGATGTTGCTCATGATATAACTCATCTGAGATGATGATGTTGTAAGTATATATTCCAAGTTTGATAAACATCATATGAGAAATCTGGTCACTATAGTAACTAGGTCAGCAAATCAGATGCAAGATCATCTCATTAATATGCAAGATTCTCACACATTATTGAACTTGTTCAAGATCTTCATGATATAAGCCCATATTTCAAGTCTGATCAAAATTAGATCAGAAATATTGCTTCCAGATTGGTAACAAGCTCAGCCAATCAAATGCAAGATCACCTCATTGATAGAGATGTATCTTACTCATTATTGATCTTGATGATACGATGGTATCAGCATATCTTCCAAATTTGATCAATTTAGTCTCCAGAGTAATAAAAAGGCAACCAATCAGATATAAGGTCACCTCATTAGTATGCATAAATCTTGATCATTATCAAATTGATCCAAGATCTTCATGATATAAGCCCATATTTCAAGTTTGATCAAAATCAGATCAAAAATATGGCTTCCAATGTGCTAATAATTCATCCAGTTAGATGCAAGATCACTTCATTAATATGTGTGTATCTCACTCATTACTGAACTTGTCAAGGATCTTGATGATGATATAAGCATATACTCCAAATCTGATCAAAACTGAGATAGTTAATTATCAGAACCAATTAAAGACTGTTTAAGAACATTGTTAAATAAGCAAAATCAGATAAGCAGTATCATCTAATTTTCATTCTATTGTTATCTGATCAGCACCTGAAGGGAATAATTACCATATATACTCACTTATGTTGAGTCCAATTGCAAACTGCTTGGACCCAGATCTGCCATTACATAATGTGCCAGCAGATCTGGGTCTATGCAGTTTGTTAGGAGTAATCAGTAAAACAAACAACACAGACCCTGATCTGCCAGTGCATTATGTGAGGGCTGATCAGGGTCTATGTTTTTCACAGTTGGACTTGACTTATAAGTGAATATATACGGTAATATACACAGGTAAATATATCACTTTTATCTGCACAAGGACAATAAATTGTTCTTTCTACCTTTATCACACTGTTCCCCTATCCAACCAGGAAGGCAGAAGCAGGTGAATGATCCAGGTGTGTTGACACAGGTGCCACCATTTTTACATGTTGAATTGTTGTTGCATTCATTAATATCTGTAGAATAAACACTACATTATTAAAAAAGATGAACAAATATCAAAAGGTTTCAGAGTAATGATAAATATACTGACTTAAATGTTCCTTTACAGTGCTTTATGATTGGAATTCAATGTGTTTACATGTATTAACCTGTAATTAACACTGAATCAGTTTTGGATTTCTCAACAGACCACATGCGTATCAAAGTGGGACTGGCATCATACATAAGAAAAGTAGAATTGAAATATAACATGAAAGAAAATCTAGAAAATAAGCATTTACGCTTACCTGTACCGTATATACATCTGCATAAGTCAGATCCAACTGCAATCTGCATAGAGCCCGATCTGCCATTGCATAATGCACCAGCAGATCTGGGTCTATGCAGTTTGTTAGGAGTAATCAGTAGAACAAACAACACAGACCCTGATCTGCTTGTGCAGTATGTGACAGCAGATCATCATCTCTGTTTTTTGCAATTAGACCAGACTTATAAGTGAGTATATATGGTATTTTTTAAATTAGTGAAGGTTGTATGCCCCTGACATGCTTATCAATAGTGATATACATAACAATACAAATATCTGCCAAGTTTGAATATTCATGGCCATTCATTTTAACAACATATTACAAATGAATGGTAAATAAAATAGTTAAGAAAGAACAGCTAGAATCAGATTAAGGCCAAATAATGAATATAGCAATTGACTAAAGAGCAAATTTTTTGCATTATAATTTGTCTTTCTTTCACACATATACATGCACTTATTTTAGGGGCAAAAATGCTTTATGGCCAGTGTGTGCTTATTTTCTGTATATGCTTATTTTCTGTATATATTTATTTTCTGTATATGCATATTTTCTGTATACAGTACAGCTCATGTGATTTTTCGGAACCCCACGCTTCGCGGTGGGTGACTTAATCCCCTCCACTTTAGCTCTGCAGTGGAGGCATAAATACCTACAAATCACTACCGCCTCTCGGCAGGCACGTCGATGTCAACTCCACCGTGGAGGGGGCTGGTTGACATTAGTGAATGACATTTGAGCAGCAAATGAATGAAGACCACCTATGGAAAGACCGAGACATCAAGAATGATTTACAACCGGATACCATTGGAAGAATCAGTCGTCTTTATTTTGATCATATTTGGACAATAAAAAAATAATTTCAATAGTCTTGTATATTCAGTACACATTACTGTTTATAAAAGGTTGATCGCCTTCTTTTGCAATAAGTTTATGCTTTTAATTTATTTCAAAGAAATATGAACAAACTTACACACTGACTTGATGAAAAACACACCTTGCTGAGCTTCTCAAGCAGCATAAATTTATCGTTTTGTTCCAAAGGAAAGTATTTCTCTGAGATATGGACAATTAAAATCCAAATTGACATCTGCTTCTGCTTACCCCCGTCCCCCCACAAACCTAAAACACTGAATTTACCGTATTTGCCGGCCTATAAGTAGATGCCGAGTATAAGTCAAATTCGCTAATTTTCAATCCTTCATCCATATATAAGTCGATGCGGAGTATAAGACGAAGCCCAAAATGATAATTATTTTTTTACACTATACTTTTCGTACTTTGAAATTTTTTTTTTTTTTTTTTTTTTTTTCAAGTGCGAAAAATTACATTAACATACGGTAAAGCAATTTCAATGACAAAATCCATATATAAGTCGATTCGGAGTATAAGACGAAGCCCAGACTTCCAGGTCAAAAAGTACCGACTTATAGGGCGGCAAATACGGTACACTGAAATGCAAACTGTGTGCTTAGTCTTTAAGCAGTAATAGCACAGTGATGAGGTTGAATATTATGACTGCATGTGTACTGTAGGGACTGACCATTTAATATATGGGGCTTATATGTTGTTTTGGGTTTTTTTTGACCGGGATATTTTTGTTCTTTCATCACAATATTTATTTATTTTAAGTGAAATATGGAACGGATTAACATCTTTTTATACTACAAAATCAGAGAAAGACAATTGTTTTCATGCATTTACCCGCCCCCCCCCCCCCCTGGAAAATTCAATTGTCTCTCCCTAATAAAAACTTGACTTCAGAGGATGTTCTACAGAAATCAAGGCAGTGACCATTGTGAACACTGTTGTAAAATATTAACAAGGGTTTGCATCAAAGGATGATGTAAGTTTCAGCTTGGGAACAGTGTGTTTTTATCACACGAAGCCATCTGACTTCACGCGCATTGTACTTTACAGCTGCAATTATGGTCCTGCCACTAACAACGGAAGTTTGATAATTGTTAGTAATTAATCTGAACTCGGCTTATTACCGAAATGAAAAATAATGTGGAAAATTCTAAAATCTGAGATGTTCAGAGATTTTAATCTCCAACAAGTTTAGAGCATTTTGCATGGATGTATTGTCTCTACATGTATCCTATTATTTGCTCATTTTTCTACGGCAAAAATATAAAAACAAAATACACTCTTTTTATTATTTTTAGACAGATATTAAAGTATGCAGTTTCCTGTTTGTGACTGTTATTGAGCGTGTTTCTGTATGTGGTATATTGCTTTACAGCTAGAGAGCTAGAGTTACTGTGGCCCAGTGGATAAAGTGTGCAACTCACACACACACACACACACACTTGGGTGTCTGCAGAAGGGGAGGGCATGTTGCTCCCGTCCCCACCCCAATTTTTAATAAATAATATATCCCTTTTACTTCAGCACCCCCCCCCCCCCCCAAATTCCTGCGGATGCCCATGCACACACACACGACTTTAGAGCACGTACTCATCAGTTTCCGTGCAGTGGTGGGAAAATTTCTTTCTTGTTTGCTCCATAACGCTATAATGTCTAGCACGTTATTAGTTTTTTACCACTACCAAACATTTCCAGATTTCAGTTTGTGTACGTCTAGATTTATAATCAGTCAGATTTTAATATTTTAATTCTGACGATTTACTAAAAATGTTGACATGTCAAACAGCGAAAAAGAAAAATTTTGGTTAACATTAATAAGCATTTTAGCGTTATTTTTGATACTCACATTAGTGAAAAACTCTTCAAAACATAAGCAGAATCATGAAAAACTTTAATGGCAGAAGCATCTTGTTGGCTTAGTGTGAATGATAAGGCTGTTAATTGAAGAAAGCTAGCCAATCATGGAATACTTAAACTGTTACTGAAGCATGTACAAAACAAAACAAAACAAAAAAAATTATAATAGTAAGTGCAACTGATTACGATGACTTGCGCAGTAGTGCTTTGGATTCCATATTTTATGAGAGAGACAGAGAGAGAGAGAGGTGGGGAGGGGTCTTAACTAAAAACAGTTATTGATCCAGAAATGCTTAAACAGGTTCATCTCATTTTTCCTGTATTTTGCATAGTATGTGATAGGAAATGAACAGAAAAAGAAAAAGTTAAACATTAATTTCATCTGATGCTCAAGTTTGTCAAATCAATGGCAAAGAAAACAAACCCGCAGAAGCGCTGCTGTTGTACTTTAATTTAAGGTAACAGTTAGCTTCTCTTGTGCTAGGTTACTGCACGTGTCAACTACATGTATCTAGGATGACCTTTTGCGACTATTTGTGATTTAAAAAAAAAAACGCTACTTTGGTAATTAATGCAAAATAGTACAGTTTAAAATAAAATAACGATGTGAAATCTTAATATTGCTTTATTTAAGCGATTGGATGTCAGAAAAAATCGTACAATATGCAAATGAGTACTCATGCATGGAGTAACCATCGGAACTTGTGCGATTTTGTTTCACTTCAGTCAAGCATGACTGCAGCTTTGTTATTAATTTGTTCGATGTTTATCATTCTTTTCATTGCAGGTAGTACAATATCACTGACTTTCATATGATCATTAAAATTTTGTATTGCATTTACTTAAAAAGAAATAAGGATATGAGTGCATGTTTAGATTCCGATAACATAGTATTGAAGAAAAAAAAATTAGATTCATTGCGTAAAATGTAGTATTAATACAGTTTGCGAGGCATTGTTATCATCATCTAAAATTTGATTTGGCACTATGTATCATACATTATTTATAAATAACTGAATGACTACGTTTTTTTCAGTATCAAAAAGTTAGCAAATTGCTCCCCAGAGAGATAACGATGTAGATAAATCGGTCCCCCCCCCCTGTCTCTCTCTCAAGCTCTGCTGGTATGGGTGATAAACAGTAAACCACACCCATATTATCGAGACCACGTCCACTCCGCGGTGGTGATCGGATGCGACTCCGTGAAAAAGCGTGGTGTGCAGGGCTATTCTCCGTGAGTCACTGCGGCAACTCTATCAGGATGCGTGGAGTGATGGTGGAGGTTTTTTTCTGAATCCTCTGCACTCTCTCTCCGAAAAATCACGCAAGCTGTACTATATGCTTATTTTCTGCATATGCTTGTATATGCTTATATTCTGTATATGCTTATTTTCTCTATGTACTAATCTTCTGTATGTACTTGCCCTTTCTGTATGTACTTACTTTCTGTATGTACTTACCCTTTCTGTATGTACTTACTTTCAGTATGTACTTACTTTCTGTATGTACTTACCCTTTCTGTATGTACTTACTTTCTGTATGTACTTACTTTCTGTATGTACTTACCCTTTCTGTATGTACTTACTTTCTATATGTACTTACTTTCTGTATATGCTTATTTTCTGTATATGCTTATTTTTTCTGTATATGCTTATTTTCATGTATGAATTTAGTATCTGGATGGTAATGTACTTTCCTAAGGATGATGTACACAAGATGCTATTTAGTCCCACAAAAAGCAAGTCCAAAAATCACATAGACAAGTGTTCATCTTTGATAATAACAATTTCCTTACACAGAACCAGCAATTTTTTTTACACATCTACTACAATTGTGTTCATATAATGTCTGCATACCCTACATGCATAATATGCAGCAATGAATATAATATACAGTAATGAATATAATATTCAGGATAATATGCAGTAATGAATATAATATTCAGGATAATATACATATGTGATTGTAAATATTCTTTTACAAGTTACAAATATTTTCAAATAATACGGATAAAATTTGTTATATCATTCTTCACTACACATTTGTTTAAATAACTGCATGAAAAAAATATGTCTAAAGTAGCATGAAAGGACTATACATCTAAAGTAGCATGAAAGAACTATACATCTAAAGTAGCATGAAAGAACTATACATCTAAAGTAGCATGAAAGGACTATACATCTAAAGTAGCATGAAAGAACTATACATCTAAAGTAGCACGAAAGAACTATACATCTAAAGTAGCATGAAAGAACTATACATCTAAAGTAGCATGAAAGAACTATACATCTAAAGTAACATGAAAGAACTATACATCTAAAGTAACATGAAAGAACTATACATCTAAAGTAGCATGAAAGGACTATACATCTAAAGTAACATGAAAGAACTATACATCTAAAGTAACATGAAAGAACTATACATCTAAAGTAACATGAAAGAACTATACATCTAAAGTAACATGAAAGAACTATACATCTAAAGTAACATGAAAGAACTATACATCTAAAGTAACATGAAAGAACTATACATCTAAAGTAACATGAAAAGACTATACATCTAAAGTAGCATGAAAGAACTATACATCTAAAGTAACATGAAAGAACTATACATCTAAAGTAGCATGAAAGAACTATACATCTAAAGTAGCATGAAAGAACTATACATCTAAAGTAACATGAAAGAACTATACATCTAAAGTAGCATGAAAGAACTATACATCTAAAGTAGCATGAAAGAACTATACATCTAAAGTAGCATGAAAGAACTATACATCTAAAGTAGCAGCAAACTTTTGCAATTATAAAATAAAAGGTACAAACCCTTATCACACAGTGATCCAGTCCATCCAGTGACACATGTACAAGTAAATGAACCTAAGGTGTTTGTACATGTTGCACCATTTTTACATTGTGTAGCTGTGCATTCATTAATATCTGAAATGAGGCATAGAGTTGTTTCCAACTAATTGCATACCACTTATTTACATATAATTGATATATGCATACAATTTTGATACACAAATCCATTTCTTCTTATTTATCAATAAATCTGATTGCTTATATACATGTCTGATAGATAAATCTGATTACTTATACACACGTTTGATACAGTAGATAAATCTGATTACTTATACACATGTCTGATACAGTAGATAAATCTGATTACTTATACACATGTCTGATACAGTAGATAAATCTGATTACTTATACACGTCTGATACAGTAGATAAATCTGATTACTTATACACACGTCTGATACAGTAGATAAATCTGATTACTTATACACACGTCTGATACAGTAGATAAATCTGATTACTTATACACACGTCTGATACAGTAGATAAATCTGATTACTTATACACACATCTGATACAGTAGATAAATCTGATTACTTATACACATGTCTGATACAGTAGATAAATCTGATTACTTATACACACGTCTGATACAGTAGATAAATCTGATTACTTATACACATGTCTGATACAGTAGATAAATCTGATTACTTATACACATGTCTGATACAGTAGATAAATCTGATTACTTATACACATGTCTGATACAGTAGATAAATCTGATTACTTATACACATGTCTGATACAGTAGATAAATCTGATTACTTATATACATTCCTGATAGATAAATCTGATTGCTTATATACATGTCTGATAGATAAATCTGATTACTTATATACATGTCTGATACAGAGATATATATGCATTATCAGGATAGCTACCCAGGTCATGTAATCCATCTGTTTAGAAGTTATTCTCACTTTAGGAGAAAACCACCTCTAAATTGTTGACACTATTGACATACTCTAAATTATTGACACTATTGACATACTCTAAATTGTTGACACTATTGACATACTCTAAATTATTGACACTATTGACATACTCTAAATTATTGACACTATTGACATACTCTAAATTGTTGACACTATTGACATACTCTAAATTGTTGACACTATTGACATACTCTAAATACATCCAGGTGAATGTTGAAGAACCAACAGCATCATGTACAGAAATACCTGTCAAAATTTTTGTCTAAATTTAGCAGAAAATTATTTCATAGTTTGGTATGGCACAAAATACTGCTCATCTCAAGGTCTTCTACCTTAAATATTTTGATATTGTTAGGACAAATACACCTGTTGTCAGGATAGATGCCTTGTTATGCCACACTCATTTCAGAATAAAACTGCCTCCGAGAGGAACATTGTTTCCAGTTAGCTCATGCATTTCCCAGACAAGTTGTCCCCAGCACAACACTTCCAACAGATAAATTGAGATCGATGCTGACTCTGGTCATTGTTTGACTACATACTTGCCATGTTTCACTTGCCAGTGAATGAGAGTCAGAGAGAGATAGAGTAATCTACAACTGAAAGTTACACGTTATGATAACTCAGACCTTAAGCGCCATTCATTTTGTGTCATTATTTTTTTTTACATGGCTGTGCAATGTTTAGGGGGTGTATGTGTGAATTAGTTTCCAAACTATATACTAGGAAGTGAAGCAATCAACATCTGTCAGTGATAATTATGACCGTACTTTGAAACAGTGGCAACCACAATACTTAGGACATAGTACATGTATATCAGTTATGCTGAACTCATTTGTTCGGGCACAGATGGGCACTACATCAGCAACCAAGCTGGATCAATGTTATGTACTACATGTACATAACTATGTAAACATGTGGTTGTTTGTTTGACTACATCAGCCATATGACTGACTTGATCCAGAAATAAGTACACAGTTTGAACTCCATCGGAAAATGCTGGAAACAAAAATTTTTAATTTTAAACACTCATATCCACTTACATATTTTTTTCTTCATTCTCCATTGGATTTATGTGTCAACAAAGTGGATAAATACTGAGTAAAGATTAAGCAGTGTATGATGTTTTGATTTAGAAGTCATCATTTTGTCACAGGTAATGTGTGAAGTTTTTTCTTTTGTTTCAAAATGTAGATTATTAACAAAGTTTGTGTTACATTCAAATTTCTAGGTGTTTAAAAAACTGAGCAGTTGTGATGAGTAATTACAAAATAATTACATCATTAACAGCAACAATCAGTTTTTCAAGTCCGTATAACACTGAAAATCACACAATCTTTTAGAAAAGAAAAAAATACTGGCAAGATATTTACGTGGTTTTTTTTACCAAACTTTCTTCAGCTTCTTAGGTTTTTCAGTCTCTTAACCATTAGCCTTTCTACAATGACATGGATGCTCCTGGTGAGTGCCTCTTGAGTGTGGCAAAAAAAGGGGGGGGGGGGCTTTGCTTTACATAAGACAGAAATAAGATGAAAGAACAACTTATTTTATTATTATTTTCTAATTCATCAGTATATACATTGCAAGAAAGTCTACTAAGCATACAATTTTAAAGATAATCATCCAGTCATCAAACACTCACATGTCTTGACACTATGAACCATAGTCTGCATAAGCACTTATTCAATGGATAAATTTTAAGAAATAAAAAATAAATAATGAATGAAGTTTTTGAGCTCCTCCACTGTAAATATGCAAAACATATATAAGTAGAGTTGTAGTGGTGTGAATATCTTGCAGCAAGTTTCTTCAACATGACCCTGGCAATGGGTGGAGGAAGTGTACTGGAGAGGCTTAAATGCACCACCAAAATTGGTTAAAAAAACCCCCATAAAAGACACTTAATCTGAACTTTTATTCCTGTCATGCGCTACCAATACTGTACCATATGTGTACTTTTAAACATTATCAATATTGTACCATATGTGTACTTTAAACAGTACCAATATTGTACCATATGTGTACAAACATTACCAATATTGTACTATATGTGTACTTTAAACATTACCAATATTGTACCATATGTGTACTTTAAACAGTACCAATATTGTACCCTATGTGTACAAACAGTACCAATATTGTACCATGTGTACTTTAAACAGTACCAATATTGTACCATATGTGTACTTTAAATAGTACCAATATTGTACCATATGTGTACTTTAAACAGTACCAATATTGTACCATGTGTACTTTAAACAGTACCAATATTGTATCATATGTGTACTTTAAACAGTACCAATACTGTACCATATGTGTACTTTAAATAGTACCAATATTATACCATATGTGTACTTTAAACAGTACCAATATTGTACCATATGTGTACTTTAAACAGTACCAATACTGTACCATGTGTGTACTTTTAAACAGTAC
Organism: Margaritifera margaritifera; assembly: GCA_029931535.1. Classification (NCBI taxonomy): domain Eukaryota; kingdom Metazoa; phylum Mollusca; class Bivalvia; order Unionida; family Margaritiferidae; genus Margaritifera; species Margaritifera margaritifera. The sequence continues at coordinate 2,962,426 of JAQPZY010001605.1, read as the reverse complement.
CAATCTTGTACCATATGTGTACTTTTAAACAGTACCAATATTGTACCATATGTGTACTTTAAACAGTACCAATCTTGTACCATGTGTACTTTAAACAGTACCAATATTGTACCAAATGTGTACTTTAAACAGCAACAATATTGTACCATATGTGTACTTTAAACAGTACCAATATTGTACCATATGTGTACTTTATGCAGTAACTACTAGATTTCCTTAAATAACATTTTAAAACAATTTCATCTTTTACAACTCTCTCTCTCTCTCACTTCCAATCCAGTGGCAGAATTTTGAAGTTCATGATGCCCAATTCGCTGGCAAAGTGAAATGTGACATGTACCTAGTCTAAAAATAACCTAAGTGTGGATTAAGTGCCCGATTCTGACCATTTTAAGTGTTTTGCTAGTTGGGGACAAATGAGAAACATGCAAGCTAACTGGAAATAATGTTCCTTTCAGAGGTAGTTTTCTTCTAAATTGAGTGTAGCTTCGAAATGGGCAGTCTGCATAACAGGACATCTATCCTGACAATGGTCTAAAGTGAGTGTAGCTTCTAAATGGCCAGTCTGCATAACAGGACATCTATCCTGACAATGGTCTAAAGTGAGTGTAGCTTCTAAATGGGCAGTCTGCATAACAGGACATCTATCCTGACAATGGTCTAAAGTGAGTGTAGCTTCTAAATGGGCAGTCTGCATAACAGGACATCTATCCTGACAATGGTCTAAAGTGAGTGTAGCTTCTAAATGGGCAGTCTGCATAACAGGACATCTATTCTGACAATGGTCTAAAGTGAGTGTAGCTTCTAAATGGGCAGTCTGCATAACAGGACATCTATCCTGACAATGGTCTAAAGTGAGTGTAGCTTCTAAATGGGCAGTCTGCATAACAGGACATCTATCCTGACAATGGTCTAAAGTGAGTGTTGCTTCTAAATGGGCAGTCTGCATAACAGGACATCTATCCTGACAATGGTCTAAAGTGAGTGTAGCTTCTAAATGGGCAGTCTGCATAACAGGACATCTATCCTGACAATGGTCTGAAGTGAGTGTAGCTTCTAAATGGGCAGTCTGCATAACAGGACATCTATTCTGACAATGGTCTAAAGTAAGTGTAGCTTCTAAATGGGCAGTCTGCATAACAGGACATCTATCCTGACAATGGTCTAAAGTGAGTGTAGCTTCTAAATGGGCAGTCTGCATAACAGGACATCTATCCTGACAATGGTCTAAAGTGAGTGTAGCTTCTAAATGGGCAGTCTGCATAACAGGACATCTATCCTGACAATGGTCTAAAGTAAGTGTAGCTTCTAAATGGGCAGTCTGCATAACAGGACATCTATTCTGACAATGGTCTAAAGTGAGTGTAGCTTCTAAATGGGCAGTCTGCATAACAGGACATCTATCCTGACAATGGTCTAAAGTGAGTGTAGCTTCTAAATGGGCAGCCTGCATAACAGGACATCTATCCTGACAATGGTCTAAAGTGAGTGTAGCTTCTAAATGGGCAGTCTGCATAACAGGACATCTATCCTGACAATGGTCTAAAGTGAGTGTAGCTTCTAAATGGCCAGTCTGCATAACAGGACATCTATCCTGACAATGGTCTAAAGTGAGTGTAGCTTCTAAATGGCCAGTCTGCATAACAGGACATCTATCCTGACAATGGTCTAAAGTAAGTGTAGCTTCTTAATGGGCAGTCTGCATAACAGGACATCTATCCTGACAATGGTCTAAAGTGAGTGTAGCTTCTAAATGGCCAGTCTGCATAACAGGACATCTATCCTGACAATGGTCTAAAGTGAGTGTAGCTTCTAAATGGCCAGTCTGCATAACAGGACATCTATCCTGACAATGGTCTAAAATGAGTGTAGCTTCTAAATGGGCAGTCTGCATAACAGGACATCTATCCTGACAATGGTCTAAAGTGAGTGTAGCTTCTAAATGGGCAGTCTGCTTAACAGGACATCTATCCTGACAATGGTCTAAAGTGAGTGTAGCTTCTAAATGGGCAGTCTGCATAACAGGACATCTATCCTGACAATGGTCTAAAGTGAGTGTAGCTTCTAAATGGGCAGTCTGCATAACAGGACATCTATCCTGACAATGGGTGTATTAGTCCTAACAATATCAACATATTTAAGGTAGAAGATCTTGCAATGAGCAGCAATATGTTTCATACCAACAAACACCTTGCAATGAGCAGCAATATGTTCCATACCAACAAACACCTTGCAATGAGCAGCAATATGTTCCATACAAACTATGAAATAACTTGCTGCTAAATTTATACAGGTATTTCTGTACATGATGCTATTGGTTCTTCAACTCTGACCCTGACTAAAAAATCTAGAGTACATCAATGGTATCAAAATCTCAAGGTTTTATTACTGACTTACTTGTGCTATTGATGTATACCCTGTACTAATTGTGACTTCACATGCTCTTGATTTATTTTGTGTATTTTACATTATATTATTCAACAAAGATTTAGAACATGATATACAATATAACTTGCTCATATGTCTTAACCCAGTCAGGTTTAATTTCTCCTGCAGTTTTGTATTTAATGTTAAAACCCAATATGTATATGACCATATGGTAAAAAGTCTTTACTTTGCAAGGATTACTTTTCTTGGATTTCGGCTGTTATCGTTTACATGCACAAACCAGTTATTTCCATTATTTTTCCTGGCAAAAACATTATGCTGATAAGTGGGTTCCAGTCTAAATACACGCAATTATTTATAACTATGTAACAGTATAAATGAAAGGTGTATTTATATTTCTTTAAAGCTTTGTATTTTTAAATATACATGTTACATTTGAAATCTTGGACAAAATGTAATTTCAATTTAATACCACAATTTTGATACTAACAGTGAAAATTTATTGACTTCACAATGTATAAAGTGACATAAAAATGAATAAAATGAAATAGGAAAACTTAATTCATCTTGATATGTATTGATCTATTAACAAACTGTCAGTGGGTATTAATTTAAGACCTGTTACATCTTTTCTAAGCCTAATCAAGAGAATTTAAGACCTGTTACATCTTTTCTAAGCCTAATCAAGAGATAAATGCCCTTATCTCATATCTCGTAGATTTGTCCCAATATTTCAATTCATATGATTAATCATTAAGTCCCTAAATTAAGCACCTTGTGAAGCCAAAATAAAATATCAGACACAGTTGATTAATATACAACTAGGTAATCATAGAACTATTATTTAAGGTGCTTTATGGTTAGCAAAGTATTTATTCTGCTCACACATGATCATTTAGTTATCTTTTAAAAAAAATGTGGAATACATAGCTATTACTGTACATGATTGGTATTCCTTGAAACAAATTAATTACAAACTTTTTTGCATTGATGCTTGTATGGTGTAGTGATGAAAAATGAATGACTTGATTTTGGTGAATATTTGTAGACAAGCTGATCAAAACAATCATTGTCCTTTAATTCAAATGAATTTAAAATAAAAGAAAACAAAAAAATGTGTCCACACAACATGCATGCCCCTGCCAATATGATGCAATTAAAGGGCAACGTTCTAAGTGAAACAGGTACCATGCCTCCATAAAATGTTGCCAAAAAGCAGCAGAAATTAAAACTTGACTTAGGTCTACTTAATACAAAAGCCTCAGGAAAAATTTGTTTTTAATTCACTAAGTCTTTCGAAAGTAATTTAGTGGAAACTGAAGGGCAAAGTTTTAAGTCAAACTGAGGTCAAAACTTTTGCTCAAAAATGGTTAAAATCAAACTTGACCTAGTCTTTTTTTTAAATGTAAAGTCTTGGACCAAATATGATTCAAATCCAGTTACTGAGCAGAAATGAAATGGAAAGGCAAAGTTCAAATTTCAAAGTCGAAAAATAGCCACAACTCTGTTAAGTTTGAGCAGAAAATGGTAAAATTGAACTTGATCTTTGTCTTTTTAATATAAAACCTCATACCAAATATGAGTTCAATTCATGGTGTCCTTCAAAAGTTACCAAGATAAAATTAAATGGAAGGGCAAAATTTTAAGTCAAACAAAGGCCATAATGCCATAAAACTCTGACAAAAAATGGTGAAATTTTAACCCAATATCTTTTAAATATAAAGCCAACTACTAAATTTCATTCCAAAAAACATGAAGTCCTTCAAAAGTTATTGAGTGGAAACAAAATCGTAAGGCAAAGTTCTAACTCAAACAGGGGCCATAACTCTATAAAAGTCTGAAACCATTGAAAATCGAACTAGACATAGATCTTCTTAATGTCAAACCTCATAGCAAAATTTGATTTCAATCCATCAAGTCCTTTAAAAGTTATTGAACAAAAGCAAAATGGATGAGCAAAGTTGGAACCCAAACTGGGCCCATAACTCCATTAAATTTGGCCAGAAAAAAGTGAAAATCATATTTGACCTTTGTCTTCCTTATAAAGAGCCTCATAACAAATTTCTTTTGATCCGTCAAGACTTTCAAAATTTGTGACAGACATGAGGGCAGGACAGGATGTGAGGGGACTGGATGGACAGACAGGAGTATCACTATATGCCCCCTTCATAAATATGGCAGAGGCACACAAAGAACTGAATTATGGCATTAAGACCCTAATCCTAGTGCAATATGAATTTTGTGAAAATTAAAGAAAACAACAATGTAATCAATTTACCTGAATCACACAGTTGTCCTGTCCATCCTTCTTTACACTGACAAATAAAAGATCCCATAGAATCTATGCATGTTGCATTATTGAAGCAGGGATTTGAAGTGCACTCATTTATATCTGTAACAAAATTGGTCACTGATATCAGCATAGTCAATATGTGTAATTACAATTTTCACACATACAAACATGACACATTAACATATTAGAAACATAAAATTTACATGTAATGCAAATTTACTCACAAATTTCTCACCACTCTTTCCAATAAATTCACTCTGTGAATTACTACAAATAATTTGTTATGTACGATGTTTATATAATATTATAAATATTTTAGGAAATTATAAATGTTTCTTTACTTTAATATTTGCTTCAACCTTAATGTTAAGCATAATGTTGACATGTTTAGTAACTGTCCTTGAATTAGGTTGTTTACTTAATATTTGAGTTCAAGGATGGTTTTGGTAAACAAGTTATTCCATTTGAGGTCAGGGTTGATTTTGTTTACAGATAAAACCAGAATTTCTTTTAGAGGTATGTGTCAAAAGTCACTTACACCATAATATTCTAGAACATTCTGTCATGTGACCTATCTTTATATACACCCTGTTTAGTGGACAGTGTTTCAGTTTCAACCTTAACATCAGTTAAAGAGTTATTATAGGTGTGAAAAATCATTCCAAATTCAGAGAGAGGAATTATTTAAAATATTCATTGGATTATAAAAGTGCTCATAGACTTTTGGATTTTGGATTTTTAACTGAAGATTTTTGGGATTTATGTGAACTTACTCAAAGATATTCTGGGTTACTTCGTTTTGGCATATTAGCACATTAAATACTGGCACATCAGGACATTAATGACTATTGGCACATCAGCACATTCAAGGATACAGTAATTCATTCAGAACATTCTATATTTAGGACTTGTGATTAGGACACTTAGGATTATTGGATTTTTTGGATTTTAATTCACGTTATTGTAAGTGCCTTTTGAATTTTCACTTGAACTGTCTAGAGATAAATTCCTAAGTGATTTATATTTGATTTGGAAGTTTCACTATCTTCAATTACATTTTTCTTCGACCATATAGTCGTAAAAAATTCACCTATGAATTATTGGTCACATCACATTTTTCATGGTGATGAATGTTCTGTTGGGAATTACTTCAAAATTGCAGAAGGGGCTTATTTATGCATGTTCTCTGACTCAGTAGTACAACTTCATCATAAAATGTTAAAATGTGCGCATTTTGACATATCATCCATTATGATGTCATGGTTCATTCACATTTGTTTACTATGGGTATATACAGCTGGCATAGCAGATCTATAGGTTCAAAGTGAAAACAATTTCTAAAACCATTATATTTTCTCGACATTGACTTTGAAACAGAAAAGTGCCAATAAATGTTTCTCACAATATGTATTACAATAAATAACACATGTTTGCATAAAATTATAATAATCATTATATATAATTCACTTGCCTCTAAGATCATTGATATTCACTTGCCTCTAAGATCATTGATATTCACTTGCTTCTAAGATCATTGATATTCACTTGTCTCTAAGATCATTGATACTGATTATTGAATTCAATAATCCACAGGAAATCCCTGTCCTGAGCATGAGAATGAAATGTTTAAGAATTTTGTTTTGTTTTTTTTAAATGAGAAAAATTCAAGCAAGCCTAGTATAACTTTGCATCATGCCATTTTCAGATCTACCCTTGTTACAGGTGTATGTATATATGTCTGTACAGTGTGTATGCATATATGTATGTATGAGTATATATATGTATATGTTAATATCTACTTAATTCACAACGTTGCCCTGTCCAGCCTGGATCACAATTTGTACAGATAAAACCTCCGAGTGTATTGTTACATGTACTTCTGTGGAGACACGTAAAACTGTCTAGGCACTCATTCACATCTGATGGAGAAATAAACAATTTAAGAAACAAAGTATTAATATCTAGTATATATAACATCTTGACATATTAGATATTATTTTTAATCACATGCCAAACATTGCAAGACTCCGTAAAAATTCCTATAGGAAGTCAACATTTAATAATGAAACTTGGGTCCTGTGAGATTCAAAATATTTGATTGTCTCCAAAAAATCCCATCACACCTCCAAAAGCAATAATTTACCAATGAATCTTACCATATGGGCCATGTTTGCAGTGGATTTAATATTAAACTACCATACATACTTGCGTATAATCCGGGTCAAAATGCAAACAACATAGACCCTGATCTGTCATTGCATAATGTGCCGGCAGATCAGGGTCTATGTTGCTTGTTCTACTGATTAGTCTTTACAAACTGCTTAGACTCAGATCTGCTGGCACATTATGTGACAACAGATATGGGTCTATGCAGTTTGCAGTTGGTATTAGCTTTTAAGCGAGTATATATGGTACATTGATGAAAAAGGGATATCAATTAATACAAGTGATGAAAAAGGGATATCAATTAATACAAGTGATGAAAAAGGGATATCAATTAATACAAGTGATGAAAAAGGGATATCAATTAATACAAGAGGAATCACTTAGCAACCTTCTGTTTGTTACTATAAATAGTAACACTTTAGCTCCATTTCACAAATTCAAAATATTCAGCATGTTTGTGACACGTTTTCTCTTGATCATCAATATTATTACATCATTTACTTTTTCACAAATAATCTTTGTGGAAATTTAGTTTCCTCACGAATTCCCCCAAATTTTGTGCTTTCTAAAACTTTCTGTCATGTCTTCAATAATGACGATAGGTTTCCTACCTTCTTGACAGGTTGGTCCAGTCCAGTTTGGAGGGCAGGTACAAATATATGAGCCAAAGTTGTTGCTACATGTTCCTCCATTCTTGCAAGGGAAGGAGCTACATTCATCAATATCTGCAACAAAGTATCATTTTTATATTTTAAGGACTCTATCATCAGATAATCGGCAAATATTCATTTTACATGATTGCTGTCTGTTTGCATATTGTCTGGTTGTATCTTTTGGTATAAAAGCAACATTTTTGCTTGTCTGAAATATGTATAAACTTCAATGATATACATGTACATATACACTTGAAAGATTTAGCCATGAATTAGAAACTCAAGAGGCCAAAGTGAGCCTGATATTGCTCACCTGCTGACATCTTCCTAAAGCCAAATGAAAGAGCAGTTGACAAATAAATCTGGGTTACTAGGGAGCTTTCTGGCAAAATTTGTTCCTATTCTGTTGACTGGTTATGAGAAAAGTTGTTTGAAGGTTCCTTTATAATATTTGATGGTATTCCAGCATCATTTGTATGAATTTAAAGGCCTTCATGCCAGGATGCTTTCTGTCAAATTTGGTTTAATTCTATTGCCCAATTTTTGAGAAGAAATCACATAAAGGTTCATCTTTTGTTTATTTGATGTTGGATTGGCATCATTTGTAAGAATTAAAAGGTCTTGATGGCAGGATTTTTGGTTCAAATTTTGTAAAATTCTGTTGACTGGTTTTTGAGCAAATGTTGCTTAATTACTTTTTTAATTTAGTAATGGTTGTCATATTTGATGTCAGATTGCGTCATTTGTACGACTTTTACATGTTTTTTGTGCCATACTTTCTGTAACATTTTATACCGTCCTGTTAAGCAGTCTTTGAGAATATGTTTAAAAAATTTTCTCATTTTAGTAATGGTGGCCACACTTGATGGCAGATTGGCATCTTTTATACAACCTAAAAGGTTTTTATGCCACAATGCTTTCTGTCAAATTTGGCGATATTCTGCTGAGTGGTTTTTCAGAAGTCGTTTAAGAAATTTTATGTTTTTAATAACCATTGTCATATTTTATGGCAGATTGGCATCATTTGAATAAAACTGAAAGGCATTTATGAAAGAAGGCTCTCTGTCAAAATTGGTTCAAATTGGTCTAGTGGTTTTTAAGAAGCAACTGAAAATAGCAAATGTTGACGGATAATGGATGAGACACCCAGGATCATACCATAATCTCACATCCAGGTGAACAAAAAACAATATGTTGAAGGCAAATCACAATGAAAGTGTTTAAATATAAGTTGTAATTTCTAAAGACAATATGTTTGGCCATTTTTTTTCCCACAGGGAAATGCAATGATTTCTAGATAGAAAAATGTAATTGGTACAACCAGAATAATAGTATCCTCAATGTGAAATTGTTTTCGATATCTATAAAAAAGATTTTGTGTCCAATGTTTATACTGTCCACATGCTTTTTTGCTGTGTTTTCCTTGTAGTATACTATTTAAATTTAAGATCTGATATAAATTTTAAGGGCTGAAACAGTTCAAGATTTTTTACATTGAACCATGAATTTCTTAAAACTAAAAAAAATAATACATTTCATGTTTAACCATGCACAGTATTTCAAGACATAAACCAATAGAGATCCATATAAAGAGAGACATTATTCTAAATGATTCATAAGTGTATACAAAGTTTATCAGTGACAAAACAATATATATCAACTTCTTATAGATGTAATGTCATACAATAGAGAACAGAAGTATACATTTTATTAATTTGATGAAGACCTAATCTGCATGTTAATTTTGTATGAAAGTGCAGAGTTTTTAGTTTTCCAACCCCAAATGTTTTGTAGCAATTACAAAAAATTGGTATTAATTACCATTTTGACAGGTAGTTCCAGCTCTTCCTGCCGGACATGTGCAAAAAAATGAGCCAGGAACATTCGTACAATTGCCATTGTAAAGGCAGGGATTTTGCAGGCATTCATTTATATCTACAGAAAAGATATTTGATAAAATTATAACATGAGCATTAAATAGGCTGCAAATCTATTAATGTATTATTGCAAACACATCTGCAGTGTTTCATGCAGGACTTTCCAAGGAAAGGGAGCTCTCCTTCCATCCAAAAGCAGTAAATAGTTACGGGTATTACACTGATTTTAATGCAAACTTACTAATTAATCATATTTCTGCATAAAAGGACATTTTAAATTACTGCCATGATCTCAGCCCTAGCGAAGAAGTCAGTAATGTGCCTCAATGCCTATTCATTACTACACATTGACACAATGGCTCATGGTTTCTCAAACAGACTGCACCGAGACTGCAGTTGTAGTACCTATCTAAGCAACAGCTAGAGTGCACATGTGCAAAACTGTTACAGTATTGCTTTCACTTTTCACAGAACATAACTATCATTGCTGAATTTTGCAATAATTATTCTCTTTGAAGGACCTGCACACACATATTGAAAATGTGTGGGAGTATAGTCATTTTGCATTATCTGCACAGACATAATGAAAATGTGTGGGAGTATATAGTCATTTTGCATGATTTTTCATGCCATTCATGCAATTATTTGCAGAAGTAAGTCACAGAAATGTGTGAATCACACAATCCTGCACCATGGATACAACACTACATTTGCCTCACAGTGTAATATTGGATTAAGATGCTAACAACTGTTACATACGTGAATGTGGTAACCACATTGTCACAGAATTGTATAAACCCCTTTTATTAAATACATGTACTCGGGTTTCGTTTTTCAGTATAACAACGATACCCGAGAGTGAGTTATGTATATTGTACAATATTTCGAAAGTGAGTTCGGTTCACCCCATGCCGCGCGTGCGAAGTGCTTTCGATGGGAAAAACCGAATGCATCAAGCGTACGGACGATGTAGAGCTGCATCATCTGTGTATAAATGCCTCACCGTAAAACTAAATCTTTACATTACGGAACGTCTTGTCAGTGAGCAGTCTACTTAAGGATTTGCACGTCTTCAGCTGTAGAGCTGATCAGAGTCGACAAGGTCCCAGCTATAGAGGGGACAATAGAAGTTGACTATAGCAGCTGTAAAGCTAACCATAGCAGCCGTAGAGCTGAATAAACAGTGTGTTGCTTGAATACCAGGTGATCGGGCGTTGCTGACCCATTGGTGGGCGTGGATCGCTTGATTGACCAGTGCAACTGGCAGCCAAGTATGCTAGTGACGGAGTGTTTTTGAGTCACTCCATATATGTAATCTTTTAGCTGTGGGCTAATTTGGGGTTTTTGTGATACCCAGTGGTTTGGGAGTGTAAAGATATTTTGCATGATATCTATCCCATTTGTTTGCACCACATTTTATTATTTGAATAAAGTGCCTCATGTTTCATTATTTGAGGGTATACATTTTTGCTATATGAGTAAAATACATCATTTTTGCTATCTGAGTAAAACACATCATTCTTTTCGTCGTCTGAGATTACGGTGAATCATTAGCCTTTATCATTGCACTGTGTATTTATTTATTTGTATTCATATTTGGGTTACATTATTAGGTTCGTGTGGATTATGTTAATTTGTCCAATATTTGGACCCTATACACGCACGTATTAATCATAACCCTTCTTCCCATTCAAGTCATTCATCAATAAATATAGCATTTTTATCACCATCAACAGTGTTCTGTTATAAATCCGAAATCCAACCCGGTTATCTTGTTACACACATTATAAACTGCATGCATGCCAACTGGAGATAAATTTTCAAAGAGATACAGACAGACCAACAGACAGAAAACAACTCATAGTTTTGAAACAAGTTATATAATTTCCAGGATTCTAAGGCACAGAAGACTTTCAAAAACTTGTCTCAGAAACTTTACAAATGTAGGTCAGTGAAAGTATGTGGTGAAGGAATTACTATAAGGATAAAGGTCATTGAAACCCAATATCAATCACCTGCCTTAAATTTCAAAATTTTCCCAGAGAACATGCTTTATTTGGTTTAATGGATGACCTGAATGTACTGTGAGCTTGGTATATTCACCACAGTTACTTTAAAGCACCTATCAATTACTTCAGATCTCTGCTTAAAATCTTAATATGCCAAATATTACTGGCCAATCACCAGTTCTCATTGTGTACCAACTGTCACCATAGTGATAATATATCATGAGCGAACACAAATTTTTACTTATTATGCATACTTTTAAAACGTAAATTTGTGAGGTACTTTTAATGATATGAATAATAAGTAAAGATTTGCAAGATATTAGCACTATGGCAAAAACTGGTACATGGTGAGAACTTGCCCTTGGCCAGTATTATTATTTTCTAAAAACATTCAATCGCAGTAGTTTGACGTACATGTCATCAAATAAAGTGTTTTTTCCCCACAGAAATTGTTAAAGACATAAAGAAAACTTCATAACATCTAAGATTGTATTTATTATCAACTAAATTCTTAGCAGCCAGAAAAATGAAAATTCAAAACTTTTTGAGCAGTAGGCTATTACAGAAACCTTAGATCCTACATCTACGATTGAAAAATGAAGTATTCGCAATCTTACTATTATATGGCTTGGTCATAGATATTCTAAATATTACATAAAAATCAAAAGACAAGAGCAACCCTACATTTGAAGCACAGAATAACCTTGACATCACAGGATATTTTAACAACCTAAGATTAAGAACTGCTATAAAAAAAAAGTGCATTGTTGAATGGTTCAGAAAAAAAAGAAATTATACTCAGAAGAGGCAAACCTATTTCACAGTTTCTCCCTGTAAAACCAGATGCACACTGACATGTATATGTCCCCACTCCATTTATGCATATTGCTCCATTCTGACATGGATTCTGTGTGGTGCACTCATTTATATCTGAAATTTAGGAAAAGTGTTATACATTTATAGACCATAGTATTTGTACAGCAATACTAAAATACGATGGGGCGAGCCTGTAAGTCCCATGTACTTTTGGCAAGACAACAATATCCCCCAGTCTGTACATACAATATAATTATTTATTATATACCCTATTTTCTAAATAACAAGAAATTAAGTGGATTCTTGTTCCCACCTACCATGGTGAGGTCGTAAAAGTTCACAAACCTGAAGTCTAATGACCTTTAAGACAGAGCTGTAAAGTTACTTGGCAGACACTGAAAGTAACCATGCTACAGTGCCCTAGTGCCCTATACTATAGAGCATTAGAAGAAAAGTGTTGAAAAGAGGTATTTTAAAAAAAACATCAGTGACCTTGACCTTGAAGATAAAACCTTGACTGTTATATATGAGATGCAATAAAACTGAGAAGCATAAGTGTACCATGGTTCATTCCTGTACCTCAAACAGCTTTTATGATATAAAGCAGAAAGAAACAAAAAATTAAAATATTGAGCTGTGACCTTGACCTTGATGATACGACCTCAAATGTGCAATGCAACACATCTTAAAGTCAAAATATATAAGTATACATGGCTTCATTCATTTATCTTTAGCAGCTGTTGAGTTAGAAAGCAGAAGGATAAATGCAACCGAAGCCTAAACTATTGACCTGCGACTTTGACAATGAAGATAGGACCTCTAATGTGGTATGCAACATAACTTTCAGTGGTGATATATAGCTGTACCAAGTTTCATCTCTTCATCTTAAATGTTTCTAAAATTAGAGGGTGGATAGGAAAGAGTAATAGAAAAATTCAACATATAACACCATGACAATGACCCTGAAGATAAGACCCCCAATGTGTTATACAATATATCTGCTAATGATGACATATATATGTATGAAGTTGTACAGCTTAATCTCAAACAGCTCTAAATAGTGGAAAAGAAAATATGTTGGAAAACATAAAATATTGAGCTGTGACCTTGACCTTGAAGATATGACTGCCAATGTGGTATGCAACACATTTTCAAGTGCTGATGTACATGTATATTAACTATGACTTGTTCCTTAAATATAGTACCCCTAATGTGGTATTTGACACACCTTCTAGTGATGATGTACAAGTATACCAAGTTTCAAGCCTTAATCTCAAATGGCTTAAAAATTATAGCACAAAAGTGAAACAGCAATGAACATATAAATTATTGAGCCATGACCTTGACCTTAAATATAGTACCCCCAATGTGTTACATGACATACCTTTAAATGATGATGTATAAGTATTCCAAGTTTCATTCCTTAATCTCAAAAAGCTTTAAAGTTACAAAGCAGAAAAGAGTGATGAAAAACATTAAATACTGAGTTGTGACCTTGAAACTGAAGATAGCAACCATAATGTAGTATGTGACTCTGCTTTTAATAAGGATGCATACATGTAGCAAATTTCATTCCTTAATCTCAAACAGCTTTAAAGCTATAGAACAAAACAGAAAGTGTAATGGAAAACGTAAAGTATTGAGCTGTGACCTTGATCTTGAAGATAAGCCACGCAGTGTGGTACATGACATACCTTCCAGTAATCATGAACAAGTATACCAAGTTTTTATCTAAATTTCACATGGCTTTAAAGTTGTAGACCAAAGAGAAAGTGTGATGCAAATGGTAAAATATTCAGCTGTGACCTTAAATATAGCACCCCTAATGTGGTACGTGACACACATTCTAGCGATGATGAACAAGTATGCTAGGTTTAATCACTTAATCTCAAACTGTTTTAAAGTTAGTGTGCAGAAGGGAAAGTGTGATGGACAGATGGGTGGATGCACATCCAGACAGATGGATGTACAGAAGCATTCGGACAATAAATTATATGTAAATCGCTTTCTACAAAATTAGAAAGGATACAAATATTATTGAAAAATATTTATAAATGAATCAGATTTAAATACATCCATGTGACCTCTATTTACATACAGGTGCATCATGCTAGACACAATGTGATGTAATGTTATGTAGCAAGATCTAACAAGTGGACAATTTACTGGATTATTTCAAGTCATGTCATGGGTATATAACAGTTTATTTTATAAAGGCATTGATAGTACAATTCATATTGAGATGTGATGTATTTCATCTTAATAAGTAGGTTTATTAATACCATATATTAAAACTTAAAATCTTATAAATGTATATTAACATACATACATACATACATACATACATACATACATACATACATACATACATACATACATACATACATACATACATACATACATACATACATACATACAGTGGTCCCTCACTATAAAGCCATCCAGTATACCACTGCCCCACTTATAACATGGGTATGGTTATAGGGCCCATTAAATTGTACAAATTTTATTTCCGGCACAAAAAAAAAATATGTGTGTGTGTGTTTCCGGTAGGCCGGCCATCCCTGTTTCTCATTTTCTCATTGCTGACCCTAGCACTCCCCCCCCCACACACACACATGGTAAATTTTTTTTTAATAAAATTTAAACAAAAAAAAATCACATTGCTGAAATTGATTTGTGCATCTAATTGAGCCAGTTTTGCCCAGTACTTTGAAGTGCTTAAAATATTATTTGATTTATATATAAAATTTAAAAAAAACTACCTGCCTCAACCCTAATTTGAAAACCAGTGCAATAGGAAACACACATATTTTTTTTTGTTTTGGCCTCATCATAGCTACCGGAACTTGAATTATTGCACTTTATTTCTTGACTCATAAGAACCAACTAGCTCCTTGTTCATAGGAGTCATTTAAAGTGCATTGTAAGTGAAGGAGCCTTATACCGAGGGATGTTCCAAATCATATTATAATTGGTTGACATTTGCCAAGAACTAAAATTAAACAGCTTGTGGCAAATTTGTTTTCTTAATGTAAAATGTTTAGAAAATTTTATATTTCACAAAGTTTTGCTTTTTAGTTGTGTTTTTTAAAAAGGGATAATTTCTCACTTTCTTTTCCACAATCAATGACTTTTCCGATGCACAGGATGTCACCATATTTCTTAGCTTTTGCACCACTGAAAACAGTAATAATCTGTACCATGACGTTGTTTAGTTCATTCTGGTTATGCAGCAAGTTGTCAATTGGTTCAGAGTGACTTGAAGTTTTGGTAGATTTTAGTAAGTTTGGAAATAATGTGGATATAATGTGATTTCATATTAAAAGCTGCTTTTTTATGCATTTTAATGGCACTTTTAACACATTATTGGCTATATCAGGTGTAGCATGCCAGATTCTTTGGAAAGTACCAAGTCTTTGGAATATGACTTGCCTCATGGCATGCAGCACTCTACTCAGCACTAGACAACTGAGTGGACCTGGCACAGCAGTTTTAAAAGGCTGCCGATGCCTGAGCTATATCATACAAAGGAAAAGGGAGCTAAATGACTTTCCCAAGGACACACCAAGGCAGCTGACCCAGGCTGTCCTGGGTGGGTTTTGAACCAGGGACCCTTGGATTATGAGTCTGATGCTCTACTAATTGAACAACTGCAGCTCACCCATATTAAAAGGACATGTCTTAGCAGCATCTCTGAGAATGTTGATAACATTTTTAATTTATGTGATGAATCAGTAATAGTTACCTAATGCTGTAGTAAAAAGTGGTGAGTTCCTAAAGTAGGCTGCACAAGTCTTACATGCTTTCAAAACTCGTTCTTCGTGTATCTCCATAATCTGAATTCATCTTCAGTATTTATTATATAAGTTAACATTGTTGTTCCACATGAATTTTGTCCAAAACATTGTGGAAAGAGCAAACAGGTAGACTAATGTATCCGTGATAGACCAGATATAACTTAGTGACGACTCAGCTATATTCATCATGGCAATTCTTGAAGCCTATGCTATGAATGAGAATGTTTGAAACTATATCAGCCATATCTTTCAAATGAGTCTGCAGATTTGATAAAAAATTTCGATTCACTTGGTGTATTTATTTAAGGCACATGCGAAAATTAGAGTTTGTTTTCCTTTAAGTGAAATAAATCAAGTAGCAATGATAAAATACATTTTTTTACAATTGAATATGGCCATACCTGTATTATAAGAGTGGCTTTATATGGAGAGATTATTATAAAAACAATGGCAGATTACCCTGTTGACAATTTTTTCCTGTCCATCCCGATGCACAGACACAGTTATATGATCCCATTGTATTAATACAATTGCCACCATTTTCACAGGTAGTGGAAATCAAGCATTCATTTACATCTGAATAAAAATGAAATGTACAAAATAAATATATATTTAAAAAATCGAATAGAATTTCAATTTTGAACATTATTTTAAAGTTATCAGATCTTACTGTACATATAAATAACTACTGTAGGAATTCTGTTTGCAATCTACACCAGTGGGGTTGTTAAAATTTTATACATACAGCTAAATGATGTTCAATTAAATCATTCTAATCTCTTTTGAATGAATAATTGCTAACTAATGTTCAAAGTGAAACAAAATACCCTTTTTTTTCCTAAAAGGCTTTAGTTTTTCCAGAAAGTAATAATTACTTGGTTTAACAAACATAAAGAACTTTTAGGCTATATTTCAATTTATTGTTCATGGAACGTATTGCTACAACAATCAATTGGCAGGTCTGTCCACTATGGAAGTAAAGTATTTTGCCAACTTTCCAATAAAATATATAATAGAACGAAAAATCCACATAAACATCTGGACAACGTCCAATAAAACCTGACTGATATATTTACCCATGATGAACAGGCAATCACAAAGTATATATTCAAAACCTGGAAAGTCTGGACATTCTTGTAGATAAATCTACCCGTGTTATGAATAATAAAGAGAGAGTTCATTCTTTTCTGACATCTTTGATTTTCTTTTGGATGATGTGTATGCTTCTAATAATGAAGTAATCAATATGTTTGATCAAGGAATTTCATTTGAAAACATCATTAATCCAACAATAGAATGGACTATAGGACCTAATCAAATACAAATTAATTCATCAAGTCAGACCTGCTGCATGGCCACAATCAGCTTTATGAATTGCAACATGAATTAGGAACCTTTTTTAAACCTGTCTCAGATGCAAGGAATGACAGAAACAGAAACTCCATATGTCAAAAAGGTTGATGGTCTAACAATCTGACCAAAAACAAGATCTGTCAGCAACATGATACCCCATCTGATCATGAAACAACCTGCAGCTTGTATAATACAATGGAGGTTTTGTGATCCTGTATCAAACTCCTAACAATACATGTTTTCACTAATAATATTTCTTGTTAATTTAAAAAAATAATCTGAGAGAGTCATTTAGTCATCTTGTCTTTCTACCCCTATGCTGAAATGAAAAAAAGTATTAACACTAATGACAGTCGGATCTCAAGCTGCATCAAATAATTATATCATTCAAACCAACTGCACTGGCTTCAAAACTTTGTTGATGTTGTCACAGCCTACTGCCAACTGGCTGTGCCCAAGCCACATGACCAAATGGCACCTGCAGCAGCAGCACTGGCTGCTAGGGGGTATATAAACCACACACTGACAAGACACAGTGATCTACATAAACCACACACTGACAAGACACAGTGATCTACATAAACCACACACTGACACAGTGATCTATATAAACCACACACTGACACAATGATCTACATAAACCACACACTGACAAGACACAGTGATCTACATAAACCACACATTGATAAGACAGTGATCTATATAAACCACACACTGACAAGACAGTGATCTACATAAACCACACTGACAAGACACAGTGATCTATATAAACCACACACTGACAAGACACAGTGATCTACATAAACCATACACTGACAAGACACAGTGATTTACATAAACCACACACTGACAAGACACAGTGATCTACATAAACCACACACTGACACCATGATCTGTTGAACTACCAGAACTTGTACCTCTGATGAGTCACATGGATATTGAAACTGGTAAGGGACCAATGTGACTAGACCACCCCATCAGATGAGTCACAAAGATAATGAAACTGGTAAGGGACCGAGGTGACACAACCACCCCATCAGATAGGAGGTAATGCTTCCACTTTCTTTCAGGCAGTTTCTCTTTCCAGTCTTAACATCACCGAAGTGAAGGTGACCCTCCATAGGCATTAAATATTCTAGATCCAAAACATACTATGAGCCTAAGGTGCATCTATGAGAGTACATCAGCCCTTTTATCTAACTGTTCTACCACAGCTGTCAATAGATGAGATAACACCAACAAAAAAAACACCCCACACAATCCAGTTGATGAATGCCAATGAATTTTGTTCCATTGTGACAATATCAGTACAGTTTAGATAATTATGAAATGCCGATCCAAGTTTCCCATGATAATGAAATTGCTCAGGCGTTTAACTTGGATCTCAGCTCAATACTGTTGCAAAATTCTAGCCGAATAGGTCCTAGGAAAAGATAACCTCATTGCAGATGCTCTCTCGTTTTCAGATGGAAAAATTCTGGCATCTGGCTCCAACAGCAGAGAGAACTCCTCACCCATGCCCAGTCTTAGAGGAGTTGATACTTTACTAAACAAAACTGTGGACCTGTTACTAAAAGCAGCACATAGCCCATGGACACAATATGTCTATTTATCCGGTTGGAAAGCCTTCAGACATTTCCTTGCAATGTTGGGGCCTGGGATCATATGTGTGATCAACCTTCAGTACCCATTGATGAGGATGCCCTGGTTGATTTTGTGGCATATTGCTTCAAGATTATTCATATTCGATATCCATCTATCAAGCTTTGTGTGGTGTGAAATATTTCTGTGTCAAACTGGGCATATATCATCCCCTTGATGGCCCCTCGTATTTGTGCTGTCCAAGACTGCAAATGGTGTTGCGAGGTGTGAAGAAATCTCAGAGTAAAAAACCTAGCACAAGGTTACCCTCTCCTTCAATATATTGGTGTGCATGTGTACTTTGTTTAAAAAAGGTTTCTTTGGTCCCTGGGTGAATGGTATGCTGCTTGCTGCATCTTCATTAGCTTTCTTTGCTTTCTTACATTGTGGCAAATTTATGGTTGTGTCAACCATGGAGATGGAGTACTTGCGTATCAGTGATTTTATCAATGTTGGAGATAATTCCAATGGGACTTTAGTGTTGAGGACGTCAAAGTCCGATCCATTCTGATATGTGGTGCAGATCAGACTTTTTCCAGTGCATAACGGTACTTGCCCCTTAAGGGCTATGAACGATTATCTAGCAATCCGTGGCAAGGTGGGCTGTCTTAGACCTTCTGAGCCCCTATTTACCACAGATGGTATAAATCCACTTTCTAGATCAGTGTTTCTGGAGAAGTTACATCTGCTCCTGCATGTACTAGGCTATCCAATTCAATGGGCACTCTTTTCGGATAGGGGCTGCCACTGCAGCAGCTAATGCAGGGATCGAGGACCACGTTATTAAAGCACTAGACCGTTGGACTTTTGATTCCTATTTGCATTATATCAGGACCTCAAATGATGCCATTCTACATGCACAGCAGGCTATGTGTGGACCTACCCATTCCTAGATGAAGTACCACTGTATGAGCAGTTTCATCTACTTGTTTTCTTGTATAGATTACATTTTGTGGAAGTGTGTGTGTTCTAATGTAGGTTAGTGTTTGTGTTTATCAGTGTTTTCTTTCAGATTTGATCATTCAGATTCTTTACATGGATTTTATTTCTGGGAAGGGAGTAAGCAGATTCTGTTTATTGTGCCAAGTATTTCATTGGGCTTTGGAATTCTACAGTTCTTTCTATGGAGTGGGATCATCAGATTCATGGATCTTTGACATTCCTTGGGTCTCACCCTCTGCTGCATGAGGTTAGTTGTGGTAAGCTTAAGCTTCTTAGACTTAATTTAATGCATGCATTAGGCTTCAATTTCTACACATGAACTGTATTAGGCTGATGTTTTGTATGTGTCAAGTGCTTTTAATGTGTGATTCATGCACATTTTTATATGAATTGGAACACTGTGTACATTACTATATTTTGTCAACAACTTTACTTTAAAAAGGCATTGTGTCCATTTCATAGAAGTTGCAAAAGCTGCTGTAAACTGGTTATCTATGCAAAACCTGCTGTAAACTGGTTATCTATGCAAAACCTGCTGTAAACTGGTTATCTATGCAAAACCTGCTGTAAACTGGTTATCTATGCAAAACCTGCTGTAAACTGGTTATCTATGCAAAAGCATACTGTAAACTGGTTATCTATGCAAAACCTGCTGTAAACTGGTTATCTATGCAAAACCTGCTGTAAACTGGTTATCTATGCAAAAGCATACTGTAAACTGGTTATCTATGCAAAACCTGCTGTAAACTGGTTATCTATGCAAAACCTGCTGTAAACTGGTTATCTATGCAAAACCTGCTGTAAACTGGTTATCTATGCAAAACTTCAACCTTAACAATTAAAATGAAAGGTGAAAAAGATGGAGATTTAACTTAATACTGCTTAATTCCTAAGCTTAACATGAATTACTTATAGGAATATTTAAATATACAGAAGCTATACAATAAGCTATACAATAAGCTAGGCTTACCCAATTCACACTTATCTCCAGTCCACCCTACTGAACAATGACAAACGAAGGATCCCGCCAAATTCTGACAAAGTCCATTGTTCTTACAAACTGAGGCATTGGTAGCGAGACACTCATTTACATCTATTTAAAGATTTAAAAATGTATTTGAATTCAAGTAAAATAAAATATTGTGGCAATGGATACTATTTCATATTGTGAATTCATTTATTTGAATTACTATCAATTTTCATGGAATCATGAAAAATTACATTTTCATCTGTAAAAAGATTCATAGAGTGTGAGATGGTCCTATTGAAAAATTTCATTTTCATCTGTAACAAGATTCATAGAGTGTGACAGGGTCCTATTGAAAAATTACATCTTCATCTGTAATAAGATTCACAGAGTGTGACAGGGTCCTATATAAAATTACATTTTCATCTGTAATAATATTCATAGAGTGTGACAGGGTCCTATTGAAAAATGACATTTTCATCTGTAACAAGATTCATAGAGTGTGACAGAGTCCTATTGAAAAATTACATTTTCATCTGTAATAAGATTCACAGAGTGTGACAGGGTCCTATTGAAAAATTACATTTTCATCTGTAACAAGATTCATAGAGTGTGACAGGGTCCTATTGAAAAATTACATTTTCATCTGTAACAAGATTCACAGAGTGTGATAGGGTCATATTGAAAAATTACATTTTCATCTGTAACAAGATTCATAGAGTGTGACAGGGTCCTATTGAAAAATTACATTTTCATCTGTAATAAGATTCACAGAGTGTGACAGGGTCCTATTGAAAAATTAAATTTTCATCTGTAATAAGATTCATAGAGTGTGACAGGGTCCTATTGTTTTCACAAGATTCATAGACTGTGAGAGGGTCCAATTGTTTTCACAAGAGGATCATTGTTTGTTGAGTCTTTACAGACTTTGTTTGTAGCAACCATGAAATTCATGAAAATGGGCACTCCATGAAAAATATTGAATTGACAGTAGGTAAATATAAAATTATCTTGCTATTTCTTTTCCACTCTTCCTCTCTTCATGTATGCTTGCACGCAAAAAAGAAAAATAAGTGTGATCATATTTGATGTATTGAATAAAAGACATCATTCATTAAGATTACATAAAAAGTGCTTATAATAATAATAATAATAATAATAATAACAATAATAACTTTATTTAAAGAGGGTGACACAATTAGTTGCATGGAACTAATCCTCCTTGTGGCCCTCTATTATATGCATATTTACATACAGAGTACATATTTACACACACAATAAAGAAAGGCACATACAAGTCTTCATTTATTTTATAGAAACCCCACCACCCTCAAACATGAAACAGAATCAAACATCAATACATAACTTCATACCAACCCCCCCCCCCCATCAATACTAAGCTAAATTCATATATAGACATTATAAACAGAAAATTTTATAAGAACATGTTCCAACTAGATACATTGTGTATATACAGTAAAAAAAATAGTGAGACAACAAAGTGCGAATGTTTGAGAATGTATACTTTTAAGTTGTAATGTATTTGTCAAATCAAACAGGTTCCACTTTTCATCCACTGAATTATATTTTAATTAAATGCATTTATATTTGTACTTTCTTTAATTTCCTTTGGATTCTATTCCAAATTAGTGGCCCTGAATATTAAAATTATTTTTTGTAAAGAGTTCTTTATTTGGTTTTGGAATGGAAAGATGGTTAGCTGAAATTGATCTTAAATTAGGAGTGTTACCTTTGTTTTCTAACATGAAATATTTCCTTGAGATATACTGGGACCATACTGTTTGAAACTTTGTTCAAAAGTTAAGCCTTTTTCAAAAATATTAATTCATTTACTGTTAACACTTTAATGTCATTAATTTGCATTTAGGATGTTTTCAGCATTATCTAGGATGAGTCTGCATGCTCTTTTCTGCAAGCGGAATAATTTGCAAATATTCTCGTCAGAAGTGATTCTCCAAATAACACTACAGTAGTCTAGGTATGGTTGTATATATTTTTTGTAATATATTAACCTATGTTTAGTTGACAGATATGGCATTGTGTTGTTTAACAACAACAGGCATGAATTGACTTGAATATGTTCCTTCCATTGACAAGTAACATAAATAATAAAATTTTAAAAATATGCTGAGTTGTCTCATTACCTATATCACAAAGGGTTCCAGTCCATGTAGGTGGACAAACACAACGGTAACTTCCCACTAAATTCTGGCAGGTCCCATTATTCTGGCAAGCAATATTCTGACACTCGTTCACATCTACAAGGTAGCATATGAAATACATCTGGATATTATTTCAAAGTGGGCAGTAATAAATGAAGATAATATATAATTTAATTTTTGTTTCTTTTGATCTAAAATAATATTTGTATCAATCTGTGACAATGTGCAATAAATTGTGATGAATATTGTTTACTCTCCTTGATGTGATCATAATAATGACATATGCCAGACATTCCTAACAATATTTATTTCATTGGTTTTAGTAGAGGCAGATGAATCCTTTAAATCATTATATATCAATTTGTTTTAGTAGTCAAATAAATCCTTTATATCATCATATATCCATTGGTTTTAGTGGACTCTGACGAATCCTTTATATCATCATATATCCATTGGTTTTAGTGGAGTCTGACGAATCCTCTATATCATCGTATATCCATTGGTTTTAGTGGACTCTGATGAATCCTCTATATCATCATATATCCATTGGTTTTAGTGGAGTCTGACGAATCCTCTATATCATCATATATCCATTGGTTTTAGTGGACTCTGATGAATCCTCTTGATCATCATATATCCACTGATTTCAGTGGACTCTGATGAATCCTCTATATCATCATATATCCACTGGTTTTAGTGGAGTCTGACGAATCCTCTATATCATCATATATCCATTGATTTCAGTGGACTCTGATGAATCCTCTATATCATCATATATCCACTGGTTTTAGTGGAGTCTGACGAATCCTCTATATCATCATATATCCATTGGTTTTAGTGGAGTCTGACGAATCCTCTATATCATCATATATCCATTGATTTCAGTGGACTCTGATGAATCTTCTATATCATCATATATCCATTGATTTCAGTGGACTCTGATGAATCCTCTATATCATCATATATCCACTGGTTTTAGTGGAGTCTGACGAATCCTCTATATCATCATATATCCATTGGTTTCAGTGGACTCTGATGAATCCTCTATATCATCATATATCCATTGGTTTTAGTGGAGTCTGACGAATCCTCTATATCATCATATATCCATTGGTTTTAGTGGAGTCTGGCGAATCCTTTATATCATCATATATCCATTGGTTTTAGTGGAGTCTGACGAATCCTCTAGATCATCATATATCCATTGGTTTCAGTGGACTCTGACGAATCCTCTATATCATCATATATCCATTGATTTCAGTGGACTCTGATGAATCCTCTATATCATCGTATATCCACTGGTTTCAGTGGACTCTGATGAATCCTCTATATCATCATATATCCATTGGTTTCAGTGGACTCTGACGAATCCTCTATATCATCATATATCCATTGGTTTTAGTGGAGTCTGATGAATCCTCTATATCATCATATATCCATTGGTTTCAGTGGACTCTGACGAATCCTCTATATCATCATATATCCACTGGTTTTAGTGGAGTCTGATGAATCCTCTATATCATCATATATCCATTGATTTCAGTGGACTCTGATGAATCCTCTATATCATCATATATCCACTGGTTTCAGTGGACTCTGATGAATCCTCTATATCATCATATATCCACTGGTTTCAGTGGACTCTGATGAATCCTCTATATCATCATATATCCACTGGTTTCAGTGGACTCTGATGAATCCTCTATATCATCATATATCCACTGATTTCAGTGGACTCTGACGAATCCTCTATATCATCATATATCCACTGATTTCAGTGGACTCTGATGAATCCTCTATATCATCATATATCCACTGATTTCAGTGGACTCTGATGAATCCTCTATATCATCATATATCCACTGATTTCAGTGGACTCT
The DNA here is from genome assembly GCA_029931535.1 of Margaritifera margaritifera. Classification (NCBI taxonomy): domain Eukaryota; kingdom Metazoa; phylum Mollusca; class Bivalvia; order Unionida; family Margaritiferidae; genus Margaritifera; species Margaritifera margaritifera. Next base: position 2,937,458 of record JAQPZY010001605.1, on the reverse strand, counting down.
GACGAATCCTCTATATCATCATATATCCACTGGTTTCAGTGGACTCTGACGAATCCTCTATATCATCATATATCCACTGATTTCAGTGGACTCTGATGAATCCTCTATATCATCATATATCCACTGATTTCAGTGGACTCTGACGAATCCTCTATATCATCATATATCCACTGGTTTCAGTGGACTCTGACGAATCCTTTATATCATCATATATCCATTGGTTTCAGTGGACTCTGATGAATCCTCTATATCATCATATATCCACTGATTTCAGTGGACTCTGATGAATCCTCTATATCATCATATATCCACTGATTTCAGTGGACTCTGACGAATCCTCTATATCATCGTATATCCACTGATTTCAGTGGACTCTGACGAATCCTCTATATCATCGTATATCCACTGGTTTCAGTGGACTCTGACGAATCCTCTATATCATCGTATATCCACTGGTTTCAGTGGACTCTGATGAATCCTCTATATCATCATATATCCACTGATTTCAGTGGACTCTGATGAATCCTCTATATCATCATATATCCACTGGTTTTAGTAGAGTCAGATGAATCCTCTATATCATCCTATATCCATTGCTTTTTACTTTTTGGCAATTAAGTACAGTAAAACCTGTCATGAGAGACCGCCCCTTCTGCCAGAAAAAAGCGGTCTCTCAAGACAGGTGGTCTCTCATAACAGGTTTGTACAAAAAGACCAGTTTCTAAGGTCAAAATTCAGCACTGTTAAAGAGGGAAAAATAAGCACAATCATGTACATTTATTGTATTCTTTATTCATAGTTCTTGTTAAAATATTACATGCATTAATCTGAAAATAATTTTAAATAGTAATAAAGATATACATCTATAATTAAACATGAATCACATTTATATTTGAAGATCATGTGTACATGTACTAGTATTAGCATATGAGTTCATTTCTAATTGACTCCTTGTATTTTATAACACCCTAAATTTGAGTTTTACCGACGTTTCAAGTGGCTGCTATGTTGCAAATCGGTCTCCCTTTTTTCACTTCTTTCAATTACATTAATTCTTACCTCCAATGTTAGAATTTGTCTCTTTTTCATTGGAGGTTCTGCCATTGTTATTAAGGTGCTAGGTGTTAATGTTATCACTGATCAACTGTAATAACGACTGTAGCAGTTTTGATCAGGCTTTGGGGAAATATGGAATACATATACAATGTATATGTACCAATGAATGAAATAAAAAGACACAATTAATTTATCCAGAAACAGAATAAATTTATTTAGAGACAAAAGTCAAAGGCTTAATTCACCGATGACACAAAGGGATTAACTCTATAAACAGAGGGTGTAACCGGCTACACTAAGGTGAGCATATGACGGTTTGGTGTGTGGGTTATAATCATTGTAACATCAAAAACACCCCAACAAACAACACAAGTCTTTCACAATGAGAATCGAATCCGGAAAACGATTCTCACCTACTGGTATTAAAGACAAAGACCTCATTCACCCCAGACATTACGGATTAACTCCAAAGACAAATGATGTATGCGACCACTATATTGACTTTGGCACTACAATGGCAGTTAGTGACATGTACTTTAGTCTGGTTTACAGTCTAGAACAAAGGAAACTACACACATGACCTGCAAAAGTTAGGAAACCAGTAGCCAGCCTAATTTGTTTTTATAATTTTTTTTTTTAGAACAGTCTTTACTTTGGAAGCGGTCATTGTTACAAAGGATAAAATAAACGTCAGTGGTGTTTGTCTCAGTTCTTGTGATAGGGTCGTTTATAGCAGTATTATTTTAGAACAGCTGCCATACGCAACTTCGCAGGAAATCCTATGGATCATACTTTAGTCTCGCAGAAATAGCCGAAGTAATTCCGGATGAGCACTCAGCATGTACTCTAGTCTGGTTTACAATCTATAACATATGACACTACATGCATGACCTGTACAATGTAAGAAACCGGTAGCCAGCCTAATTTGTTTTTAAGTTTTTGATTTTGTTTTTAATGTCTTTGCTTCTTAAGCGGTCGTGGTTACAAAGGGTTAAATAAAGGTCAGTTGTGTTTATCTGTTTTTGTGATGCGGTCGTTCATAGCAGTGTCGAAATGCATATCTTGCCAAGAAATCGCGGTCGCTGGTCGCATTCTGCAGGTGGTCACTCACGACAGTGCGTTTATATAATAAAATCGATCCGTGCATTACGATTGTGGTCGCTCATGACAGGTGGTCGCTCATACCAGAGGTTGCTCATGACAGGTTTTACTGCACTATAAATTTATTTATTTTTATGGTTATCAATTTTCGTTGTTTTGAGAAGAAAGACATTTTCATTGGTACTTAAACTCATGGATTTTCTTTTCTACTTGCAGAAGGATCATTGTTTGCTGGATCTTTGAATTCGTGGTCTGTAGCAACCACAAAATCCACAAAAACTGGTATAACATGTAAAACAGTATTTGGCTTGTACTTTCAACAAAATTCCCTCAATGAGACTGATTTTCTGTGGATGAAAAGAATTTGTAGGAATCCATGAGAAGTCCATTGCTTCCCTCATTTTATTCTTTTTAATAACTATTCTCAAGAAACTCCAACATACCAAATGTGGTAACAAAAATATTTTTTTTCTGATTAATGTATATATGAGTTAACATGTTCACATGACAAGTGCTTTAAAAAATTCTTTGTCATGGCATTTAACCTTGAACATGATAGCATGGATAGAAGATCAATAAATTTGTCTCAGATACTGTCAAGACATACCCACATGCTAAGTTTGATTGATCCAGAATTAATATGTTGGAAAAAATGCAAATTACTGAAATAGCATCATTCAAAGTATTCCTCAGATATATCCACAAACTGTGTTTGATAATAATCCATTCATACTTGTGCATGTTTCTCTGGTTACAAGCCATCACAGATAAAAAAAAACAACTCAAGACTTTTGACCTCGAAATCAATGCCAGTGTGCAATCAAATTGTTTATTGAAAAACAATGGAATGCAAAGTCTGATCAAAATTTATTTGTGTATGTTCAAGTCACTGTATTCATAAGCTCAGTGAAAAACAAAAATGGAAGCAGTAACCTTTGAGTAGGTTTGGTTTTTGATATGTTTTCACAATAGCATGGACATCATGGTGGTTAGATCTGCACCATTTTTATTCAGGACCAATTATATATTACAAGAGGATTTTTTTAATGAAAACCCAATGTCAATGCCATCAATCATTCCAAAGGAGTAGTGACAAGAATATTTTTATATGGCCAGTATGGTTGCTATGTTGTAGGTCAGATCAGCACCATTTTAATTCTGAACAAGCTACATACTGTTACAGTATTTTAGTGAAATCCCATGTAAATACAACCGTCCATTCAGGAGAAGTACCCATACAAAGATTTTCAAGATGGCCACTAAGGAAGGCATTCAGGAGGTTAAATCAACATCATTTAAATATGGGACCAACTACGTATATGGCAAGAAGCATTTTAGTGAAAATCCCATGTTGATACTACCATCCATTCAGAAGGAGTAGGTATAGCATGATTTTCATGATGGCAGCCATACTGGGAGGTCATATCAGCACCATTGTCATTCAACACCAACTATATATCATAACATGTCTTTCAGTTAAAACCCCAATATATGACCTCACATTCAGGAGGAGAAGTGATTACAAGATTTTAATTTTCAATCAGGACCATCCACATGTCAAATGCAGTGTTTAAGTGAAAACCTCATGTTGATATGACCATCCACGCCTGAGGAATAACAATAACTTGATTTTCAAAAGGGTCACCATGGCAGCCATTTTTGATGTCAGATAAGAATTATTTTCACATAGGACTATCAATATGTCATGAGAAATCTTTAAGTGAAAACTGTAATGTCAATATGACCATCCATTCAGGAAGAGTTGTAATAAGACAATTGTGAAGATGACTGTATGTTAGAAGGTCAAACTGGTACCATTTTCATTTTGGACTACCTACATGTCATAAGAATTCTTTTTGTGAAAACCCCATGTCGATAATATCTGTTCAGGGGGTTGGGGTTGGGAGTGTTTTAAAGTAATGTGATCAGGCAAGTATTCTTGGAGAGATCAGGCAAATATTCTTGGAGAGATCAGGTAAATATTCTTGGAGAGATCAGGTAAGTATTTTTGGAGAGATCAGGTAAATATTCTTGGAGAGATCAGGTAAATATTCTTGGACAGATCAGGTAAGTATTCTTGGATAGATCAGGTAAATATTCATGGACAGATCAGGTAAGTATTCTTGGAGAAACATAATTTACTGAAAAATTTCTTTTCTTCTTCAAATACATTCCCCGATCACATTATTAGGAGGAAATACTAAGCATCCTACCTATACTCCGGGTATCCTTTGAGGGAAGAAAGGCTGGATTCCCTATATAAAAGATAACCTGCTCTCCTAACTTGAAAGCAGAACAGCTGATAGTCATGTGATCCATGACAACTATACACGGCTAAGAAGATTATTGAACTCTTCTTACCGACAAACATTTTATGAGTGAATCCAGCAAAAGTGCTCAACTATGCCTGTGTAGAAGCTATGCCGACATCAACTGGGTCTGATGGTCATCTGGGCAGCAGTCACTGGACCCACCAGATTCAAACCTTGTCTCTGTAAAGCTAAATCCCTGAGATAAAAACTCGAGAAGGTTGACTGTACTTGCCAATCAACATCTTCTATTATATCTCAGATCAAAAAGTTATTTTCAAAAGTGATACTCACAGAGGTTGGTCTAATTTCATGAGATAAAATCTTCATGAGGCAACTGATCTTTTAAAACCTCAGATTATGCCGAGTGTATACCTACTTCAACCACAATGCAAGGGCTTATAATAATAATAATAATAATAATAATAATAATAATAATAATAATAAACACTTTATTTTATGAGGGTATCTCAATTATTATAATATACTATTCTTCCCTGAGGCCCTGAGGATACAATAAGTATAAAAGCACAAAGTGTATATGATATGCATTAACAGAGTAAATTGGAGAGCATATATTTCAACATTTAAAATGACAACTGCCTTTCAAGATAATAGTTATACAATTTTGTTTTTAACGCATTTAGGTTTGTTCTGATCTAATGGTTATAGGGAGTTCATTCCATAAAAGAGCACCAGAGTAAGCAAATGACTTTTTAAAAGTATTGGTTTTTGGAAATGGTATTCTGCACTGATCATTTGTAATTGATCACAGTTTAGGTCCTTGGTGTTGTGCATTCAACTTAAAATGAAACATACCATACAGATATTGAGAGCAATGTTCATTCTTAACTTTGAACATTAATAAAGACTTGTGGTAGGATAATCTGTGTTCAAATTTCAGCCATTTCAATTCCAAGAATACAATTTCTGGATGTGTATCAAATGGTAAAATTTAGGATAATTTTTGCTGCTCTTTTTTGAAGTTTGTGGATTGTTTCAATATTGCTATCAGTTGTATTTCCCCAACTTGTGCAGCGGTAGTCCAAAAAAGGAAGAATGAATTCATTGTAGAATAATTTTGGATAGTTGAGTGGTAGATTACTTTTTATCCTCTGTAAAAGATAATATCTTGAGCTTACTACAGAGCAAACACAATTCACTTGCTTGCACCAGTATAGATTCTTATCAACAAAAACTCCCAAACTCCCAAACTCCCAAACGTTTTTCTGTGTCAACATTTTCAATTAGATTATCGGCCAGGGTCCACTGAAAAGGTAACCCACTCACCCTGCATGCTGAAGCTAAGCTATCAGGAAACATGTTTTGTATGATAGTAGCTTCAGTGAAATTCTAGATAAAGGCTCAAATTTATCTGAATTGAGCCATGCCAAAACCTACGAAAAATTCCATTTCAGAAACAGGGTGAAGGATTTTGGTCCATTCAAGTCAAAATTGGCTAGTAGGTCTGATAGATGACCAATATCCCTCTGTCATGATGCCTGAAAATGTCAAATATCTTGGAGTGGTAGCCTTTGATTGTAATAGGGGCCAACTTTTTCTCATTGTACAGCCAAAAATAAATTTCAGCCAGTTGACAAAAAAAGCACTCAAAGGAATAATGTTGTTGACTTTGTAATAGTCTCTGAATGCACTCCACTTTCCATTATAAGCCTTAAAAGTACAGGGACTTCTAGCTCATGAGATTATGTCTACAATTGAAGATTTAAATTCTTTCCTTCACAAGGTTCCCCTGACAAGAGCCAGGCATGAAGGAGAAGTTGGTCTGGACAGGGATGGAATACCTGTGACCATGGTCATTAAAGAAGATTCAGCTAGGCTGGAATTTTCCTGGGCAGATCTATCACCAAATTGAGTAGACTGTTGACCTATGACTTATCCCATCTAAGAGGGGCTATCAGAATCAGTTTGCAGTTCTGACCCCTCAACTTCTATATTATTTTCAGTACAAAGACCATGGGTGGGTAGGCAAAGGCACACAACCCCTCCCAACTGAAAGTACTTACATGGCCCAAGCTTCAGGAACTGAAGAGTCGATGGTGGGCAGTTTGTGATTCCACCTTGTCACAATAGATCGATTATCAGACACTCCCAAAGCGTGTAAATCCAATGAAAGAATGACTGATGGATGGAACATTCAGTATGAATGATCTGACCCTTTCTTGACAAAGAGTCAGCCCAGACATTGCATCTGATTTGTACATTGATATTGAGTTGGAAGTACCACAAAGAAACTGCTAAACCAGAACACACAGTTTGGTTGATTTGGTTCTCCTGTTTGGGGAGTCATATAAGATTGAGATTGGTGAAAAACTCAATACCCAGATGGACAAAACACTGGGATGAATGGAGTTCAGATTTTTCCCAGTTCACTAGAAAACAGAGATGGCTCAAAAGGGATAAGAGATCCTTCCTGCCCTTGACAAGAACACAACTTACCATATGTTTCTGGAGGATGTCATCCAAATATGCCACTGTTGCTGTTCATTAAGTCAAGCAGAACAGTGTGATGATGCAGTTCATAATCAAGGGTTGATGTTTAGACCAAATGGAAGAGATCAAAACTGGTAAATGTTCCCTCGATATGAAAATCAAAGAAATTTTCATGATGTTGAGTGGATAAGGACATGAAAGTAAAAATCGAGATTAATGACAAACTTGTCCCTTCTAATGGAGAGTTAGATCAATCATGCTGCCTCCACCTTGAAATTCAGTGGAGCTATGTATTGGTTGATGTGGCTTAGGTCAATGGTTGGCCTGAACTTGCCATTGGTCTTTTGCACAAGGAAAAGCCTAGAACAAAACCCCAGTGATTGCAGTTTTCGAACAATCTCCACCACCTGTTTGTACATTAATAACCAGACCTCCTGCTGCATAATTTTGTTTTTCTCTGTATCTGATGGTATGTCTGTCATGAGTGGAGAGGATGAAAGAGGAGGGAGTTGGATAAATGAAATCCAAAACCCCTATGAAATGACTTGGATTGCCCCACATTTGGCAGAAATAGAGCAATCCAATGATTGTTGAAACACAGAAGTCTGGCACCCACCAGTAAGCTGTCTGCAGGTGGTTGGGGAGGCAAGTCAACGGTGAGAGTTAGGACGCTTGGGAAATGGGACACCCTGTTTCTTGACCCCTCTATATGGGTGCCTCCAAAATAAAGTGGGTTGTTGCCTCCTGATATTTGATTGGGACTGAGACTGATTCTGTGACTGGGCTGTAAATGATCCCTTATCTCTTAACCTCCAATAATTGCTCCTTTGAAGTTGAGACTGATTGGGCTTACATGGCTGTGTAGATTGAATGGCAAGTTGAAGGGCAGTTCCTGAGCTGCCTGTCTCCACATTTCCTTGATTTTGCCTCCAAACAGCAATGGCAAATCAAAAGGTGTCATCCTAAATGTGAGGGTATGATGCAACTTAAGTGATGTCAAAAGTAGAAATGCATCTGTCACACCATGTCCAAGATAGCAGAGCTTGGGATGGATACTAAAATGTCCATCTGCTCAATGTGAAATCTGACCCTTTCTTCTGTTTTCAACCTTCTTCCATAGGACAGTACACCAAAACCCCCAATTTCAGGACGAATGGTTGAAAACTGTGGAGATAACACAGAATTTTCAGGAGGTCTACAGTAAAATCTTGCCTGTACTGTAGTGAAAGCTTAAAACTAGCAACACCTGGTGGTGGCAAGGGGAAATAATTGGCAGGAGTTACAAACCTTTATTTATACGATATATATGGAAAAGATGATTTTTGTCATTTTGGAAAGGCTGGATTTGACAGGTTGCAAGCTTATTTCCCTAACGTTAATGTGATCAGGGAATATATTTGAAGGAGAAAAAACAAAACAACAAACAAGAAAATGTGAAGACTGGAGATGAAATTTAATTTAAGGAAATTAAATATGAAAAAAGATCATGCAGAACTTTCTTTAATATATTAATAGGATTTGAATTGTGCTGATAAACTTTAGGTATAATTTTCTTAATTTTATTCTTTTGCATTCAAGCTTTATATATCCATACAGTCACCATAATGAAAAATATTTATTCCACTTACAATATAAAATTTAAAATAAGGGTTCAATATATTTGAATTTAGTGTAATTATTTCAAATGTTTATGTCAAACACACACACACACTTGGGCATGCACATACCTGTTTCACAGTTTTTTCCAGTCCATGCAGCAGGGCAAATGCAAAGATATGACCCATATGTATTGCTACAGTTTCCACGATTGAGACAGGGGTTTGAGATTTGACATTCATTAACATCTGAAACACAGAAGATGCATTGAGATATCCAAAAAGGATGTAAATTATGCAGTTTGAAGTGCAACATCTACAGAAATAAAATTAATTATAAGCTCTTTTGAGCGAAGGGATGGAGGCACATCCCCCCACCCCTCTATCTACCCTGAGATATGCACAAGACTTTACAAGGATTATTACAATAAAAGCACTGTGATTTTCTGTGCCAAAAATTAGGCTTGGTTTCCAATAATTTAATTTAGGTTAGCAAGAAGGAAATTGTTATCTTTCAAAATGGAAGTAAACAAATTTACATATCTAAACTGAAGTGGTCTACACTAAACTATCAACTTAACAATATAATTTTTGCTATCTTCTTCACTCTAATTCATTGATTTATAATTGATTTATTACATGATTGAATAACTGATCATGCAATCTATGTATCTATTATTTTGACTAGTGTCATAAAACATGTGGCAACACACCCATAAAAAGCAACAATAAATAAAAGGACCCTTATAAATACTGAATATCACTGCATATATTGACATTAAACTAAGTATAGTTGTGTTTGAGTAACATAGGATAATTACCTTCGGTGCAATTAATCCCATTAAATTGATTTGTGCACAAACATCTATAGGATCCTACTGTATTACTGCACGTTGCACCATTTTGGCACACCCCATTTAGGCACTCATCTTCATCTGTAATAGGCAATATAAGCTAACATACTTGAAAGACAGAGAGATATATATGATAGATATTCCAACATAACAAGTAAAATGATAATTGTATATAAAAAAACAACAGATTTCTCTTGATGTTAGTTTCATTAAGAACCCCCCCCCTTATACCAATATATGTCGTAGCCTCTGTACTAATTGATATAAAAATAATTACACTGTATAATATTTTAAACGAACTTAATACTAGAAATGTGCCAATATAATATGGATGACCCTACCAATATCATGCATTTTGAAGATACAAGTTTTTAAGTCGAAACATGAGTTATAACTCTTTAAAATTTGTATGAAAAGTAGTGCAATTTAATTTGACTATGGTCTTCTTTAATAAAGCCTCATACAAAATATGGCTATAATCCATAAAGTCCTTCAAACATCGAGTGGCAATAAAATTTGCAATTGACACGATGGAGGACTGGATGGAACAGGATGGATGGATGAATATTAATAATGCTATATATTCTCGCTTGGTGGGAGAAAAAAAATCTTTGAAATATTAACTATCAAAATAGTCAAGATCTCTGACTAATATATGACTGTATGGCCATTTTTATGTACTGAATGAATTTTCACACTTTTTTCTATCAACTTGAAGCTTTGTACTTAATAGTAAAATAAACAGCTGTATAAAAACAAGTACATTGCTATATACTGTAATACTCGCGTATAAGCTAATACCAACTGCAAACTGCATAGACCCAGATCTGCCATCCCATAATTTGCTGGCAGATCAGGGTCCATGTTGTTTGTTCTACTGATTAGTCCTTACAAACTGCATAGACCTAGATCTGCCGGCAAATTATGCGACGGCAGATCTGGGTCTATACAGTTTGCAGTTGGTATAAGATTATATGCAAGTATATACGGTACTTATACCCTACATTAAAACTCAATCAGTTCATTCAAATAAAGCACTACAAACATTAACAAACCAAAACTCTAGAAGTAAGCAAAACTCATAGGAAAAAAAGCACATCAGTAATTAGGAAATTATTATACCATTGTCACACGAGTTTCCAAAGAAACCATTTGGACACAGACAATTAAACCCTCCTGGAGTATTAACACATGTAGCACCATTTTTGCAGGGATTCTGCAAGCATTCATTGACATCTGCAAAATATAATACATTATTAACAAGACAGTAATCAGTGTATATTGTTGTCTTTATATATCTGAATAGGTCTCAAATTACTAAAATCTTAAATTAACAAGGGTCCTAGAGCTGTCAAGTATTGATGCCTGTTACTCATCAAACTAGGTCTAGATCTTCTATTGTTACAGAACTATACATATTCAAGGACAAGGTAGGATAAGGGGTGATTCTGGGCCTCACTCAGATTGCAACAAAAATAATCATGATTAGTAAGGGTAGCTCAATTCCCTTAAATATGCCTGCATTTTTCTGACCAATGCTGGTCAATTAATGTAATCTTAAATTAGGTAATGCTTTTTCCTCTCTTAGTAGAGTAACAGTGATAATGCAGACCAAACTGAGTGATTAAAGAAATAATAGCTACATATTTACCTATTTAAATAACTCTTTATTGGTTTATTTATTTTCATCATTTGTTTCATCATCATTTAAAAGAAAAATGAAAGAAAAATTCTAGTCACACATTGTTATTTAAATTCAAAATAATAAAGTGCTTTTCTAATATCTCACTAAAATTGTTTTTCTATGTACATCATTCTTTACAGTTGTGTAAATGGAATAACTATTGAAATACACTGTATCCATGAATACACATATCAATGAAACACACTGTATCCATGAATACATATACTGATGAATAATCTGTATCCATGAATACACATACCAATGAAATACACTGTTTCCATGAATACACATACTGAAGAATACACTGTATCCATGAATAAACATACTGATGAAATACACTGTATCCATGGATACACATACTTATGAATATACTGCATCCATGAATACACATACAGATGAATATACTGTATTCATGAATACACATAACAATGAAATACACTGTATCCATGAATATGCATACTTATGGGTATACTGTATCCATAAATACTCATACAGATGGATACACTATATCCATGAATACACTTACCAATAAATACACTGTATCCATGAATACACACACCTGATGAATACACCAGAATTATTTGTGTCCAGTACCGAGAACATGATATAATAACACTTTCATTTAAGGTTAGGAAACCTGCATAAAATGCAATTTTTATATTTTACCAGGTCTATATTTTTTTTACTTTCTCTAGTGTGTACAGTTGTAACTTAAGATGGGGATGGGGGTGAAGCATGTTCTACATAATTATGTTGACCAATCAAGCCAACTGTTTGCATTTCTGATACCAACAATGTCTAAAAGCAAAGCTTATTCACTATTTACACTGAAACTTGTGAAATTATTTTTATAAAACAAACATTTAGTACCAACTTTTAGACAGTGCAATGACAGCTTCAGCCTCTCTCCTATTTACGTTTATCTAAATCTGGGTTGTTCAAGTTAGGTCCTTAAAACTTGTGGAAAAGAGCAATACAAATTGATTAAAGTCAAACATAATGAGTTAAAATATTACTGAAGGGGCCCTGGGTGACCAAGTGGTCTAAGGCGCTCGCCTTTACAGATCACTGATATCTCACCTCTGTCCACGTCGGTTCAAATCTCGACTTGGCCAATGTGGGTATGTGAGAAAGCTTGCCAGTAGCTTCTTGTATGTCGGTGGTTCTTTCCAAGGTTTTCCCAGGTTCTTCCTCCACCAAATATACTGGCTGCCATGTTAAAACCACAAAACCAAACTAGATGTTATTGCTCTTTATCATATTAAAATTAATTTATTTATTTTTAAAGAAAATTGGATAAAAACAAAGTAATTCAGTAGCTTATGAGCTATTATGAAGTGATTTGTGAAGGTTTTGGCACCTATGTTTTTAGCCTATGTTTTTGTTAGGTATAAGCACAATTAAAGTCGTACTCCAAATTCAAATAAATTTTAGATAATTGAGTAATATAACTGTGAAAAAATGAAAAATGTTCTTGTTTTAGCTGATGGTTTTGAAGGCAACAAAGATATAAAAATGGGGCAAAACTGGAGAATTTCATCCTACACCAAAATTCAATCTTCGTTTGAATCAGAGGTCAAGCTGACTTTTTTGTACATATAGTCGGTGTAACCACACATTAACTATCAGTAACTGTCAAAGAATAAGGTAATTTATCAAGTTTAAACTTATGGCTAGTCAAACTTTAAATCTACCAGTAATAATTGTGAAATTTCTAAAATATAATTTCTAGCTGAATTTGGACAGATCATGTACTGACTGGAACCCAACAGTGATGACTTTAAAGTAAAAACTAACTTTCATTTTGAAAAGTTTTGTTTTTCAACCTATGAGGATTTGGTGATTTGGTAGGGGTCATGTTGGGGGGAGGGGGCGGGGGTAATGTACTAGGCCTCATCCTACCAAGTCCATTGATTTAAATGATTTATTTAAAATGCATTCAGTGTTTAAAAACTTATTCATCAGAAACCATAATTTAAATAATGACAACTTTGCAACTTTTTTTCATTGCATATACAAAAAAAAAATTTAAAAAAATGTTCCCTAGTACCTCATACTATTGAATTTCATCATGAAAACAATCAAATCTGGCTAACATGCAACATATCTGAATTACAATGTTTATATTGGTAAATTCTTTATATAATAGGCTCCTCGAAGCAAATACTTTGGCATGCGTACAAAGTGATATCTGAAATGACTTTGAAGCTATACTCTGGAAACAATATAATTTTGCTTGTTTGCAACTTCCACTCAGCATTACACCATGACTGTTTAGAGTGAAAAATTCTTGATAGCAAAAGACACTTCTAGGTTACTACTTGGATATGTATATCAAGTTTGTATAATTAAATATTATTTTCTTAAAAGTTGTCTAACTTACAATTTGTTTCCATGGCAACCAAAAAATATTAACACTTAAAAATTCTTAATAGCAAAAGCACCTCTAGACTGCTACTTTCAGACATATACCACAAAACAGAAAGGATATTAGCTTGAAACGAGTGAATTACAGATATATTTCATCAAGTGGGTCAAAAACTCAGTGTATTCATGAGTGACAAAGTCACGAGTGAACATACTTAAGTTTTTCACATACAAGATGAAATATATCTGTTATTCATTCGGAGCAAGCAAATTTTCTTTAAATTTTATGCTCAAACATATTGGCTAGCAATATGTATAACAGATGGAAGCAGCAGATTTCTTACTGTATCCCCCATGATAATGTCAGTGGTTTCCCATTTATGTTCTTCTGAATTTTGTGTATATTTGCACAGAAAATATTAGCAGTAACATAATTCTCCTTCCCAATTCAAAATAAAACAGCACATTAAAAAAAATTGAAGAAAAACAGCATATGCACAGCGTGGGATTTGAACTAGGTTTGTCTGCATGTGAGGCGGCCATACTTACCACTATGCCATGCAATCATCTAAAAATAGCTAAAATTTCTTGGTTATAATGTTATGAATATGGTAGTGAGAAAATATATCTGGTATTCCACTCTGGTGAATTATCAAACTTATTTCTCTTGGAAAATCCAGTGATTCATGGCCTTATAAAAAATAAATAAAAATCTCAAATGGCTGTTGAGTTAAACTCTGGAGGGAATTATCACATTTGGTCAATTAGCAATTTGTTTCCATGGCAACACCAACATTTTGAGATAACATTTTTTTCAACAGCAAAAGCCACCATTGGCCTAATGTTTCATATGTATACCCAGTTTCATAACCATATCTCAGTTTTTGGCCTATGTTCCTGAAATGACATTCTGAAAAACAGAACCTGTATCTATATCCCACGTATCTTCAGAATCTGCAACTTCAATAAAATTGATTACAAACTAATTTCAAAATTGTACTGAGCTGACCAGTTTCACAGGTAGATCCATTCCATCCAGGTCGACACTGGCACCTAAAGGAGCCGGGGGTATCCACACATGTTCCTCCATTTAAACAGAGATTGGCACCCTGGAGGCACTCATTCACATCTGTTAAAACAATAAGAATCAAATACAAGTGAAAACATATAAACTGAATCTCTTGGAATATGCTGAATGGAATTCAATGGGTTAGAAACATAAAAACAGATGACATTATTAGTCTGACCTACAGCAATATTTGATATTTGGAATACTCTTATGATCAAGCTAATTTTGAAATTTATGAAAGAGTGAATATATGAATCGAAGTTCTATTTCACTGTCATTAGAAGCAACAGAGTGTGGTTGAACTTTTCAATGCAGGTAGTAAGGATAGGTTATAAATAACATGTCTACAAGCATCTCAAAGTCAGGCTAAGTGGCAGAGTTCAGTATAGGATAGAAATATATGTCTACAAGCATCTTAAAGTCAGGCTAGATTTATATCCATCAATCTTTAACCCTTAGACACTTTGTTCTGTCCATCTAACAATCTATCTTCAACCCATAGACCTTTGTTTCAATTGCAGTCATCTTATCTATGAAATTCATACTCACCTTGAATCCCACACTATAAGCTTAACTGGACAACTTGGATTGATGTTCAATAAATCTTTACACAATATTTGTTCCTTAACAAATTCTAGTCATGAAATATTTTCTTTGCTTAGATGAGAAAGATAACTTTCCAGATGGATTAAAACCTAATGACAAAGGAATTCAAATAGTAAAATCTTTATTATTTATTTACAAAATTATATCTGATTAATTTGCAGCTTATCTATTATAAAAAACTAAATAAAAAAAAATGATTGCTTATTTTTAGTATAACTGACCAATATTTACACTGTTATACTTCGTACATTGAGTTGTTCCCTAGACAATTTGATCAATATGGATTTATACTGAGATGCAACTATTGTGATGAAAACGTGCATTTATGACAATATGTGAAAATGTCTTAATTTTAGTGCAATGGTTCCTCACTCTGACACAGTTTGGGGGAGTCATTCAAGTTTACCAGATTTTAAACAAGGTCGCTTTACATTGAGGCAGGTTCAATATTAAAACTGCATTCATCCCAATAATGGGATCCACGACATGACCAGTGTTGTATGAGGGACTGCATCATAATGAGGTACTTTAGAGTGAGGGACCTCTGTCATTTGATGGAATACATTTGATTTGTTCTCATTTATTGACCTTATACATAATTCTATGGGCTTTGATAACTAAATAAACAAAAAATGACTAGCAATGGTCTCATAGAACATGGATGGCCCACCACAATGCCTGAAGCTGACCGAAAAAAATAATAACTTAACAAAGGTGCAACAGATGCATCGACAAGTGTAACATGATATTCCCCACAATGGCAGTGGTGGCACATAAACAAAGAGTCTGAGATATTTTGCTTACTTTCTTCACAGAACTTCCCAGTCCATCCTAGCAGACATTGACATGAAAAGGAACCCAGGTTGTTGAAACATGTTGCTCCATTTTTACACAGGCCTGGTGTTAGCAAACATTCATTAATATCTGCAGGGAAACAATGATATGTTTATTATAAATACTATAAATACAATATGAAACTATGTAAATAAATTAATTAATGCCCTCTTTTCCACTGTCCAAATTGCAAATTTATAATTTATTATTTTGCTATTTTATTCAAAAGATTTGTTTTGTGGGTTTCTATAGATCTATGTCTTTCAGGTCTGGTCATTATTCAACGACATCATTTCATCCAGATTGCACATTTTAGCTTTGAAATCTAAATTTATGTCTACAACATAAAGCTATACATTTTGTTTCAAACAGTTTCTGATGCCACAAAAAAGCTGATCTCTAGATAACTTATTCATTATTTTACTCAATAACCAATACACATGGGTTCAAATTCCTGCAAGATTGGTACTTTACTCAATTATCTATACACATGAGTTAAAATCCTGTAAGGTTGGTATTTTACACAATAATCTATACACATGGGTTTAAATCCTGTAAGGTTCTTATTTTACTCAATAACCTATACACATGGGTTCAAATCCTGTAAGGTTGCTATTTTACTCAATAATCTATACACATGGGTTTAAATCCTGAAAGGTTCTTATTTTACTCAATAACCTATACACATGGATTCAAAAACCTGTAAGGTTCTTATTTTACTCAATAACCTATACACATGGGTTCAAAATCCTGCAAGGTTGGTATTTGACTCAATAACCTACACACATGGGTTAAAAACCTGTAAGGTTGGTATTTGACTCAATAATCTATACACATGAGTTAAAATCATGTAAGGTTGGTATTTTACTCAATAATCTATACACATGGGTTCAAAATCCTGCAAGGTGGATATCTGCATAAGATTGCATCGACATGCTGCTTTTAAACTTCTACTACAATGAACATTTCTGTATTTGTCCCATATTAAATATGTTTCTTTATAGCTGACAAATTCTGAATTGAAATTAAAAGTTGCACATCCACTTTTAAGCAGTAATCTATACTAGTGATTTTAAACTGTCACTGGTTTCAAACTTACCATGCATCAGTATTACCATATAATTTATTACATAAAGGTAATTTGGTTAAAAACCATGATGACAAAATCACATTTATAGCATTGAAATGTAAATGTATATTTACAACATAAAACCATACATGTAAAGTGAAAGCCACATATATATTGTAATTAAAAGTTTTGATATTGTTAAGTTCTGCTTTAAAGCACACACACACACACACACACACACACACACACACACACACACACACACACACACACACACACACACTTAAAACTACAATCCATATATATGTGTCCACAACTCATGGGTAAAAGTTTCATTGGATTAAACTTTCATTTAATATTGACATTAAAAAATTTGGTCTGGATCTTCAATGTTTTAGAGTAAACCCATGAACATGTTATATCTGTATCTGGAGTATGCAATTATATACAAGTATATGTATGTGTATTCACAAAACTTAACTAAATAAGGATCAAATTCACTTATGCAATAGAATTTCAAACTTACATACACTGGTTAAGAGCTGATTCATGTCCATTTGTAATGAACATGCACACTAGGTGGATTCATATTAATAAATGTTTTGAGTCTTAGTTTGATGTGATTTAAAGCAACATTAAAAGTGCTGCATTCTTTCAAAACCACACTTGTCATATCATCCTCTTTCCTTTCTTTGTTCTACTGACAGATGTAATCTTAATTTTCTGAAATTTAATCATAATTTTCCTGATTCTGATATAATCAAAAGGGGAAGTTGATTCAGTATAATACATAAGGCAGATTATAAACTGCCAGACTTTATTTTGCAGATCTTCTCATTCATGCATTTCATACCTGTTTCACAGTTTTTCCCTGAAAAACCAATGACACACTGGCATTGGTAGTCTCCAGGAAGATTTATACATGTTCCATTGTTGACACATATACCTTCTTTTAGGCATTCGTCTGCATCTGTAAAAATAACAATTTGAAAATGCATGATCAGTCCAAAGTTAAAAGATAGTCTTATTCAGAAAACAATCCCCAATATATTGCAAGATACCATGCTAGTTTTGTGATAAAGAATGATCGGATTGCCATCACAAAAAAAGTGATCCTCAATGACATACCAATTTTGTTGAAACAAACATGAAAACTCTATAAAGATTAAATCACCAAGAACAGATTTTCCACTGTATCATAAGTTTTGCATCTGCTGCAGAATTGTAATATTCACTACAATTGCATGATGTATTACTATACATGGATAATCCTAGTAAACCATGACCAGATTTTATCATGCAAACCAGTGGTTTATTGATTCTGAATGCATTTTGTTTTCATTCACTTTTATTTTTTAATATCCCCTTTATTTTATAATATGAATTTATGTTGAAAAAGACCTCATACACATGATAACTATTAATAATCCGTAATAATACGAAATTTCCATACCAGTTTCACAGCGGGATCCAAACCATCCCTTACTGCAATTGCATCTGTATGAACCAGGTTGTTCCTCACAGATTCCATGACCATTACAAGGAGATTGAAGACGTGTACACTCTGGAACGTCTGCAATGAAAATGAACAAATGTTTATTTCTTAGGTTGAAGAAAAAAAGTTGATAAGAGCATTAGATGTCATAAATTTGTAACTATATGACAAACATCAAATACTGTTTTTTTTTAAAACTTATATTTTCTTAAAACATAAACCAACTTTTCTTGAACTTATTTATGGAACCCCCTGTGGGCTGGAGATGTAGAATAGTCCCAATTCACTAATGGAGACAGAGGCCATGGTTGCTCAGTGGATAGTATGCCGGGCTTGTACTAGAAAGGGTGTGAGTTCTAATCCTACCATCATATCAGACCAGGTCAGCTACCATGGTGTGTCCTCAGACAAGTCACTTTACTCCAACTGCCTTGGCACTAAATAACCTACTTGTCTTGCTGTGTCATAAATACCAAACCAAATGAAACAAACCATATTTATGGAACCAAACTGCAGCTTATAAAACAAAGCTCTTTATGATAAAGCTAAAATCAATAAAACAGGACTATTGATGACATTCCTAAATACATGATGATATGCAGCAAGTATATCTGAGTTTTTCTCCTCTTGTTAACTCTAAAATTATTGGAGAAAATTTCCTATTTTCTGAAGATAATCTAATACCAGTCTCCCCAAGCTAATAAAGCTGTTAGCCACTTCTTTTGACTCCTTGTAGCAAACAAATGCTAAAAAGTTGTCTGTTTGCTGAGACAGAAGTGAGACCAGAGTGGTCTCCCCTTGGACTGAATCCTCAATTACTTCTGGAGTGGAAGAGCATGCTCTTCCAGCAATGTAACTGCAGAGACAGCATGGAAGGGTGTGTCTGTATGATGATCACATATCATCAAAGAAACATTGTTACTTCTTCAAATATGTTACCTGGTCATAATATGTTAGGAGAACAGATAGAATGGACCCTGGCCCATATCTCCTAACATTTGCAAAACAGCTTTGAGTTTCAAATAAAATATGGGCTAGAGTAAGCACAGGTTAATAAACAGACAAAAAGATCTTGAGAAAAAAGCTTTCCTTTCACCAAATCCAGTGGAAGCAGAATAACATAGGTTGTTGGTTTGGGAAGGTAGCCTGGTACACTGCTGATATCGGTCACACCAGGTTGAATAGAGTCCTTTGGGGTGAAAGGTCTCTGAGGTAAAAGCTAAAGAATAGCATCTATGACCTCCATTTCATGATTTAAATTATGTTGATCAGTAAACAGTTGCACTGCAATGATATGCTGATGGCAACTGCCCTAACCTCATGAGCTGATTTGTGCAAAAAATTAATTTCAATTTGGGTTAGTTCCTTGTAAATTTAACAGAAAACCCAATGGATATAGGATGAAAAAAGAACCTGAATGGAAATTACATCCCTTCCTTTCTTTCAGCAGTAAGAACAAGCAAGATCTCTCTCTCATGATTGGCAAGCTTGCTTCAGGTACCAATTCAAAGCCTTAATGAGGCCCAGATGATGCTCTGGAAAAGAAGGGTCCAAAGAAGACAGTGGTTTCAAGACAAAGGACTAATTTACCATGAGGAGTTGCCTATTCTTAAGCAGGGGCTGTCATGAGAGAAACTGAAACAGTGTAGCAGAACTGAAGATAGTTCAGGTTGACCAATAAGGCATGAATTTGTCTGTTTTTGTCTGCTGTAGCTAGGGTGACTTGGAAGTAGACCTTATAGAAAAATGTGTCAGCAAGGCTTCAACAGTAGTTCAATGGTTGCCTTGTTAACCCACATCAGAACCAATGATATGTTCAATTTCAGAAAAATAACCCAGGCCTTTGGTTGAGACAAGTCAAAATTGCCTACAAGGAATTTCTGGGAAAACATGTCAATTGGAATATGAAGGCATGTATCTTGGAGGTCTAGGATGACTGCTAAATTTCCCTTCTGAATGGTGCAGAACTTGGGTGCCCAAATGTGTCAGTTGAGAGAGCTTCGATCTGTGACCTGTCAGAGCATGACATTGGCCTTGGGAACTAGGAAAAGCCTGGAGCAAAATCCCAGTGAGTTTGCACTGTGAATGCCTTTTTACGTGGAGAGTATTTCTTGCTGTAGAATGTCTGCCTTGTATGAGTCTCAAAACATTTGTAAAGAAGAGAACCCTTGACAAAGGGGGGGGGGGGGGGTTAGGGTTTGAGGAATGTGACCTGGAGGCCCTCCAAGAATATTTGCAAAACCCATGGTTTTGGTGGCAGAGTCTCTCCCATTCCAAGGTAAAGTAATGAAGCCTCCACCCCCATCTGGGATGTCAAAAATAAGTAGCACAAGCATGGCATCCTTTTTTTGCTGGAAGGCTGCCAGGCAGAGAAACTGGGTTGAAATCATTCTTTCACTCCTCCTGTCTTATCACTTGTTCTGGGAAACTGGACCATCACAGAGTAAGGTTTGAGGGAGGTTTTCATCATTTGATGTGCCTTAGAGGGGTCCTTCCTACTTTGGTCTCTCATGGGAAATGAGGGCTCTGCCCTGGGTCACTGGGTCTGCTCAAGGTTTGCCTCATTGGCAGCCTGTTTCTCGACCTCAGTGGAATAGGCATTTGGAAGACAGAGGTTGAGATCTAAAGATGGTCTTATGGTGGTCTTTCAGCAGTGCAGACATGAATAGGAATGCATATCTCTCCTCAGGCTGGAG
Source organism: Margaritifera margaritifera (assembly GCA_029931535.1). Taxonomy (NCBI): domain Eukaryota; kingdom Metazoa; phylum Mollusca; class Bivalvia; order Unionida; family Margaritiferidae; genus Margaritifera; species Margaritifera margaritifera. The sequence continues at coordinate 2,916,269 of JAQPZY010001605.1, read as the reverse complement.
GGTAATGGAATCAGCTATGGAAATAGAGAGTGTATGCTGAACTGCCTTGCTAGTATACAAGCCATGTGCAAGATTGACTCCAGGTGTTTCTGTCAGCTGGGGTCTCAAAGGAGGGATCTAGGCTATGGTCAGGTTGCTGCAAAATAGCCATCAAGAGCAGGTCAAGCATGGAGCCAACAGCTATGATGTTGTGAACCAGTTGTTGCATGTCAAGAAAAATATTTCTGGTCCATGAATACAGAGTAAGGTTTCAATGGCTGGGACTTAGATACTGAAGATGTGTGCATGTGTGTGTGTTTTTAAAAAGGTATGGTTGAAATTAGATGGTAGTCAATATTGCAAAAAGGCTTCTTGACACTTGAGTCTTGAAGCTGCCTTTTAAAGCAGTGTAAGATATCAATAATTTGACCTGTCTGCAGTAACTGTTTGAAAGAAGGCTTTCTTGGTTAAAAAGCTTAGATATATGGGAATTTTCAAAGACGCCTTTGATGGAGCAAGAGACAGATGGAAATCTGGAGGGTGAAGCCAGATGACTTCTTCCCTGAATGTCCAGAAGATCAAATCTTCCCTGGACATTGTCAGATGAGTAAAGAAGATAGAACTTGTGAGCATGTCTTGAAAATCAGAGGTGTGGGGTGACAAAGAAAACCTCCTGGAATCGATAACAGAGCTGGCAAAGCATGCAGTCACGGACAATGAACAAAGCTGGGCATCCAGCTGTGTTGGGACATGGTGATCTCCAGGCATTTACTTAGAGTGTTTTCAAAAGTCTGAGATAGGTACTGGGTGTCTGGAAATGGGAAATCTCCATTGCCAATACTGGGTCATGATGGAATCTGGAACTGTGATGGACCTGTCTGGTGCTTTTCTGTGATGCCTTCATAGGTCCAGTATTGGATACTTTGGGAGACTTGTTCAACAAATCCAGTGCCAGTTTTGATGGGTGTCAGTGACAGAACAGGCACTATAATTGGTCTGACCAGGTACCAGACACTGAGCATCTGGAGTCTGGGACTTTGTAGGCCAGGAAAACTGATCACCGTGCCCAGTCCTGGTGGTACAGGATGTAGGCTGAAGCTGGAATGGATGAGATCTGGGGCTGACAACTGTTGCTAAGGTCTGGCACTGGTTCTATATGTGGTGATGGTTTTTCCAGGACTGGTCTATATGGGCCACCATACCATGTCAGTACTGGCCTAGTAGTCTGTTCAGTGCTAATATGATCCATCTGTGGCAATGTAAGTGTGAACAGTGGTGGAACTAATGCCATGTTGGTGGTCCCAGAAGACAAAGATTGCTGGACTCTCTCACGACTTGGTGATTTTTCTGCCTCGACTAACTGAGACATGAGAAAGTTGGTGACTTATGCAGTGTCATCGGTATACTTATGGAAGCATTTCTTGACTCTCATGATAGCCCAGGTTAACTCTTTGGCTGTAACTGTCACCCATCTCTTTTCCAACTAGTGTAAACAAATATCACAAGTATGGTCTGAATAACAACTCGTACAGCTAATACTGGTGGGGTGATTATCTTCAGTCAGCTTGAATTTCTTACACACCCCACACTTAACACTGTCCACTGTTTCCTGTAATTAGAGACAGCACAAAAATGACATGTACAGGTGAAACCAGTCAAGCATCACACTAAAGCTTACAGGGAAGTGGACACTAAGAATTAAAATAAATACAAGAGAAAATTACAGAACTGATCTTATTGCTAGGAATAAATGATCATTTACTAGATATAACTTACAAAAAGGTCAATTACTGCAATGATGACAGTTAGGGCTGGGAATTAAGATGGCATCACTTAGCTTATCATACTATGAAGTAGCCACCTAAAATACAAAATATCTGTCTATGACAATGATAGAATGAGATTCAGTAAGAAACTATATGGAGTATACTTCCCTGTAATGAGAAAACGCTTAAGGATCACTGAAATTTGTGAAAAGGCACAAAATGGAAGGTACTTGCAAGGTCTCTTGTGACAGCGTGATGACCAGGCACAAGTGGGAGTAGTAACTGGAGTTTTGTGCACTAAACCCTCTATTCAAAGAGAGAACACTTTCATCTGACTTCCATTATTTTGGTTGATACAACAAGCCAAAGACATGGTTACTATCTTTTTAGATTGCTAGGGCTGGATTTATGATGTAGTGAATGCTCTCCTAATCTTACTTTTATGATTAGGTAATGTATTGTAAAAATAAATATACAATCACATACCAACTGAGCAGTTAATTCCTGTCCATCCCGAAGTACAGTTGCAAGCATAAGACCCAGGTGTATTTACACAGGTGCCTCCATTCTGGCATGGTATATTCAAGCATTCATTTGTGTCTGAAAAAGACATAATGACTTACAAATTTTCAAATCAATTTTCAACACAAATATTTTATGCATTTTAATCCAGTGTATAGTTTGACTGGTCAGATGGCTGACTTTTTTGGAATAAAAAGATGTGATTCTATTTAAAAGACAGGAGACATAATATTTATGAGTGTTAAATTTAATCAATTTTTGTTCTGATTCCTCATTAGGCAGCCATCTTTTTAAGATGCCAAACATAGCCTCTTCGAAAAAGTGTCCACCTGTTTTAGTGTTATTTCTGATAAATTATATTTAGCTATATGGGATGCTAAAAATCTGCAACTGATGACAGATGGTTACCTAATGTATGTTCAAGCATTGGTCTTGGTCTGCAAAAGGACATTTATACATTTTTTAATCAATTACAACATGGAAATTTCATGCATTTTGATCCCAATGTATTGTTCAATTGGTTAGATGATTGACTTTTCAAATGTAAAGATGTGATTTTATTTAAAAGAAAGGACACAATAATATTTATCTGTGCTGTATTTAATCAGTTTTTTCTTCAGTTTCTTCATAAGCAATAACAAATGTATTAGAAACTTTTTTGTTGGATAGAAAAAAAGCCCACCCCCACCCCTACCCCCTAAATTATAATAAAACTAGTCTCCATAACCAGATATGGGTTCTTGTGCAAAATAAATTATAAGTGAGGACAAATTTTACCTTCATCACAGTTGTTTCCTTGCCAACCCTTGGTGCAGCTACAGGAGTAACTTCCAAGAGCATTATTGCATGTTCCTCCATTTTTGCAAGGAATGCTTAGACATTCATCTAGATCTGTAATACACATTATATATAAATGACCGCTCTATTGATATTATTACTGAACAATTATAGATTAATTTTAAATCTACGATGTCCTAAAGGTCTTGGATATACACTTATTGTGCTTTTCATTCTGCAATGTTGCTATGATTCTTTACTGTGAATTCATTTATTTTGGAAGGTATCATTTTTCATAATTTTTATCTTGGTGCTTAAAGGAAAAACGAACTCATATTTTCATATGTGCCTTGAATAAATACATTAAATGAATGGAAATGTATACCAAAATTGTATTCAAATCTACTGGGGAGTTTAATTATATAGCTGATTAATTTCAAACATTCACATCAGTTCTGGGCTACAAAGGTCATCATGATTAAACTTGTGATTTCACCAAGTTACATCTGGTCAATTGTCAATACTTTGGTCTACCAGCTTGCTGTTGATATAAAGTACATTTTGGAATTTTTAAAAAATCGTAAAACTACTGTTCAACTACCTTATATACTCATGTATAATCTGATAAAAAAAAAACTGGATAGACTCAGATCTGCTGTTGCATAATGTGAAAGCAGATCTGGGTCTATGCAGTTTGTAAGGACTAATCAGTAGAACAAACAAAATAGACCCTGATCTGCCAGTGCATTATGTGATGGCAGATCAGAACTATGTTGTTAACATTTGGACCTGGATTATACATGAGTAAAGACAGTATACAGTAAATATTGAAGATTATCTAGATTCACAAGGAACCAGTTCATGAGGCTGTCAGATTTGTGTAACCAACATCAAGAACCTACCACTTCTCACTATGGTAAATAAATACGAATGATTCATTACATAAACTTTTAAAATGTTATCAAGATACTGGTAATACATTTACTTTTGCATATTAAATCAAATTATATCAAAATTAAATCCAAACTTTCTAAAACTATCAAAACTTCTGGTCACTTTCAACCAACTGGCATCTTGTTGCATAACCAGAAAGGACTAAACAATGCCACCGATATGGACAATTACTGCTTTTACAGGTTAAGAGTTTACAAATATGGTGACATCTTGTGCATCGGTAAAGTCATTGAGTGTGAAAAATAAAAAGCAAAACTTTGGTAAATACTGCATTTTCAACACATTTGACATTTAATAAATCTGGATTGTCACAAGATGTCCTTATTCCTTTAATTTTATCGAGTGAGAAAGGTCTTCTATTGTTTCCGTGGAAAGCTCATTGTTGTTTCTTTAAATTAGTCTCATGCAGCAACCATGAAATCCATGAAAATTTGTTACACCACAAAATATAATAAATTCAAAATAATTATAAAGCAACCCATTTTCTGAGACTGAATCTTCACAGGTTGCTGAATGGCAGAGATTTTTGTTGATACATACACACTACACTAGAAAGTACACAATCACATAATACACAATAAAATAAACACAAATGCTCAGCAAGATGTTTTTCAAATGCCTTGATCAGTGGTCCCCAACATGTTGCTCGCAGGCGCCATGGTGACCACCAAGGTTTTTTGTGTGCCCGCGGAAGAGATTATAATGAATAATAAAAAAATTCTAAAATAGGTCAAGGTAATTGGTTGGTGCCTGCCACTCTCTCATAATTTCACAAATGTGCCCGTAGGCACAAAAAGGTTGGGGACCCCTGGCCTTAATGAAAAAGGTGTAAATAATAGAACATAACATTTCTGACTAAAGAAAAATATAAACTATTCCCCAGAACTCAAATTGAGCATTTAAATCTTTGAGAGAATTGTCCTAAAACGTATCTGACCAGGAGCTGGGATATACATCAGATTTAAAGGTCATGTAATTTCATATGGCATTATTACTGTTTTATTGTTTTAAAGTTCAAAATGGAAACATACATACCAGTCTGACATACATTCCCTGTCCATCCAGGTAGACATTTACATGAGGCAACACCATTATTGCTAATGCAGTTTCCACCGTTCATGCAGTGAATGCTCAGACATAGATTTTTCTCTATTGTAAAAGAGACAGAAAAAGTGACTTATGAAAATATGGAGAAAAGGTAAAAAAAAAAAAAAAAATTCACAAACCATAAAATACAAGTGATTTTGCTTTTGCTATACATGTAACAAAGTGTAATTCATCTGTATTCAACTTGAATATTCATGGTGTCCAAAACACTATCCTAGGATATGAATGAACTTATGCATTATTATTGTATTTAAATTTTACAGTTATTAAGTACATTATTTGAAAGTTAGAAGATTAAACTGCATTGATGATGCAATAAAATAAAACTTGAGTTACATGAATTTCCTTACCAAGTCATATTTGTTTATTTATCTCTTTGGGAAAGCATTGGCACACGATTGAAAACTTGGATAAATTGTCAACTGATCAATTTGTACCTGATGGTTGCTGTTACAATGTTCAGTGATATACATTTGTACCTGATGTTTGCTGTTACAATGTTCAGTGATATACATGTGATGTCTGATGTCTTTCTCATTACTCCACAGGAGATGTGATTTATTCACTTGCCACAACACTATTTCCTGTACAAAGAACCACTCATGGCCAATGTCAGGAAATTTAAGTGGTGATATATGTTTCATCAATTTACTTTTTGATGCAGTGTAAATCTATGCTTCATTTACCCTGTTGGTAAATATCAAATGATGACAACATACCCACTTCACAATATTCACCACCCCATTCTAGTCGACAGTCACAACGGTATGACCCATTCAGATTTACACATGTTCCACCATTTCGGCATACAGTTGCATTTTGTATACACTCATCAATATCTAGAAAAGAATAGAAAGTACTCAAAATAAAATCCAGAGTTAAAACTGTTAAAATTCATCACTGTAAAGTAAGAAAATCCAGGAAAATTCAACAGTAATAGGAGTAAAATATGTTTGCATTTCACTCAATTAAAAGGACTAAGTAAGGAAAAGTGTATGAGATCTGATGCAGTTATAAGCATAAGCTTAAAAACACAATAAGTATAAAAATATCATACATAAAAAAACTATGAGTTTGATATGGCATAGGGATACATCAAGGTTGTCAGGCCGAGACACATTCATAGGCCATATCAAACGAGTTCCTTCCCCTGACTCGGAACAAAACATGAATGTGGTTTTGTATTTATTACATACTCCATCTTTTATGCTTTCAAAATATTTGTAGCTTTATAGTATGAATGAAATTTTTTTAAAAATTGGAATCGATAAAAAAATTTGATTCACTGCATCTAAAAATATCAACATGGTGATGCCAGAGAAGACACCTAAATAGTTATAATCTGGGTGTGTGATATAGAAATATATGGACTGAATAGCTCTCATCACATGCCAGATCAAGCATGTAAGATTAAATGGGTATGAAATAAAAAGCAAAACCATATGAATGTAATATACTAATATACAAAGAATTTTCTGCAAGCAGACATCATAAGACAGGCTGCATACATTATAGATCATATAACAACTTGAAGATTAGAAATTGAATCAGAGTCATATCAGCATTATACAGCCGAATCCCTTGCATAAAGATCCTAACTGATGAAATTATCCTCTATTTTCTTATCATTATAATATACCTTATTAAGTATCTTCTCTTTTTATGATTTTCTGAGCTTTTTTCATCTATTCCATTCTTCATTTTCCATTTTTTTCATTTTTTGAACAAATTTAATTAGAATTAACATCATAGTGTCATGTTTATCATTATCATCTGTTTCCTTACATCACAAGCATGATAAAATCATTATTCTTGAGATGGTTTATACACATTGTACACCCAATAAAAAAGTTTGTGTCAAAATAAGACTTTGTCTTGGAATCAGTATTCTTAAACTTATCTTTCATCTGTAAAGTTGAAATCCTCACAAAAATTCACTGGCTTCAGTGGTTTTCTTCATTTGCAGATGAGTGTAAATTTATCAGAAGAAATCTCTTGAATAAAAACTGATGGCAGTAAAATGCATTTTGTGGGAAGTAAAAATGAAAATAATGGATGTATCGATTGTAACTCTTTTAAATCAAACAGTGATCTTAATAGAAACTTTACCTCTATCACAAAGAGATCCCTGAAATCCTGGGGTGCATTTGCATGTAAAATATCCTGGTTCATTAGAGCACTGGGCACCATTTGCACAAGGGGTTGACAAACATTCATTGATATCTGGAAATGCAAGTGTGAAATATTTTTTTCTTAACTACAAGAAGACCAGGGCCTGTTTGTCAATGTCAGAACCAAAGAACTGCTGTAAATAATATGGTTTGACTGCAAGGTCAAAAGGTTGAGTGAGTGTGTTGCAGAATGAATTGTCTTAGCTTCATAATGATTTATCCCAAGTATGAAGAAACTCCATCAACGGTTTTAGGAAACATTTTAACTAAAACATTAATACAAATTTTCTATTACTGTGACCTTGACCCCAAGGTCAAAGAGACAAAAGTGCATGTTACAGAATGAACTGACTTAAATTCATAAAGATCCATCTCAAGTATGAAGAAAATCCATCAAGGGGTTTTGGAAATAAAGGGAAATGAAAACTTTTTTAACTAAAAACTGAATGCAAATTATCTAAGACTGTGACCTTGACTCCAAGGTCATAGGGGCAAGTGGACATGGCTTAGAATGAATTGTCTTAGCTTAAAAGTGATTCATGCCAATTATGATGAGAATCTATCATGGATGACACATTCAGATTTACACATTTGAAAATATCAATAAATGAAAAAACTGTAACCAAAGCATTAATGCAAATTTTCCATGACTGACCATGACCCATAAGTGAAAGAGGAAAGCAAGCAAAATAAACGGTCTTAGTTACTCTGTCAAGGGTTTTATGAAATATATACAGTGAATATTTTAACCAAAACCTAAGAAAATGTTGATGCTGCCCCTGCTGGAAATGTGACTCCCATGTCTCACTTTCCACCAACATGTGCTTGACAAAACTATTCTTTTGCTTATGTCTCAAATGCATATGCTATTCAAGACCAAAAAAGTATATCATAGAAAATAAAAATATTACTATTCCAACTATTATTAGCTATATTTACTTATAATAATTATTATATTATATTATATTTACAATTATTATTAGTTTCATATTGGGATATAAACCATAGCCTTTCAATACAAAGCATCCAATTCCCACTGAGACATTTTTATACTCTTTCATAAAGAGAACGTATTTATTAGTAACCTCAGGAGTAGAAAAATCCATTGCCCAGCAACCCAGGGAAAACTCAATTTTAACTTCGGGCAACCAAGTGTCTCACAGTCACATCCTGATTGGGCAAATTTTTTTTGATGGAATTGGTTTATGAATAGTCTGATTACTATAATGAAAAAATCAGTTTGTATGGGCAACCTACAGGTCTGTTAGTTGTCATTCATGCCAGGTGTTAATGTTTACTAAAGATTTTATACCAACTTGGCAGAGTCAATCATGCATAATAATCCCACTCCTTCTCATCACTCAGTGGTTCAGAACTGACTAATGCCAGGTGACAAGCTCACTATCACAGGCATGTTTACTTACTGACACTGATTAGGGTATGGCAAAACAACTGGCCAAGAAAGAGACGCCAAGAACAAATGTTTACACAAAACAATCAGTCTCTTTAGCCACCATTCTTAGACTGCACAGCATTAGACTGTCACATCTTGAGATTGTACTTGCTTTAAAACCGCTCCACAACATTCAGAGCACCTTCATCTTAGTGCATAGATAAGGATGTCTTCAAAAGGTAATTATAACTCTTGCATAAATCCATCAGATACATTATAATGATAAATACTTATTCTTTGATAATTATGATTGTGTCTTTTCTTTTTTATGTGTGAGAGATTGCTAATTTAACCTACCAAAACAAATTTGGTAATTTGCATGATACATTCATCTGGAGTATAAGCAGGAACAAACCTCCATAAGATCAAATGAAGTCGAATAATATAAAAAATAAAAAAATAAAAATTTAAGTAAAAGAAGGAAAAAAAAAATTTTTGGGCATGAAGAACAAAAGAAACATATTTGGCATAAGCTTAATATTCCTATCAGGAAAAAAGTTAACAGTAAGTCTGAACATATATTAAAATCCTCATTTTTTAAAAATCATACAATAAATCATACATTTTTGATCTCATTTAATGACAAATAAAGGAAATAATTTGATTAAACATCTGGCAACAAAATTTGATTTACTGCTGATTATTCATCTTCATTGTGTCACAAAATTTCTAACTGAACAATCAGATGATTTTGCTGGGCAACCAGATTTTGCAGTTTGTTTGTCTAGTGGGCAACCATGTTTTTTTTTAAACAATTTTCAACCCCTGACCCTAGACATTTTATACAAGATCAACATTTAGCTGAACATGTATTTTAATTTTCATCATTACAAGATAAGAAAACATTATAGGAATCAATGGTCGAGTCTTTTGTTTGGATGCTTCATGGGTATCAAATTGTGGGGTTTGTTTGAAAAACATATTTTCATGGGTACTTAATTTCATGGGTTCATTACTTATAAAAGTGAAATAAAAAAAATAAAGGAAACAAGTGCTTGTGAAATCCAGTGTCTCACCTGCATCTGTATGCTTGTCAGTATGACCCCAGTACCTGATTTTCATAAACTTTCACGCAAAACTTTAACACTATTGACCACAATACTTAAGTAGGTGAGACAAGAACATCAGCGTATATAAACTTAAGACCTACTGTAATATTATACCAAAGTTTCAGCTGAATGCAACAACAATGTGACTTTCAAAACCTATATTACAAAACTTAAACATTGTTCACCATGATGCTTAAGCAGGTGAAACAGGCAAGAGAGAACTTCTAGCATCACAGCATATACTTTAGATCAGGGATGTCAAACTCATTTGCTATGCGGGCCAGATTTGATATAAATAATAATAAATAATGATAAATAATAATAATAAATAATGAGTCTGGCAGGCCATATACGGCCCGCATCTGGCCCATGGGCCGTATGTTTGACACCCCTGCTTTAGACCTATAGTGATATTATCAAAAAGTTTCACTTGAATGCAGCAACAAATAAAGACTTTCAAAAACTTGATCGCAAAACTTTAACTCTGTTCTCAATGATAAACCAAGCTTTCTGCTTAAGCAAGCAAGAAAAGCAAGGCTAAAACTCCAATCATATCAGCATATAAACTTTAAACCCATAGTAATGCTATCCAAAAGTTGTAGCTGAATGCATCCAATGATGTAGAAGATATGTGAGAGTAAAAAGGTTTTATGCAAAGTTTTCAAATTGTTCACCATGATGCTCCAGCAATTGAGACAAGCAAGACAGAAACTCCTAGCATATCACGGCATAAAGTGTAGACCTAGCATATCACGGCATAAAGTGTAGACCTACAGTAATGTTATCAGAGTTTCACCTGAGTGCAGCAAATGATGAAGAAGAAATGACACTTTCAAACTCTTAAAAGCAAAACTTGAACATTGTTGATGACAATGACACCATCACTGATGCTGATGACAATGACACCATTGCTGATGCTGATGACAATGACACCATCTCTGATCCTGGAAAAGTGACTATAGATCACCATGCTTATGCAGGCGAAACTAAAATGACAAAACAACTAAACCAATATAACCCATTAATACAGCATTTTGTGTAAAACCAAAGCTTTCCATTTGAAACTTTTAACGAATTTATTATTTTTGGTAGATATTGAACATTTCTGTCATTTTGGATTAAAAATAATGTAGTTATTAGGCATTAAAGTTTTACATGTTATACAGTACAAACTATCCAGGTGTCTAACCATTAGGACAGGAGACATTATCTTAGTCAGACGAGCGTAACAAAATATTGTCATTAAGTAAAGGATCATATATTGCTGGACAAGAGTGCTTGGCAACCAATTATAATTTTGAATAAACAGCAAATAACTGACAGCTGGTGGTAGATAGATGGAGTTTGCAGATTCATTAATTAAGGGGTGATGTAGACTTCTTGAGCAAAGATAAGAACAACATTCAATGAATGGAAAAGCAAACAGGCTTAATTCAGATGATTTATTCATTTATTCAGTTTTATTTAGGACCATTATCAAGGTGAAATTATTCATTTATGTTTACTTTAAATTTGTGGTCAAGCTGAACCACTAAAACCACAAAAATGGGTATGCTAATAAAAATAATAAATCCATAGTAGTAACTTAGATCAGATTAGTTTTAACTTGTAAGAATTTGCCAACTATAAAATATGCTTTTGTGACAAATTACAAATTGTGCAATCCTGTCCTGTATACTGTTGTGTACACTGGCATCTGTAGCTTCAACAATTTACCAGCCATAAAATATGCTCTTGTGACAACTTACCAACTGTGCAATCCTGTCCTGTCCATTGTGGTTTACACTGGCATCTGTAGCTTCCAGGAATATTTGTGCAGTTGCCATTATTTTGACATGGAGATGTCAGACATTCATCAATATCTATAAAATTCCAGATGAGTTTATAACATTTTTTATTTAAACAGTATAGTACAATAATAAATACCTAATGAAATAACTGACTCAATCATAAACAGTAAAGAGTTAAAATTCAGCGAAATCTATCTTTAGGAGAAAGTGTTTTCTAGTAATGAATGTAAGGATAATTCATCAACATTACAATGTATATGTAAACGTGTGATATAATGGGTTGCAGGATTTAAAATTTGTTTAAACTAACTTGCCCAAGGCAAATGACCATCACACTTTTACTTGCCTGCCAAAAATGTTCACTTGACCTGTTAGGTCAAATAAAATATATGTTTTCTTTTCAAGAATATAATATTTATTTCATCTCAAATTATACATATCACATTTTTCATTCTATTCCTTGCAATTTAATATGAACATTCATGCTCATTGATTACTCTTGACTTCACTAATTCCACTTCATATGCCATCATGTTTTTCCTGGATCTGGCACTGATTATGTTTAAAGGAAAAGTCATGACTCTGCAGAGAAGTTTTATGAAACAAAATCAACCCTGCAATGAAGCTGCACTTCTCTCAACCTTCTAAAACCTGATACTTTTGGCAGACATGCCAAAGCATCTTCTCATTTTTGAATTTGTGCCATGAATATTCATCCAGCCAAGTTGACTGAAATTTCAATTCTGTTTGTGACAGTCACAGTTGTGGTCTCTTTCTTGTTTACAAATTCTCAAACCATCATGCTCTTTTCCTTTTCTTTCAGGCTGTTGTTGTTTTCATTTGCATCTTCAGTCATTTTTTGCATGAATTGAAAGTTTAACAAACTCAATTTTCACTACATCCAAACACACCAACATCTTTAGTTGAAAAAAAATGACAAATTGCCTGACTTCTGCACTCAAACAAACTTTGTTTGAGACAGGTACAATGATTGGCTGACCATGCAGTATCTTATGCTATGAATGATTGTCAGTTGCTCTGTGAACACCAAAGAAAACCACCTGCCAATATTATAGGCAGCTGTTGACTGCCAGCGATGGTTAGTTACTTATCAGGTAGTGTTGGATTGTATGTTTCCTGATGGGACTTGCCCCTGCCAACATGATGCAAATTTAAGGGCAAAGTACTAAGTCAAAAAGAGGCCATAACTCCATGAATTTTTTGCTGTAAAAAAGTAAAACTCAAACCTGACCTAGGTCTTCCTGATATCAGATCTCATACTAACTATGGTTTCAATCATTAAAGCTATTGAGTGGAAACTGAAGGCAATGTTCTAAGTCAAACAGGGGCCATAACTCATTAAAATTGTGCCAGAAAACAGTCAAATTAAATTACACTTGACCCAGGTCTTCTTAATGTAAAGCCAAATTCCTGATTTTATTTCAATCCATGACAGTAATCTCTCCAGGAATTTTTTTTATAGAATTAAGATAAGCATGCAGTAGTGTCACAAAATGGTTAAAAAAATGTGCATTATAAAAGTGACAAAAAAATCAATGAAATATAAAAAAAAATATGTATATTTACATAGTATTCTTTATTTCTCTAATATATATCATGTTTTTGTGCCAAAGCTCACTACAGACTTTCAATTTAAATAATAAATATTTTTCTTTTCTTCACTACTCCACATCTCTTTTGGTCCAATTTCCAATCAGAACTTTAAAAGCATGTCCTTTACTACACCAACTTTAGGAGAGAAATTACTATAATAAGTGTAGCAAGAAATGTCTAGAACACAAGTAACCTAGGCTAATACTTCAGAGTCCAACCAGAATAGACCAAAGTTGGCACAAATTGGATGAAGTGTAGAAAGTTCAAAATTATCATGTTTAAAATAGTAAATTTAATCTTATTACTATTAAAAATTTATATTAAGAATATTAAAACTTGTCTTATTTTGCTTCACCGTAGTTGTTGTGTAACATAAAATGGTACCCTCGAAAATAGGTTACAGTAAAATATTTGCTAGTTTCCACAGTAAAAGTTCTCTTTTCATATCTTTATAGGATGATATATTGGATAAAATGGTTAATTTTATTAGTACTGTACCAGGATACATCTAATGAGTCATTGATACACAAATTTAACTTTTCACTCATTTTTTCAAGGACCATGGGCGATAGATAGCAACAGTTTCTGGCAGTTGGGTCAAGCCAGGTACAAAAGATAACAGCTAAGCGAGTAATTATCCCAAGAAATGATAAGAAAATGTGTCATTCAAGTGATGGGACTTGGAATAAGGTGACAGAATGTTTATTTAACAGAATAATTTTTAAAGGGTACCAGGAAATTTAAAAGCATATTGGTGAGATTCAAAAGCATCAGGGGCTGAAATGACTGTATCAGGACAGCAATGGTAAATGCCCCTGGGGAGAACACTGCATGGAGTAATTCAAAAGTAACTGAGTGGAAATGAAATTGAAGGGCAAAGTTCTAATTCAAACAGGGACCATAACTCCATAACAGTCTATGTCTTCTTAATAAAGAGTCCTTCAAATGTTATTGTGCAGAAGAAAAAAAATTGTGTTAGGTGTGACATGATGTGAGGTGATGGATGCATATGGGTAATGCTACATGCCCCTCCATAGATATATCAGGGCACACAAATTTCTTTGTAATGTGATCCAGACCACAATGTGGATGATAGCTAGCAACACTTACCTTTGTCACAATTTTGTCCTGTCCACCCTGCTGTGCACTGGCAGACATATGATCCAAATGAGTCAACACAAACAGCATTGTTTTTGCAGATTGAGGGGACAATGGCACATTCATTGATATCTGACAAAAGTATTGCAGAATATTTTATTTAAATATACATATTTTAAAAGACCATTATAAGGAACTGATTGGCTGAAAGAATACTTGAAATTCTGATATTCAATGAAGCACTATTTCAAAGCTTTGTAAATGCATACATTCTTATAATCAGATGTTTCTGGATATGTTTCAGGTAATTAAGAAACATGTTACAAAAAAGGGAATAAAAACGAATGAAAAAAATAATTTCCAGTCTAACTTTAATGCTACAGATTCTGTATTTTAAAATTAATTTAATCTGGCTCTTCTTTTATGTGTACACTAAAAGTGCAAATCTGATTTAAAATAAAACACTTTTACAGTATTAAAGCATTGTAACAGATCACTGTTCAAGGCTACGTAAGGTTGAAATATTTCAGGTATTTTTTGCAATTCTCAATCTGAATGAAGTGCAAAAGTAGCAAGCATTTTCAGAAAACACGGACTACACCAGGATTAATGCTGGAACAGAGTGTTGAATCTTATAAATATGTACAAAGCTACAATGGGTCAACTGTACATTTGCAAAACAATAGTTCTGCACTATATGGTAAACAAATAAATAGGTAAAAAATAAATAAATGAATAAAAGACCTGTAAATGATAACAATTAGTTTTAGTCCAACTTAGATGCTACAGCTCATTATTATGTAAGCTAAATATGGCTTATCAGTTCCGTGTTTAAAATCAATGAGTATAATACTTTTTGACACATGCAGATATATATGAATTATAACTCCTCATGATAATAATGCAATGGATGATTAATATTGAAAAATTCTACAAGACTGAATTTTGTACTCAAACTTAACATTTTAAATTCTTTGGATTGGATGATTTTCTATGGTTTCCTTTCTTTTATATTCATATCTTACTTGTTTCACATGTTTTTCCTGTCCATCCTGGGAGGCATGTACAATTAAATCCACCTGCAATATTCTGACATACACCCTGATAACATGGATTGGTCCCACTACATTCATCTACATCTGAAATTTTGAGCCAAATACAAAAATGAGTTAATGAATTTTCATTACTGTAAGATTATTTCTCAAAATCCTAAATTTTTATGACTTTACAAGTCCTAAATTTATAAATCTGCAAAAAAAATAAAAATTAAGTCTTTTCCATTTCCTTTTCTTAGCTTTGTACCCACAGAGTAAATGTTACAAGATTATAGATACCAACATAAATAAAAATTAATTTTTATCCAAAGCAACACTAGAGTCTCAATGTGTTTCATGGCTTAAGATCAGATGCATGTACTACCGTAATCACAGTAAGTCTTGGGACACCATAAGTTTTGGGACACCCTTAATTATTTTCAAAAGTAATTTTTTTATGACCTATAAAAGTTGGGACACGAAGTTAAAGCAATTTTTTCATGTACTTTAAGTCTTGGAACACCTAAAACATTTTTTTTTCTACTGATCGATCGGCATATTTTATCAATCATAACCTCGTGTAAAATAAACAGGACTTCGTGGTTGTTAAGGGACTCTCATTTTGAATTATTACATGGATATATCATAAATTATTACAATTTCTTTGAAGAGTCAATAAATATATTGAATTTTCTCTGTTTTCTTATTATATCTATCAAATTAAAATATGTATAATTTAATCAGACGATGACAAGAACTGAGCATTAGCGGTATGTTATACCCATTCAACAATAACTTCTCCCTATTGTGCCCTAGTTTACTATTGTCAGTTTATGCATTATTGCATTAAAATTGTTGAAAGTCACCTGTAATTATCGGGGAGGTTTTTCCCCTGAAAATGGAAATACCTAATTCATTACAATGTGTAACCAGGATGAAAACAATGAAAATGGTGTTTATTTCAACTCTAGCATTTATTGTACGCATGTTTACATCATGGCGTCACCACGTGCACATTGAAGATTTTACTTGTGATGAATGAAGTACATACATTTGATTCGAATCATAGGCACCACTGCACTAAACTTAAATAATATCTTTAAAATACGATAAAGAAGTTTAATAAATAATGCTTTTAAAATAAAAACTCCGTGGTAGTTTGTTTTGATGTAAGCGACCTTAAATAAGTCATGTTTACTCAGTTACGGTAATCGTGCTAATATTACGCAGTAGAAGCCAATCACACATCAAAGTACCGGCATTGCCATCGGACAAAATTCCTCTTTACCCAAGCCAATTTCAGGGTTTTAACAATTAACTGGCTTGGATTGCTGTCAGAAAACAAAAGACAAATCCGCCAATTATAAACAAAGGAGACGCCAAAACAACCAGCTTGCCAAAATCAAAAGTGGAATGAATAATGCGTGGAAAATTATCATTTTGTGAAGCCAAAACACTAAACTAAAATGGATCAATGATGCTCTTAATCGATATAAATTCAGAATTGTAACATATATTATATATGACAAGTTATTTGAATTTATGCTGGTTATGTGCTTTATAAAATTAAACACGCGTGCCTTTTCATATAGATTACATCACTTTGTAGGATCGCTTATACCACTGAAAAACAGTAAATGTTGAGCACGTGAATACAAATAAATGAAACAGTAATGAACGTGTAGCTGAAATGTAATCTGGAAGAATGTGACTTGGCAAAAATGATGAATAAAGCAAAATCTGCATCGAATATTTTTGGGAATAAACAAGGATATAAGTGACGCCATGTACGATTTGCACTGTGTAAGTACTATACACTATAGTACATGTCTTCCCTTAAATGTAAGCGGCCCGTGAATTATGAAGTCTTTATTTACCATTATTTTAAATCATGTTGGAGAAATCGGAAAATATACACATGCAAAATAATAACATAAACAATCATAGTAGTGTATAACAGATTATTGACGAAAGACGTGGTAATTGAACGAGCTGGTCACTGCTGTGTGACGTATGGCAATCTTCCCAATTTTGTCTTTACATTTTTTTGTGTCTACAAGTTTTGGGACACAGAAAATTTTATATATTTTAAAGGCATATAAGTCTTGGGACACGAAATTTTTTTTATATTTTTTCGTGTCTTAAGACTTACCGTGATTACAGTAATTCAAATATTTTTCTTTTATGACCAGCAGAAAGTAAAACTTTTTTTTACCATTGTCACAGTTACTGCCCTTCCATCCACTTGGACAAAAACATGTGTAACTTCCTCTTGTATTGATACATGTACCTCCATTTTTACAAGGAGTTTGTGTGCATTCATTTATATCTGTAAATATAAGCAATGGTTGAAATATTTATACTCTATCATTGTCATGAAGTTACAATACATACCATATATATATGCTTATAAGTCAGGTCCAACTGCAAAATACATAGACCCTGATCTGCTGTCACATAATGCACTGGCAGATCAGGGTCTATGTAGTTTGTTCTACTGAATACTCCTAACAAACTGCATAAATCCAGATCTGCTAGCACATTATGCAGTTTATGCAGTTTGCATTTGGATCTGAATTGTGCATGAGTATATACGGTAGCCCAAATATAATATATACCATATATACTTGTGTATAAGCCCATATCAACTGCAAACTGCATAGACCCAGATCTACCATCGTATAATGCGCTGGCAGATCTGGGTCTATGCAGTTTGTAAGGACTAATCAGTAGAACAAACAACATAGACCCTGATCTGCCAGCGCATTATGTGATGGCAGATCAGGGTCTATGTTGTTTGCATTTGGACCCATATTATACGCGAGTATAGACGGTAGCTCAAACAGCTTTAACCAAAATATCTCAACACTGATAGAATCTTTTCACTGACCTTCCAGAAAGGTTTTTATTCAGCCAGAATATTTTTATAAACTGTTAAAGCTTAATATTATTATTAATGTTAATAATATTTTAATATTTATGCAAAATATGAAAGATTAACCCCTAAGATGTCTAAAAGGATAGCTTCCTAAAAATACTTCTCTTGTAAATGACTTAACATTTCTCAAGAAATATACAGCCAATGATAATTTGTGAGAAAAAGATAATATTGATCAGTGATTACAATAATAATAAAAGGGCACTGATTGTAACAAGAATCATTGAATTCTGTACTTTGTTTTCACTATTTCAATTCTTCAAATATACTGCAGGAAGGCCAAATATAAGTTCTAAACCATTTTAACAATCATAGCTCTACTTGTGAGACACCACTGATGTCCTGAAAACAAGTGATAATTTGCACTATCTTGGTAAATTAATATCCCACTAAATGATTTAAAATATTGAGGAAAAAAAAAGAAACTGAAAATATTCCTTCATTATATACCATATTTACTCGCATATAATCCAATACCAACTGCAAACTGCATAGACCCAGATCTGCCATTGCATAATGTGCCAGCAGATCTGGGTCTATGCAGTTTGTAAGGACTAATCAGTAGAACAAACATAGACCCTGATCTGCTGGTGCATTATGCAATGGCAGATCAGGGTCTATGTTGTTTGCATTTGGACCTGGATTATATGCGAGTATATATGGTATATTAGATGAATAGCATTGATATTAATGTCAACATTAAAATTTGGATGTTACCTTGTTGGCATGTGCTGCCCGTGAAACCTGTGGGACATGTGCACACAAATGAGCTGAGTGTATTCCTACATGTTCCACCATTTTGGCACGGAGATGTAAGACATTCATCAATATCTGTAAAATGGTTGGTGAATGTTTCCAATTGTATTACTTCAAATGAAGAATGAGCTATGAAACAAGTTTTAAAATTGCAATATGGAAAAGGCTTTAGAAAGGAATAGTTACACTAATTAATTTGTCATATGAGATAATCTTCCACTTAATCTCTGAAAATTAAACCAGCTTTCAAGGATTATCAGCTGTATGCTCGTATGAGTGTTTACACAATCTTCCGTTACATAAAATTTGGCACTGGGGCCCATAATGTATCATTTTTATGTGCAAAACATTTAGAATTACCAATTCCCAATAGACTAGTTATTACTGCATTCAACTAAAAAAAATGTAAATTACTGGAACATATTTAAGCATGAAAGCAACAGACCAAAATGAATCTCTGTGTTTGATAATTCCATAAAATATCCAGAGTATACACTGGTGGCTAGGGAATTATCAATTTTAAAAAAAAAAATTTGGAGACAGACTAAAGAGCAATTTTTGGACCCATGTTGAGTTTTGTGTCTTGTCAGCTTAACTGGAAAACATTGAATCAAAACATTTCTCTTGGCCAAAGAAAGTTTTTAAAGAAATGAGTCAGGTAGCGTCAATATAAATTAACATGAAAATAAACATCTAGATGAGAAGAGGTATATCTGGCATGGTCAACGAAAACAGAAAATATTTATTTGAACCTCAAAATTTATTTACTTTTATTTTTTTAAAAATTTAAAATGAAAAGTATCAAACAACAGAATCAAGGGGCGATTTATAAAAATACATGCAATTATTTTAGGCATGGTAAATAAAGACAGTTATTAAAACCAAAATCTTTTACCACTGTAAAATCAAGCTTTAATACCACACGAGTTAAATAATACCTTACCTTCATTGCACAAAGCCCCTTTCCATCCAGGTATACAGGTACATATAAATGATCCAGGTGTATTAAAGCAAACCCCGTTCACACATAGATCTCCAAGTATTGAGTTACATTCATCTATGTCTTAAAAGAAAAATTAATATTTCTCATGTATAAGTACACTGCCTGATGTAATGATGTAGATGAACAAGTTTATACTGAAAATCAACCTAATTATGAAAAGTGATTTGCTCTACAGCCTTCAAGACACACAACAACTTGTATTCATTATAATGGTCAAGTTGGAACAAGGTTTGCTGATAAAAGATTGAGATAAAAATGTTTCATAATTTATATCAGTAAAGAGGTCTCTAGTACATATTCATTAAATGACAAATCTTTAATTCACAGAGCGATGTCTTGTATTTTAATCTTTAAAATAACTAATGAACATCACTGCTATATTGAAACTACTATGATATATATATATATATATATATATATATATATATATATATATATATATATATATATATATATATATATATAAATTAGGTTACCATATTTGAACTTTCAAAAACGAGGACACTCTTATAACTCATATATATATATATGAGACAAAGAGGAGATTTAAGGACTGAAAAGGAGGACATGTCCGAGGAAAAAGAGAAGGTATGGTAGCCCTAATATATATACCGTATTTGCCGGCCTATAAGTCGAATTCGCTAATTTCGTCAATTTTCAATCCTTCATCCATATATAAGTCGATGCGGAGTATAAGACGAAGCCAGATCAACACCTTGGCTTCGTCACTTTCGCTAGTAACTTCCGGTTTCATGAATATTAATGGTATCACTATGCTATTCCAGATTAATTGGGAAAATGAAGAATATGATGGTCTGTACACGTATTATTTATAGGTATTATTTATTGGAACATTGTACGCAATGATATGAACTCCTGTTGTCAAAAAATAAGTACAACTTGTATTCTTAGAGCAACAGTAACCTCATTATCAAATTATATGTACAATAAAAACTAAAAGAACTCGATTAAGACTTGTTGTTTCTAGTGAATGCGTGTATGTGTGTCTGTGTGTGCAAGAGAGAGGATGAAACAACGCTATGTCAGTGTGTAAGAACGTATGCATTCAGAGCAGTTTTTACTTGTAGCTTTTGGAGAGAGAGAGAGAGAGAGAGAGAGAGAGAGAGAGAGAGAGAGAGAGTGGTTACAGGACGATTGTAATATGTATTCTTGAGTTACCTGATGATTGTGATCTTACTGATGTACAGGAGCATTACTGTATTCCATTATCAATTAATATCTCTGAATAAACAGTTCATTCTTGTTTTTATATCCATTATCATAAAGAACCAACTGGCTTTGCAGTGTTATTTACATTCTAATTAAATATGCCTACAGCTTTGGCAAGGTCATTCCAGTTGACACCTGCAGTAGATGTGATCAAATTAGTGAGGCTACCAATAGGGAAATGAGGCTACCCATAGGGTATTGTAATCGATCCTGTAAAGCATGGTAATGACCTGTAATGCCAGGTGGTTGCTCATGTAAGTTTCTCAACCAGTGACATCTTTTGATCTCGCCGACAGAAGCTTCAGAGCTTTGAATTCATGAGCAAAGACCAAACCAAAATGCCGCCTAACTTTAGGAAGTGTACATGTACTTACTGATAAAGGGTAATTTTATTTCGTGGGAATATAGAGTTCATTGTATTTGCAACAAAAAAAAACAAAAAAAAAAAAAACACAGCATGCTAAATGGTCATCTTGGGATTTAAACTAAATGGAGTCTATATGAATATAAATATAATATAAATTATGTATCTTTGAATCTGAAGGAGTATGGTATGCATTGTTTTAATTTCCATTGACTATTTCATTACTGTTTTCTCTCTTTGACAAAAGCTTCAGCTAAAAGGGGTCAGTAAGGTACATTAAGCAAAAAAGCATGAAGAAGGGCTGAAATCTGTCTGTCTGTCTGTCTCTTTTATTTCGATCACACGATGCAATAATAAAAACGTGCAATGGAATATCCATGTCCATGTCATGGTTATCCGTGTTCTAACTTGTCTAACACATATGTAAGCAAACTTGAACAACATATATTACTAGTGCATGCTGCTTTAGCGCAATTACGTCTGATGCACGTGAATTTAATACTGACAATCACGTAAATATTTCGGAATCCTTCTCCATGTCGGGTTCTATATTTTTTCGCACACGATCTCTTCCCAAAAATGATAATTATTTTTTTTCACTATACTTTCGTACTTTGTATTTTCTTTTATTATTATTATTTTTTTTTACGCTAAAGCAATGTCAATGACATAATTCATATATAAGTCGATTCGGAGTATAAGATGAAAAGCTTAGACTTCCAGGTCAAAAAGTATCGACTTATAGGCCGGCAAATACGGTATATGTTTTTATTGCTTCTTTACAAAGCTAAGGAACTGAACAAAAGATCTTGCTTCATTGGTTGTCCTCTTGATGCAGACTCAAGAACATAAATCATGTTATTGCAGCAAAATGACAAATTGCAAATGATTTTCTTACCAACTTCACACAATTTGCCCATCCATCCAGTATCACATCCCTTGCATTCAAAACCACCAGGCAAGTTCTTGCATGTGCTACTATGTTGACATGTGATAGTCAGACATTCATTAACATCTATCAGTTAAAAAAAAATGAAGACATTTATGAAAGCAAATAAAATATTGGTTATATTGTAGACTAAATTATGTAGAAACAAAACAAAGATTATATTTAAGTCACAGTGATCTCAGTTTCTTTATCCTTTACAAAGTTTTATTTATTTGCCTAAGACAATCTTTTCCTTGCTGTGGCAAAAGTATGCAATAAATGACAGGAAATGTTTCAACAATAATATTTTATCAGGAAGATTGAGACCGATATCCTCTTATAGCCAATAGAAAGTCCACATTGTTTAACAGCTAAGAAGAAATATGATGGAGCAGATACAATAAAAGGGAGTGAAAGAGAGAAAGACCAGTCCATTCTGTCATATACAGATATAATAAAAGGGAGTGAAAGAGAGAAAGACCAGTCCATTCTGTCATAAAACTAAGTTCATTGTTTCAAGTGATCAATGCTATTCCAATAAAAAAATTTTTATTCAAAAGTGAAAAAATTTAGCTCTTTGATTGGTCAAAATAATTAGGGATCAAAACAAGTCTGGAGGGACCAGACAAAGAGGTCTATTAGTACCCCAAAATAAATAAAAGAAATTTTTTATTTTTTTACATAAAAGAAATTTTATTTTCTTCAGATCGCTTTTCATATTATATTGCCCTTGAAATTTCTTTTGGTAGTGAAAAATAATTTATAATACAGGATGGTACAGTAAATGCTTTTACCTTCCTTGCATTGTTTCCCTGTCCAAGCAGCAGGGCATGTGCAGATGTAATTACCAAACCCATTGATACAGGTACCATTATTGGTGCATGGAAAACTTAAACATTCGTTTACATCTGAAATGAAAAGCAATTTTTTTGTAAATTATTTTTTTGCTTGAGATACTTACCCGATCACATTAGGAAAATAAACTCCACTACCTCCCAAAACCACTCCACTACCTCCCAAAACCACTCCACTACTCCCAAAACCAGCCCTTCCAAAAAGACAAAAATTCCTCTTTACCATCTATATACCATATAGATCAAGGAAAGAAACTCTTACCCATAACCTCTCCTTGACCACCACTAGGTTAGGAAAATAAACTCCACTACCTCCCAAAACCAGCCCTTCCAAAAAGACAAAAATTCCTCTTTACCATCTATATACCATATAGATCAAGGAAAGAAACTCTTACCCATAACCTCTCCTTGACCACCACTAGGTGCCGCCAGTTTTAAGCTGAGCAATACATCAACCAGGATGCTCGCATTCGAAGGGAGTATTTTATAGTACATGTAATGCTATCAGGCAAGTATTCTTGGAGAAATACAATTTACTGAAAAATTTGATTTTCTCCTTTGAATACATTCCTCAATCAAATTAATGTTGGAGATTAGGTAATAGGAGGGAATGATGAGCACTCTACCTCTACCATGGTCACCCTTCAAAGGAAGAATGGCTGAATTCCCTTTATGAAGGATAACCAGTTCTTCTAACTTGAAAGCAGCACAACCAACAGTCATGTGATCCACAACAACTAAACATGCCTAAGAAGAAATTTAATGAACTATTCTTACTGAAACATTATCTGGGTGAATCCAGCAAAAGCACTAAACTAATGCATGTGAGGAGATTGTGCTGACATCAACTGGGTCAGGTGGTCATCTGGGCAGCATCCACTGGACCCACCAGATTCAAATTTTGTCTCTGCAAAGCTAGATCCTGGAGATACAAACTCTAGAAAGTTGACAGTGCATACCAGCCAAAACAGTTTCTGTCTGAGATCAAAATGTTGCGTTCAAAAGTGACGCTTGCAGAAATCACTCTAATCTTATGAGAATAAATCTTCATGAGGTGACTCTGATCTTTTGAGACTTTAGAATAGGCTCAACATATAACCCAATTCAGCCGTGATGAGAGTGCTTGAAGGGTTATATCCTTTTTCCCGGCCTTCACCAGAAGCAACAGACACTTTCGTGTTCCACAACTTTTTGCTGTGTGCTTCAAGTGATGCTTCAGGGCACAGACAGGGTCTTGAATGGCCGACTCTCTTGACGTATCTATCAAAGAGAGGGAGGATAAACCAACTCTCTGATTGCCCACTGATGGCAACCTATTCTTATCTACAAAATCTGGTTGTGTTATTAGGACCACAGACTATCTAATTTGAACTGGAGATAGCTCAGGTCCACTGTAAGGGCCTGTAACGTGTTCATCCTGCATGCCGAAGCTAAGGCTATCAGAAAGCTTGTCTTGTATGATAGTAGCTTCATCAAGATTCTGACTAAAGGCTCAAAATGATCTGAAATGAGCTATATCAAAACCCATGAGAGCTTCCAATTAGGAAACAGGGTGAGGGATTTTGGCCCAACCAAGTCAAAATTGGATAATAGGTCTGATAGATCTTTATCATGACCAATATCCCCTCTGCCATGATGCCTGAAAGTGTCAGAAATCATGGAGCAGTAGCCTTTGATGGTAACTGGGGCTAACTTTTTCTCTTTGAAACAGCCAGAGAAAGAAATCAGTCAACTGCGGGATTGAGGCACTCAAAGGGACAATGTTGTTGACTTTCCACCAGTCCCTATACATGCACCACTTTCCTTCATATGCCTTCAAAATAGAAAGCCTTCTAGCTCAAGAGATTCTCTCCACAAATGAAAGCTGACATTCCTTTCTTTACAGAGCTCTCCCAACAAGAAGTAGGCATGAAGGAGGAACAAATCTCAACAGGAAATGAATACCTATGACCCTGGCTGTTTTAGTAGGTTCACTTTGCCGGGATTTTTCTGGGCACATCCATCGCTAGATCAAGCAGATCACTGACCCAGGACTTGTCCCATCTGACAGGGGCCTTCAGAACCAGTTTGCAGTTCTGATCTTCCAATTTGTGTATTATTTTGGGTACTAAGATCTGGGGGGAGGTAGGTAAAGGCCCAAAACCCTTCCCCACTGATTGATAGTTCATCCATCACCCAGGCTTCTGGATTCAGGACTGGAGAGACAAAGGTGAGCAGTTTGCGATTCCACATTGTCACAAAAAGGTCTATCACTGGACACCCCCAAAGTGCACAAATCCGATGAAAGATCAATTGATGAAGGACTACTTGGTATGAAGGATCTGGCCCTTTCTTGACAGTGAGCTGGTCAAGACACTGAGCCTGCTGGGAATGTGTCTAATTTGTATGATTATCTTTATCTGGGAGCACCAGCATTGAAACTTTTAAAGCAGAATGCATAGTTTGGGTGATTTGTTTCCCCCCCCCCCCCCGTTAGAAGAGGTAGGCAATAAACAACCACCACTGAGTTCACCAACATGATAAGGACTACTTTCCCATAGAGCATTGATTAAAGCCTTGATTTCCTGATGGTTGATGTGAAGATGCAATTCCTCTGGACCCCACTTGCCACTGTCCATGTCGAAGCATGGCAACAGGTGGTCTTCCCCATCATACAAACTGGGATCTGTACATGCTGTATTTCTGTTGTGGCTTTTCCACAGAAATTCCTGCTGTACACCAACCTTTGTCATGCCACAAATGCAGGAATAATACTACTTTGATTGTCATTCTGACTTTCAGATGAAGTAGGCCAGAAATGGGGCACCACTCGATCAGCAGAGCCATCTGCAATGAGTGCATGATGCATGAAAAGGCAACCTGGCAGGATCAGCTCTGCTGCTGCATTGAGCAAACCAGGTTGCAGGGACTCTCTTGTTGTAATCTACTCCCTGTTGAAAATCGACTCTGAGTTTGATAATCCATACCATGCATACATGAGGGAGACAGACGAGGTTGAGATTGGTGATGAACTCCAAGCTCAGATAGATAAAACACTGGGATGGGTCAAGATCTGACTTTTCCCAGTTAAATAAAAAAGTCTAGGTAACCCAAAAGAGACAGGATTCCTGTCCTTCACAATAATGAAACTTATTATGTGCTTTTGGAGGACGTCATCCAGATACCAAATGAAACTGCTATATTTTTCCTTGGTAGGCAAACTGATGAACGTGTGCGTAGCCAGCTGAATTGGGACATGGAAATATGCATCGGTCAAGTCTAGACTGATTGCAAATTCATTCCTTGTGATAGAAAGCCTGATTAATCAATATTTCCATCTTGAACTTCAGCGTGGCAATGTATTTGTTGAGACAGCTGAGGACATTGATCTGCCTGAGCTTTCCATTGGCCTTGACACTAGAAAGAGTCTGGAATAAAATCCCCAAGAGTTTGGTTTCTAAACAATCTCCACTGCCTGCTTGTCAAGTAATGACTAGATCTCCTACTGCATCATTTCAGCTTTCTCCAATTCCGATGGTATGTCTGTCATGAAAGGAGAAAATGAATGGTGAGGGGGCTGGATAAATGAAATCTGTAGTCCCTCAGAAACAACTTGGATTGCCCATTCATTTTGCAAAACTAGTTTGATACAATGCTGATGGAAATGAAGGAGTCTGGTGCCAACTGGTACACTGTCTGTAGGTGGTCGGGGTGATGAGTCAATGGTGGTTGTTAGAATGCTTGGGGAAAGAGAAACCTTGTCTCTTATCCGCTTTATTGAACTGCCTCATAAATTAAGGGCCTGTTGTCTCTTGAAAATTGACTGAGGTCAAACTGTTGCTGTTGCTGGGCAGTATTTGGCCCCTTATCTCTTTGCTGATGATCATCTCTGCATTGAGGCTGAGATTAATCTGGCCTGAATGCCTGAACAGGAGGCATGGCCAGTTGGAGGAGCAGTTCCTGTGCTGCCTGCTTCCTCACTTTCTTGATCCTACCACCAAATAGTATTGGTGACACAAAAAGTGTCACACAGAGCACCAAGGAATTATGCAGCTTGAGTGATGACAAGCAAAGATAGGGATCTCATTTCACGAAATCTAGGTTAGCAGTGGCTCTCAGCGAGTTAGCCATAGAATGATTTTTTTAGCAGAATACTTTAGAATTGCCCAGATCATAGATCTTTTCTGACAGATGGCCTGATATTTTCTTTATCTTAACTGACTGCAGCAGTAGGCAGAAGGAAGGATTTTGGCCTCGTCTTCCAAGTCTCCTGACACCTTGACCTTATAGGTCGGCTTTCAGTTGACAATGGCGGGCATTCAGAAGCAGGCAACCATGATATATTTCCTCTACAGTGGGTTTGAAACTAAACTCAGTCTGTTCCATAGTTGGATCTGAGTGTGTTAAGGCATCAAGGTTATCCCCACACTCACTGTGTGGGTCATCCTCATCAGGGCCTACATCCATATCCATGTAGAACATTGCTGATGGCATGGACAAGGCATTGCCATCGTCCCTAATTGCATCACGGTATTGCTCCAACAGATAAGTCATGAACAAATGACTTGCCAGTTGAGTTGACCAAGTATGTTTTGCTGATATGGACAGCTGAAGAATATGATAGATGGCCGGCTTGATGATCAGCTCAATTGCTAGCTTGATGGTAGGCATGACTGTCTGCTGGGTGGTCAGTTGGAAGTCCAGTTTCGGAACCACCCATGCAGAAAATGAAACAGATAGATTGGTCAGTGTGATCCCTACATGGCTCCACATACCACGGCACTATCAGCTGTTATGTGGCACAGGATGCTGAAGTGACAGATCTACTGTCACTAAACATTAGATACAGCTGGATAGCTGGCTGATATGGCTGGTCAGCAGCCGGAACAGCACTCTAACACAAGAAAAAATGTTGAAATGGATCATCAGGATCCAAGAAGAAAAAAACCGCACCTGGACTTACAGATCTGAAGTCCATGCTCAGACATGTGGGGGGACTTATGTCCACTGGGCTTTTATCATTGCCAATCATGTTCGATGTGACTAGAACAGAGATGCGGTCTTTAGGCTGTTTCCCACCAACACATGGTTGACCTTTGATGCAGTATGTCTTGTCTGGAGTGCACTTAAAGAACAAAGCTGTTTCGTCCGCATTGTATATATCCTCAGACTTATAATTCGGCAATATATCTTTAAGTTTGGCTTTCCATCCATCAAGCTGTGATGTGTCTGCTGAGTTGTCTTCTCCACAAATCCTTTTGTAATCGATGTTATGAAGAACTTTAAAGCGACTGAACCAACCACTTGTTGCAGTGAAGTTCTCCACACTGAGTTTTTTCGCAAATTCTTTTGCTTTTTCGATGATCATATCACAATCTATGGATAAGGTAGAATGCGCAATGCGGGTTTCATTGAACCATTTTGCTGTGGCCTCCTCCATGGCTTCAAATTTAGCAGTTTTCTGCTTCTTCCTTTGGGAAGCGCAGTTACTTTCAACGTAGTCTTTCTTTATAGACTCAGCAGCTTTCGTCCATCCTGACAGGGTGTTATGTTTACGTGAAAAATTTTCACAGACATCTTTGCGAGATGCCCCACCTTCAACTTCCTTAACAGACAGATATTTAGTTTCCAGAGACTGTAAATTTAATCTACATTTTACACTGCCATTGGTAGCCATCGTAAAAATAAATAAAGTTAAAAAGGAAACTTTCACAGCACAATCAACTTGTTTTAATCACCGTTCGCTTTGGAAAATGCAAGAATCTATCAGATTTCATTGCTTTTATTTTCAAGTTTGGTGATGATTTTGTAATGAAGGGTGCATTATTTTTACTGAACATTGTAACTGGCTTGCTTTGATGAAGGGTACATGTGTTACATGTATTTAAGTCGCCGTGAGAGGCCAACTTTATAGGACCAAACAAAAGCCTGTTTTTTAATCCAACCAGGACATTAAAGCCTGGCAACAACATCAACTAATTGTTGAACAAAGTACAGGTCGGAACTGGCCGCTGGTCGACATAAATGATCCGGCGGCAAAATTAAAGCCTGGTGGCAAGATCAACTAATTGTTGAACAAAGTATGGGTCAGAACTGGCAGCTTGTCGACATAAATGATTAGAAAACAAAGGATTTGTTCAAGCTGGGACCAAGGGCTTCTGTCGACATGTACGTTTATTTTTTTCTCGACATCGACATAAGCAATACAATTTTGGTAGTAATAGTAGACCAAGGGACCGGGACTTTGCTTTTTATGTCGACATAGGCAGCTGGTCGACATAAGTGATGTCGATATAAGTGGGTAGGACTGTAGGTACAATGACTCTCTTTCATGTTGAGAGAGGTGAATAATCGAGGCAGTGGTTAGCATACCAGACTATTGACTAAAAGTGTGTGGGTTTGAATCCTAATATCAGATCAGCCTGGGTTGGCTACTGTGGTGTGTCCTTGGACAAGGCACTCTACTCCAACTACCTTCGCACTAAATAACCATAACACCTTCACACATGTATGCTTATGGTATAACAAAAACGTATGCAGAGATTGCCAACCAGAGAAATTAGGGACAAGAGGGTGATTCTATTGAAAAATTAGGAACACTTACCGCAGCAAAGAAAAATTCCACGTGGATGCCAGAAGAATGATAAAATCATTTAAAAACATTACAAAACATGCATATGTTCAGTTATATAACACTATTTACAGTACACAGCTCTTTGTATTCTTTTAATTGTCCTCCAAACTCCTTCTGGCTCTTTTCAGCTTTGCCAGAAACTCGTTTTCTAATTTCACATCATGGTAAACACAATTGTTAGCCAGCATGTTGCTTCTTTGCACTAGTAGGGCTGTTAGAGAATCTGACCCATGTTTGGCCTGAATTCAGTCTTCAGTCTTGTTCTTTCTCACTAAGCTAAAAATTCTTTCTGAATCAGAATTGGAATGGGGGATACCCAAGATGGCCAAAGCTAGCCTTGCAAGGTGCAGGTATTTGCCTGCTCCATCCAAATGTTTCATCTTCAATATTTTTCCCCAAGCTACACCAATCCTAGGCTCTGCATCAGCATGTGTTATAAGTCTTTTCTTGTTCGGGGTGGGCTTACAATCACTGTCCGACATTTTAAAGTCAAGAAGCACACAAAAGGTTTATAGAAACACTGCTGATTATAGTTTGCAAATAAACACATATGTGATAGAAATCTAATTTAAAAATAACAAACAACACAGTACATCATGAAGAAAACACAATCAAGTGAAATTAAGTGTTCCTGATGATGGCACGAAACTGATCATATGACACAAATTACCAGAAAAGACTGGGAATTACTGAAATGAACTGTTCAGAATAATAGCAAATTATATGCCCGAAACTGAAAATACATTACAAATTACCAGAAAAGACTTGAAAGGACTGAAAATACTCTTATATGGCTTCAACTTCCGCCAATTTTTTAATTAATTTATTTATTTTTGTTGTGATTTTTTTCTACGGCAGCTTGATTCATGAACAGGCTCGACAATTCAGGACATTCATGCCCAATTTGGGATAATGGACATCTGTGTACATATTAATCAGTGGAAAACCGAGTTAAAACAAAAAACTTATAGGGGATAAAATGCATGTATGTCAGCTCACATGATTAGATAATCTTATGTCAATTTAGTTTATGCCAAAAAGTCGCAGTAGCTAAGTTTGTAGAGCATCGGACTCGTGATCTATGGGTTGTGGGTTAGAAACCTGCCCAGGCCAACTGCTTTGGTGTGTCCATGGAAAAGGCAGTTACCTCCCATTTCTTTGGCATGATATAGCCAATAACATGTTAAATGTGCCATTAAAAACAGCAAAAACAAAACACTCTTCATGCTAGGAATTTTTTCATGTCAGTTAAAAGTAGGATGACTACAATCCTATAAGAGATGTTAATAAATAAGGAACAAAATTTAAACTACCACCAAATGTATGTTTTTATATAAGGTCTGCCACAGTTTTAAGAAACATTCTACTTGATGAATTTCATACTGACACATTTTGGAGAAAATAAAATCTTGAGTGCATGAATATACAATCTGCATGGAAAAACAACTACATAAATGTTCAAAATGAATTAGTATGCATAGATGAAACAACAATTTAATTGTGTGACAAAAGAAATTATTGCAACTCCTGCAAAAGCTTATAGTATTCACTTATTATTTTCATCTTCTTCATAATATAGCATGACAACAGCAAGTACAGCAAGCAAGCAATATAATTTACAGAAATGTAACACTAAAAAAATAAATTACTCACCGACAGAACATAGTTGGCCAGTAAATTCAGGAGGGCAAATGCATTTAAATGATCCAGGCTCATTCTGGCATGTCCCACCATTCTGACATGGGTTATTGTTACATTCGTTCACATCTGCAAGTTTGAAATAATAGAGAAGTGCTGTTGTGTTTTTCATGGCATATTTAGACTTTACCATTACAAAAGATTTAAAACTATATGGTTGATGAGTGTCACTTTATTAACCTTAGCAAACATTTAAGCATGATAAACAGACATTTAAAACTGTATGTAAGTATATATGTGAAAGACTGTTAATAATATGCAAAGGAAAATCAAGGGGAATAAAGTAAACACTGCCACCTTTCATCTAAAACAACAACAAAAAAACAGCTATAAATTCTCTAGAAATGTGTTTATCATAAAAACTATTAAAACTGGCAAGATTTAAACTTCATTATTATCTTGAAAACAAATCAAAATATCAAAGAAGCAGGTGTTCTTCAAATCATAAAGTCATTTATTTAGATTAGGGTTTCAGAAGTCAATGACGGGTCAACAAAAAATAAATCTGATAGTTGATATTACTGAAATATATTATTCTGTTTGAAATCAGATTTTGTTTATCAAAAGAACCCAACATATACCTTGTTCACATGTAGCCCCTGTCCAGTCTCTGGGACAGTTACATTGAAAAGAACCAATGGTATTGAAGCAGGTTCCCCCATTCAAGCAAGGCTTTGGTGACATTAAGCATTCATCTCCATCTGTGCAATGACAACAACAAAAATTTAATAGGAAAATACAATTTTACTGTTTGAAAAATATTTTACAGTATAATTGATATATTTAAAACCTTAAGAGAAACACATGACAAAATTCTGGGTTTGGAAAAGATGGAATCTGTAATAAGAATAACGTTTGAAATCAGCAAGAATAAAGTCATTTTACCAAATAATGAATACAAATAAAATCAAATAATAAAATTTAACATCCACATCTCAAAGGAGAGATTGAATTGAATACATACCTCAATATACTATTTTCTCTTACGGAATGAAAATGGTACTTGAATGACATTTAAAATTACTTAATTTGTTTTGTATTACCTTTTTCTTTATTAATAGCTGTGCTGTATCTTTCAACACAGAATGTGAACCACCAATGATATTTATATAAAACTATGCAAAAGAGTAACTGCAAGCATTAAAATTTCAATGCAAAATAAACCTTTCAAATCTAGGCAAGCTTATGTTAAGTACACAAATTAAACTTCCCATGAAATACCAAATTTTCTCAGTGCAACAAAGCCAAGAGCAGCTGGACAATAATATGTCATAAGCTGATGCATTTGTTTATGTATAGCAATTATCCAGCTGCTAACACTGAAGACTGAGATCCTACACTGCATAAAAAAGGATCTTACATCAGTCTTCATTTCAAATGAAATTCATGAAATGAGTTAAATATATTCTTTATTTTTTTTTTGCTTGACAAGCAAAAGATTTAAATCATTTGATAAGTTTCATAAATTTCCTTTGAAATCAGCACAAATGTATGAGTCTGTTTATCACATGATGAAAATACTGTTGATATTTAATAAGAAAAACACAGAATAGTGAACGGCGTTGAGATGATTCAGATGCCTCAGCTATTACACCTATGCCTTATATGACATCATTTGTGCTGCCATTAGGTTTTATCGTACATGTTACATATAGAAAAATTATGATATGGTTATATTGACTGAAACAAAATCGCCAGAGCCTGCATGTTGAGCCAATGATCGAAGCATTGCTGAAAAACTTTAACAAAAGCTTCACAAACTGTTGACACCAATGCCTGTGCCGGAAAAGTGACTGCTGTGTCTTGCTTCCCACTAATGTGGTCCAGACAATAACATTGTAGTCATGTGATAAAATGCCAGCAAATCTAAGTATGAGCTATTTGTTCTTAATTTGAAGCAAACAGTGCAGACCCTGATAGATCTACTGGAACATAACAGCAGATAATCTGGGTCTACACTGTCTGTTGGTGAATGTTCATTATACACAGGTACATACACCAATGTGGGCACCCCGACAAAAGCGCGCAGGACAAAAGCGCACCGACAAAAGCTCGCAAAGACAAAAGCGAGCAGGACAAAAACACGCAAAGACAAAAGCACGCAGGACAAAAGCGCGCCAACATAATCACGCAAAGACGAAAGCCTACAACAATTACTATTTTTTGTCTCTAGTAAAGAAACTAACAAATACAACATTAAAGATCATTAAGCATCATTTATTAATTAATATCTCAATATGGCCTTAAAGATCAAATAACATCATCTATTCATTAATATCTCAATATGCAAAACCTTCAATGACTACAAGTGTCTTCTACAGTGCAACGTTATGCGCGATTCCGCACAGATAGTCCATTGTTGACACATTGCCGTATGTCAGAATTAAAGCATGCAGGCGCTGATTGAGTTGAACAATGATCGTGTTCCTCAAGAAGAAGCAGATTCTGATTCGTGCCAAACATCAGAATGCAATTTCCATCTTTACGAAGCCGATAGTCATCACGTAAAATGTGTTCTTTCTGCTTCTGTGACTCGGTTCGTTCCATAACTGCAAATGTGTGGACCTAAATAATATTTGTGTGCTATTTATACAGTTTTAGGTATGCAAGTAGCTTTGAAGAATGACTCTTCAAATAATATTTGGAACTTAGAAATTATGTTACTTTTCATATCTACTTCTACTCTTAAGGCTTTGTCGGCACGCTTTTGATGGGGGTTTTAAGCTGCACACTTTTGTCAGCGCGGTTTTGTCGGCGCACTTTTGTCCTGCGCGCTTTTGTCGGGACACCACCAATGTGACATGTACATTATACACAGGTACATACACCAATGTGATATCATGTACATTATACATGGTTACATGCACCAATGTGATATCATGTACATTATACATGGTTATATACACCAATGTGATATCATGTACATTATACACAAATACATACACTAATGTGATATGTACATTATACATGGTTACATACACCAATGTGATATCATGTACATTATACACTGGTACATACACCAATGTGATATCATGTATACTATACGTCATGGTTACTTACACCAATGTGATATCATGTACTTTATTCACTAGTACATACACCAATGTGATATCATGTACATTATACACTGGTACATACACCAATGTGATCTGTACATACATCAATGTGACATCATGTACATTATACACTGGTACATACACCAATGTGTCTTGTACATTATACACTGGTACATACACCAATGTGACATGTACATTATACATGGTTACATACAATGTGATACCATGTACATTATACATGGTTACATACACTAATGTGATATGTACATTATACACAGGTACATACACCAATGTGACATGTACATTATACAGAGGTACATACACCAATGTGATATAATGTACATTATACATGGTTACATGCACCAATGTGATATCATGTACATTATACACAGGTACATACACCAATGTGATATGTACATTATACAAAGGTACATACACCAATGTGATACATACATTATACAGAGGTATATGCACCAATGTGATATGTACATTATATACAGGTACATACACCAATGTGATATGTACATTATATACAAGTACATACACCAATGTGATATCATGTACATTATACACAGGTACATACACCAATGTGATATTTACATTATACAAAGGTACATACACCAATGTGATACATACATTATACAGAGGTATATACACCAATGTGATATGTACATTATATACAGGTACATACACCAATGTGATATGTACATTATATACAGGTACATACACCAATGTGATATGTACATTATATACAGGTACATACACCAATGTGATATCATGTACATTATACACAGGTACATTCACCAATGTGATATGTACATTATACACAGGTACATACACCAATGTGATATAATGTACATTATACACAGGTACAAACACCAATGTAATATGTACATTATACACAGGTACATACACCAATGTGATATAATGTACATTATACACAGGTACATACACCAATGTGATATGTACATTATACACAGGTACATACACCAATGTGATATGTACATTAAATACAGGTACATACACCAATGTAATATGTACATTATACAAAGGTACACCAATGTAATATGTACATTATGCAAAGGTACATACACCTATGTGATATAATGTACATTATTCACAGGTACATACACCAATGTGATATGTACATTATACACTGGTACATACACCAATGTGACATGTACATTATACATGGTTACATACAATGTGATACCATGTACATTATACATGGTTACATACACTAATGTGATATGTACATTATACACAGGTACATACACCAATGTGACATGTACATTATACAGAGGTACATACACCAATGTGATATAATGTACATTATACATGGTTACATGCAC
Source organism: Margaritifera margaritifera (assembly GCA_029931535.1). Lineage (NCBI taxonomy): Eukaryota > Metazoa > Mollusca > Bivalvia > Unionida > Margaritiferidae > Margaritifera > Margaritifera margaritifera. The sequence continues at coordinate 2,880,163 of JAQPZY010001605.1, read as the reverse complement.
AAATGTGATATCATGTACATTATACACAGGTACATACACCAATGTGATATGTACATTATACAAAGGTACATACACCAATGTGATACATACATTATACAGAGGTATATGCACCAATGTGATATGTACATTATATACAGGTACATACACCAATGTGATATGTACATTATATACAAGTACATACACCAATGTGATATCATGTACATTATACACAGGTACATACACCAATGTGATATTTACATTATACAAAGGTACATACACCAATGTGATACATACATTATACAGAGGTATATACACCAATGTGATATGTACATTATATACAGGTACATACACCAATGTGATATGTACATTATATACAGGTACATACACCAATGTGATATGTACATTATATACAGGTACATACACCAATGTGATATCATGTACATTATACACAGGTACATTCACCAATGTGATATGTACATTATACACAGGTACATACACCAATGTGATATAATGTACATTATACACAGGTACAAACACCAATGTAATATGTACATTATACACAGGTACATACACCAATGTGATATAATGTACATTATACACAGGTACATACACCAATGTGATATGTACATTATACACAGGTACATACACCAATGTGATATGTACATTAAATACAGGTACATACACCAATGTAATATGTACATTATACAAAGGTACACCAATGTAATATGTACATTATGCAAAGGTACATACACCTATGTGATATGTACAATATACAAAGGTACACACACCTATGTAATATGTACATTATATACAGGTACATACACCAATGTAATACATACATTATACACAGGTACATACACCTATGTAATATGTACATTATACACTGGTACATACACCAATGTGATATGTACATTATACACTGGTACATACACCAATGTGATATGTACATTATACACAGGTACATACACCAATGTAATATGTACATTATACACTGGTACATACACCAATGTGATATGTACATTATACGCAGGTACATACATCAATGTGATATGTACATTATACACAGGTACATACACCAATGTGATATGTACATTATACACAGGTACATACACCAATGTGATATCATGTACATTATACACAGGTACATACACCAATGTGATATCATGTACATTATACACAGGTACATACACCAATGTGATGCATACATTATATACAGGTACATACACCAATGTGATATGATGTACATTATACAAAGGTACATACACCAATGTGATACATACATTATACACAGGTAGATACACCAATGTGATATGATGTACATTATCAAGTTTGTATCCAACAATTGATTTGTTCCAAGCATTAAATCTGATTTAAGGTAATGTGTGGTTGCAACATACTTCCTACAGCTATCTTTCCTACCATCACTAAAAAAAAATAAGATAACCCAGCACCATCAAAATCTAGATCGGGCACCTCTCATATTCTAAGTGAGTTGCCCGTCTGGCCTGTAAAAGAAACAAGTGTTATCTAACTTGCCCTACAAAACCTTGAGCATGCTGACAAAATGCTGCATTTTCATTTTGAAGTTCTTGACAGACACTGGTAACTGATTAATATTCATCAGCTGCTGCAGCTCCATTTGTAGCCATAAACATTGTGTACAAAGCTGCTGCTAAGCATGTGACCTATGAATGGGGAACAATACTTATGTTTTCCATATTTCATTAGTTACCTATAAGTAGCACTCACATGTCCTTGAGGAATAATAAGCTGTCCCTTGCTCATACTTTTATAGTAATGCATCACTGATTAAATATAACAAGCAGTACCTAAGTGACTTTTTGATAATTAATCTAAACTAGGTGATAGGCGACTTATACAAACACCCGAGACAACATTTTTCATCTAAAAACCAGAGATACTTACATTGTATTTTAATCCATTTAGTTTAACGAGTTGGTAGCCACTGATTCTACTGATATGTTTTTCTGTATTTTAACAAATCCACTGACTCAATGTACTATGATATGAATTGCAAAACCTGAAGCTAGTGTTTTGACTGTTAAAAAAAAAAAATTGACCCATGGCTCTCCAACTTTATTTGTTTTAAACTTCAATTGAGCAACATGGAAAGATTTACCGTATGTACTCGTGTATAACCCGACACCAACTGCAAACTGCATAGACCCAGATCTGCCGTCGCATAATGCGCTGGCAGATCTGGGTCTATGCAGTTTGTAAGGGCTATTCAGTAGAACAAACAACATAGACCCTGATCTTCCGGCACATTATGTGACAGCAGATCAGGGTCTATGTTGTTTGCATTTGGACTCCGCTTATACGAGAATATATATGGTATGCTACATTTAGAAAACAAAACTACTCCAAGTTCCCAAGTACTCTTCACTTTACATCCTGATGAAATACACACAGAGTAGTACATTGAACTGAAGGCAAAACTGAAGACATACAGGTACAAACAGTCAGATATCCCAACAGCAGAGCTGTATGCCAAAGTTATTAAGAATTACACATGTGAATATGTAGAAATTGTGAAACTGTTGGAAATCATGTTAGTTGTGACCCCCTCTACAGCAGAATGTGAACATGGGTTCAATCTTATGAAAAATATGAAAATTAAAAAGTTGACAGAAACTGTTTAAAGCAATACACACTTCAAATGCTTATGAACATCAAATAAATTGATAGAGTAATTAGACACTGGTTGACATCACGATATGGAGAAAACACTACTTTTAATGAAATGAAATCAAACTGAAATTGTAAAAAACAAACAATTTTTTTTCTTCTAAAGTACACTATTTTGAGAGGCAAATAAACATATAAAAATAGTCCATTTAAAACATTTTTATTTTATTTTATTTTTAATTTGAAGTATGGTAATTTCAATGCTGTGTCAAAAAAATAGTTTTAAAAAATGGCCATTTGGGGCAACTGGAATGTGAGCCAGGGCAAGTGATTTTTTTAAAGCCACTACCCTGGGCCTGTGTCTGAAAAAATTTCTTTGAGCACTGGTGACATGCTAAAGTCCATCAAGAAATGACTGCAAATGCATGGCATTCATTCAATGTTCATGCCTTGCATATTCCACTTAGAATGTCTGTAGCATACATGATTTCATCAAGAGTTAATCGTCACTGGCTGCTTTTAGTTTTACATCTTTCTTGAACTTTCCAAGGAGAATCAGTTTAAGCTGACATGATTTCTGAGTGGTCAATATCCAATTACCTTTGTGAAACAAGCGCTTAGTTAAGTTTTGACAATATAATTGCAATCAGACATTACAAGGGTTTCTGTGATCTAGATATACCTGATCAAGTTCTATATAAAATTATATCTGACTTGAAAATCACAGTCTGACAGAAGTGATCATAATGGCATAAATTGAGGTTAAAAACTGAAATTATTCCTCCAAAACTGGAATAGTTGGTATCTCTGAATATAGTGTCCATGAGGTGATCTCTCTGTTTTCTTGATTGCAAAAATAAATTTATATTAGAAAGGCTTGTGCAAATGGTCATTCAGCTATCCAGTGAAAAATCTGTAAATATCAAATTAGTTTTTATGTCAATGTACACATAACATGATCAGTATACTGACATAAAATGTTATAGGACTGCAGCATAATTACCAGCTGTGCACCTATCTCCTGTCCATCCTTTTACACAAACACAGCTATACCCTCCAGGTCTGTTGGTACAGTTTCCTCCATTACGGCAGAAAGTTGGCTCCAAACACTCATTCACATCTGAAAATATATAACATTAACTCATGAACCTCTAGCGCCACTTTTACGCATCATGAGGTTGTACCCTAATTCCAAGCTCTGTAACATCAACATAATTTAAGATACACTAAAGTGGATGGTATTGCAGGAAAGTAGACAGATGTAGCTCTACAATGATGCCAAAAAATGTAGACTTTCTACTCATGTTAAAAAATACAGTGAAAAAAATGCTATTTTTGAGACCCAATATTTTTTAGGTCAAAATTGACAGTTTCGGAACTGAAGTTTGTGTCCAGATTTTAGACTTTTTGGCCTTAGATCTAAAGCAGACTGGTCTGAACTGCACATGGACAGATGAACCTTTGCAAAAAGTAGGATAAGTTTCAGATTTGGAGTAAAAAGGGGCCACGACACAAAAATCTGTGGTCCAATACGAAGAAAAAAAAAAGAGTCCAATTTTGACCCTTCTGTATATGCGAGAGCGTAATAGCTAATCAAAAAATATGTTTCTGATACACCTAAGCATCCAGCTAAACAAAAAACTTTCTTAAGCAGATGTGTTTTGCTGTGTTCAAAAGTAGCCCCAAAAATGCGTTTCCTACCCCCATTTCAGGCGAAAATTAAAAGAATCTCCCGGGGTTAATGAGTTAAGAGAAATCATTTTATGACTCTTCATTCTTTCATTTCGCCATGTTGATAAATGATTAATTGAGGATTAAGTCCAGTGGTTATTAGCATAAATAATTTCACAAAACTAAATGAGAAGGTGAGATGTTGCATAAAAAATTGATATGTCAGAAAACAAAATCAAAGAAAAGAGTATCAGAAATGGTATATAATACCTCACCATTGTAAGGGGAACATATGTGCAGTCATTGTCCAGAAATGAAATGCTAGTACCAAATCCAATTTTAGTAACAGTGACCTTGACCTTCAAGTTACCAACTCTAAAATAAACAGGATTCTTTGTCTGGCAGAAGGAAACATGTGCAAGTTTCCTTTAAAATCGATTTTAAGGAAACTTATAGACAAAATAATGAGATAATTCCTAATTTCCCATGAAATTCCCATGTTTTAATCCTAATTCTTACTGTGAAGACTTTTGCATAATTTCCAATTTATTTTTTTGAGCCTACAAATGTCTAACCCAATGGTACATGTATAAAGACATGTCTTATTACTGATCATATCTTAGGTTGCAAAACAAATTAAACTTCTATTATTTACTTCCTACAATCAAAAACCCATCCTTGCCAACCTCCATCAGGCTATTTCATTTGATTTCTGATGGTTCAATGGACACCATTGGAATGCTGCCTTGAGTTACTACACTGATTCAGTCAAGGGAGACCTTTTTAAAAAAATTCTGCAACTCAGGCAAAATAATATCTCAGATTATCAGTTGTCTCACGTTTTGCACTATATTCATGACATAAGATTATGAATACAATCAATTTATAATAACAGCCATTTTACTTTCTATTGATGCAGTATACACCTCGTGATGGGTCAACTCCCCTTAGGAGTATATTGGAATATTCAACAAGAGTCCATGGAAAGGACTGACACACTACTGTATGAAAAGAATTTCCAGGAATTTAAGATAAAACCATTTCTTCTTTATAACTGCTGAGTGTTGAAACGATCTCTGATATTCTTGAATGGTAAGATTTTCCAATTAGCCACCATGACAGCCATTTTGAATGTAAGATTGAAGCCATTTTCATATAGGAGAAACGAGACACCATTTTTTTTACTTTTGGTGAAAACCTCATGTTGATATGCCCATCCTTCAGGAGAATTAATGACAAGATTTTCAATATGTATATTGTGGCAGTCAAATCTAAAGTAACATTATTACAGTTTTTATTCAGGACCAACTAGATATCATAATTAGTCTTCTGGTGACAATCCCATGTCACTATGACTTTCCATTTAGAAGGAGAAGCAATATCAAGATTTTCAAGATGGTTGCCATGGTGGAAATACTGGATGTCAGGTTGGCACCATTCGATACCAATTAGACATCATAAGAAGTCTTCTGGTGAAAACCCAATGTTGATATTACTTTCCATCTAGGAGGAGCAGCAAACATGTTTTCAAGATGGTGACTGTTGCAACCACACTGAATATCAGATTGACACAATTTTCATTGAAGACCAATTAGACACTGTTTGAAGTCTTCCAGTGAAGACCCCATGCTGATATGACTTTCCATTCAGGAGGAGTAGCAATATCAAGATTTTCAAAATGGCTGCTGTGGTGACCATATTGGATGTCAGATCAGCACCATATTCATTCAGAACCAACTAGATATCATATGAAGTCTTTGAATGAAAACCCCATCTTGATATGACTTTACATTCAGGTTGAGCAGCAATAACAAGATTTTCAAGATGGCTGCTGTGGTGGCCATATTGGATGTCCAAGTGGCATCATTTTCATTTAAGACCGACTAGACATCATAAGAAGTCTTCTGGTGAAAACCAGATGCTGCTATGACTTTCTGTTCAGGAGGTGTAACAAAAACAAGTTTTTTTTATTATGGCTGCCATGGTGGACATATTGGACATCATATCAGCACCATTTTCATTTAGGGCCAACTAGACATAATAAAAAGTCTTGTAGGGAAAACTCGATGCTGATATGACCATCCATTCAGGAGTAGCAATATCAAGATTTTCAAGATGGCCACTGTGGCAGCTATATTTGATGTCCAAGTGGAACCATTTTCATTTAGGACCAACTAGACATCATAAGAAGTCTTTTTACAAAAAAAAAAACATGTTGATATGACCATCCATTCAGAAGGAGTAGCAATAACAAGATTTTCAAGATGGCCACTGTGGCAGCCATATTGGATGTCCAATCAGAACCATTTTCATTTAGGACCAACTAGACATTATAAGAAGTTTTCTGGTGAAAACCCCATGTCAACATGACTTTCTGTTCAGGAGGATTAGTGATAAGATTTTCAAGATGGCTGCTGTGGTGGCATAATTGGATGTCAGACAGGCACCATCATAAGGAAATGAAATGCAATGGCAAAACAAAATCTTTAAGATGTGAAACCTTGACCTTAGAGCTTCTGACTCCCAAATCAATAAGGTTCTTTTGGGGGTTAAGAGGAACACATGTACTAAAATTCATTTAATTTTGTTATATAGAACTTAAGATATCATTCAGAAATTAAATTCAAAAGCAAAATCTATTTTTAGTCAGTTATCTTGATCTTTAAGCTCTGAACCTGAAAATCAATAGGGTTTTGACTAAACACTTAAGGAAACAAATGTACCAAGTTGCATTGAAATTTGTTTACTAGAACTCAAGTTATTATTCAGAAAGTGACCTTGACATTGGAGCTACTAATATAACTCAAGTTATCATCAGGAAATGAAATGCATAGGCGAAATCTGTTTTTAGCAGCAGTGATCTTGACACTGGAGCTACTGACCCCAAAACTAAAAGAATTCTTTCCTGGGATAAAGATAATACATGTACCAAGATGCACTAAAATATGTTCACTAAAACTTAAGTTATTATTCAGAAATGACATTCACAGACAGAATACATTTATAGCAACAGTGTCCTTGACCTTAGAGCTACTGACTCCCAGATCAACAGGGTCTTTCCTAATTCTAAAGGGAGCAAATGTACAAAATGTTACTGCATTTTGCTACACAGAACTTAAGTTATCATCTGGAAACAAACATGATGGCTAAATCTATTTTTAACAACAGTAACCTTGACCTTGATTCTACTGGCTCCAAAATCATTGGAATTATTCCTTAGTCTAAAAGGAAACACATTTAACAAAATGCATTGAAATCTGTTTAGTAGACCTTAAGTCATCATTTGAAAATTAAATGCATGGGCAAAATCTATTTTTAGCAACAATGACCTTGACTTAGGAGCTACATAATTCTAAATAAGTAGGGTTCTTCTTCAGTCTAACTGAAACATATGTAAAATGTTGAAATGAAATATGCTCACACCAGAACATAAGTTATAATCCAGACTTGAAATGCATTGGCAAAATTTATTTTTTGCAAAAGTGATCTTGACCTTGGATTTATTGATCTAAAAATCAATAGCTTTTCCTTGGGCTAAAGGAAATAAATGTACCAATTTGCATCAAAATTTTGTTCCCTAGAACTTAGGTTATCATCTAGAAATGAAATGCAAAGTCTATTTTTTTTAGCAACAACAGACTTGATCTTAGAGTTACAAACCCCAAATTTGATAATGTCCTTCCAAGGTCTAAGGAAAACATATATACCATAATGATGGTAAGCCTTGGGACACTATAAGTCTTGGGACACCCTTAATTATTTTCAAAAGTAATTTTATTTTTTAATGACCTATAAATGTTGGGACAGAAAATTAAAGCAATTTTATCATGTACTATAAGTCTTGCGACACCTTAGACATTTTTTTCTACTGATCGATTGGCATATTTTATCAATCGTAACATCATTTTTTTTTTTAAATGACTTAGTGGTTGTAAAGGGACCATCATTAAGAATTATTAGATGGAAATGTTATAAATTAATATAATTTGTTTGAAAAGCTAATAAATATATTTAATTTTTCTCTCATTTCTTATTATTGCTACCTAATTCGAATATGAATAATTTGATCAGACAATTACAAGAATTGAACATTAGTGGGATGTTGTACCCATTTAACAGTAACTTCTCCCTTTTGTGTTCTAGTTTACTATTGTCAGTTTATGCATTATTGCATTAAAATTGTCGAAAGTCACCAGTAATTACCTTGGTTTTTTTTGCCTTGAAAAATACCTAACTCATTAAAATGTGATACCATTATGACAACAATGAAAATAGTTTTTGGTTCAATGCTCGCATTTAGTGAGCATGTTTACACCACGGCATCACCGCATGTACATTGAAGATATTAACTTGCACTGAATGAAGTACATCCCTTTGATTCCAATCATAGGAACCACTGCACTAAACTTAAATGATATCTCTAAAATATGATAAAGAAGTTTCAGAAATAATACTTTGAAAATAATTGTAATACCGTAAAGACTCAGTGGTAATTTGCTTTGATGTAAGCGATCTTAAATAAGTACATGGTTACTTAGCTACAGTAATCGTGCTAATATTATGGAGTAAAAGGCAATTACACATCAAAGTTCCGGCATTGCTGCCGGACACAATTCCCTCTTTATCAGATCCAGTTTCAGGGTTTAAACAATTAACTGGCCTGGATTGCTGTTGGAAAACAAAAGACAAATCTGCCAATTATAAACAAAAGGAGATGCTGAAACAACCAGTTTGCCAAAATCAAAAGTGGAATGAATAATGTGTGGAAAATTATGATTTTGTTAAGCAGAAACACTAAACTAAACTGGATCGATGATGATCTTAGTCGATCTATATTCAGAATTTGAACCTATATTATGACCATTTTTTTAATGAATATATGACATTTATGTGAATATATGCTGGTTATGTGCCTTATATAATTAAACATGTGTGTCTTTTCATATAGATTACATCACTTTGTAGGATTGCTTATATCACTAAAAACAGTAACTCTTGAGCACATGGATCAAAGTAAATGAAACAGCAAGGGACATCTAGCTGAAATGTAATCTGGAAGAATACGATTTGGTAAATACAGTGAATAATGCAAAATCTGTATCTAATATTTTGGGAAATAAACAAGGATATAAGTGACGCTTGGCATGATTTGCACTGTGTAAGTACTGTACACTATAATGCGGGTCTCCCAGTAAACTCTAAGCAGCCCGTGAATTATGAAGAATTTATTTACCTTTATTTTGTTTCATGTTAGAGAAACCGGAAAATATGCACATGCAAAATAATATAAAAACAATCATAGTAGTTTATAACAGTTTATTGACATGGTAATTGAATGAGCTGGTCACTGCTATGTGATGTATTACATTCTTGACAATTTTGTCTTAACATTTTTTGTGTCTATATGTGTTGGGACACCGAAAATGTTATATTTTTTATGTGCACATAAGTCTTGGGACATGAACTAAATTAAATATTTTTTCTTGTCCGAAGATTTACCGTCATTATGGTACCAAGCTGCATTGAAATTTGTTCACAAGGACTTAAGTTACTGACCTAAAACTAAAAGTAATACCTGCTCACCCACTCAAATGGACGACTGTAATTTATAATGCCCTGCACCTTTCATTAGAGAGGCTAAAATTGTTGCAGTTTTGGACCGATTAAACTTAAGATACTCTAGTCATTTTGATACTATTCATGTTTACTTGAACTGGTCATTTAATAATCTAATGAGAGTTTTATGGACTCAAATACACTATTATCCTTAATAAATTTACAAAATCATAATCTATTCATTTAGGCATGTGTTTTTTCTATAACCATAATAATTAAAAATGATAAAAGCTATTCCATTTAAATCTATCTGCAGTGGGGAGAACAACACTTTTTAAATGGTGTTACCAATAGAAAAGAATTAAAATTATACAGACAAAACAAAAAGAAGGTTCAGACTTCACTCCCTACAAAAAGAAATTGTGTCCCCTTCCAATAGATATATTTAATGGAATAGCGATAAAAGACAGACATTTCTTATGTAACTAAATACACCTTACCTGTTTCGCAAATCTTCCCAGTCCAGTATATTGGACACTCACATGTGTATGTACCACCAAAATTCCTACAGACACCTCCATTGTTGCAGACAACTGTCTTACATTTGTCTAAATCTTAAAGAAATGGGAAGAAAGAAATTATTTCTTAGGTAAACAAGTACAGAATGCAGACACTGTGTGCTGCACATGCAGTTACAACACGAGTACAAAATACCTTCCCTTAATAATAAACATGTAGCATAAGTGGGCAAATGATTTAAAGTTCAGGTCTAAAGTTGTTAGATCTGAATTTGGCAACTTTGGGTATCAGTCCACGTAGAAGTGAAGTTGTAATACACAAGCCTTATTGAATAAAAGGCCCAAGTGGGCGTTAAATCACTCACCTTGGCAGCTGATATATGTTAGCTTGTGAATGCAAATCCACACACTGAAACTTTAGAGGGGAATGAAAAGCTGTTAACACAACCAGCATTGTCCCCTGTCCCTATCCCCTTTGGACTAGACCCCAATTAATAACTAAGGAACTGTTTACAGCCTCACCCTTAAAGTGCATACTTGGCATTACATGGGGAGTTAATCTGCTCAATCAGCCAGGATACCTAGGTCTGTCCTTACCCCACTGGGTCCCCACCCCTGGAGTGATAACCTCGAAACCATTTAAATCCCCACCAAGGTGACCTGCAATGGCTCAGTGGTTAAGGTTTGGACTCATGACTAGAAGATTGTGGATTTACACCATCTGATCAGCCTGGATCAATCACCAAAATTTCTCCGAATTTTTTTTTTTGGTCAAGGGTTTTTTTGCTCTAAGTTATTAAAATGTGGAAGTGTTTCCAAAAGAAAATCATATTGGGTTATTTCTTTTTTGTTTATTAAAAGCTAAAAATACAAAATATGCTTGTAAAATAATTTGTGAGTAATGACATGGAATATCTGAAATGCCTTAAAATAATGCACAATACATGTGATAACATATAAATGGCAAATGTTTCTGGCACTTTAATATGGCAACAGAAGCAACTGTCAGACTCTAATTAATCAAACATATCAAACTTCCTTGAAAATATTCCTGAATTTTAAATGTGGTTAAATTTTTAACAATAATTCTCTGCAAATAAATTTATAGACTTGGACATGGTTTTTGCAAAACAATGTTGTCCTTAAAGCAAAATCTTTTTCTTGCACATACTTAAATATGAAAATAATTTCTCATACATGAATATATTTATTGGTGTTCATCAGAGACACTATTAGTTGTTCAGCATAGGGGCTACATTGCATTGTTATTAACTTCCCAGACAGTTTTTTCTCTAAGTAAAGCCTCTTCTTCCATAAGATTGTAATATTTCATTGGAATTTTACAAACTAGTCTTATAAATATAATTACATTATAAAATTATAATCAACTTAGTGTTACTTGATATAGTTATTTTACATTTTATTTAATTTAAATAACAAATCATTCATTATAACCCCTAATGAGTATTATTTTGTTATTTCTATCTCTTGTTCTATTGAAATTTACGTATGTTGTAATTTTCTATCATAATTTTTCTGCAATGGAAAGAACTCAGCACAACCCCCAACATGTGATTCTAAATAATCCTTATCAGATTATCTTAGGTTACTTCACTTTCTTTGTAATAAAAACTGCCAAGTAACTTCTTGCACTGGTTTCAATATGAAATTACTAGAACTGAACCTTCATTCCACAAGTGCTATAAACAATAAAAATCTAACATACTAAATCTGATAAAAATCTGATCAGAAATGGGCTCTAGAGTGGTAACAAGCTCAGTCAGTCAGATGAAATATCACCTCATTAATATGCATAGACGACACTCACAATCAACCTATCTGAGATCTTGATGATATGAGCTTACGTAAGAAGTGTGATCAAAATCTGTTTAGAAATATGGTCTCTGGAGTGCTCACAAGCTCAGCCTTATTAATATGAATTGATGTCACTCAGATGCAAGATCACCTCATTAACATGTATGAATGTTGCTTATAACAAAACTCATCCAAGATCTTGATGATATAAACTTGTATACCAAGTCTGATCAAAATCTGATCAGAAATGAACCCTACATAGTATTCACAAGCAAATGATCACAATGGACAGATGATGCATGTTGGTCACAAGACCATACCAGGTGAGCTAAATACTGAGTTCCAAGAGCCATAACAACAACTAGACCAACATTTGGTTCTCATAGGACTGTAGGTAAAAATGCAAAGTGATAAAAATACTGTGATTTCACCATTTTTCGTGAGGTACCAATATTTGTTGATTTTATGGTCGCTCCAAACCACGAATATAAAGAACCAATGAATAAATATGTATCTATCAGGAAAATAAGACCATCTTTCCAATCCATGAATTTAAGAACCAATGAACTTGTAATTTTATGCAAAACCACAAAAATGTATACCCATGAAAATAAATAGCTTGACAGTAGCTAAGACACTAGCACTAATAGACTGACCATAGCTAAGATACTAGCATTAATAGATTTACAGTAGCTACGACACTAGCACTAATAGACTGACAGTAGCTACGACACTAGCACTAATAGATTGACAGTAGCTAAGACACTAGCACAAATAGATTGACAGTAGCTAAGACACTAGCACTAAAGATGACTGATGAATGGATTGACAGCAGCTAAGACACAAGCACTAAAGAGGACTGATAAAACAAACAATACCTCTACCATTATATATGAACATCAGCAATGCTGAAATACAATACAATACAAATAAAATAAAAATTATAATGATAATAGTTAAAAATAATAACTTTATGCTAGATTAGGTATAGCCTATGAATATAAACTTTAAATATAAAATCACATCACACACTGTTTTCATTTTATATACATAACCATGTTATTATATGAAGAACATGGTAAATGAACCTTTTCTCCAAGGTTGATAAAGTGTGGTGCAAAACAGCTAGAAATTTACCATTTACCTGTCTCGCAATTTTTTCCTGTCCAGAGACTAGTGCAGAGGCATTCATAAGATCCAATAGTGTTTAGACATTTTCCTCCATTCAGACATGGAGATACAGTTGCTTCACACTCGTTGATATCTGAAAAATATTCAAATTTGTAGATGTCAACAATCTTTGAAATCAGATGCATTTGATATCAACAGTGTACATGTTACACATCTATATTTTTCTGGTTCAGCAACATCACCATATCTTTGCCATCTACTTATAAAACTCTATGTCCAAGCTGCAATAATTATGTGAGGGAAATGGGGGAATGCAGCTTCGAGATATTGGAGGCAATAAATGAGTTTATAAAACGCATTAAAGGAATGTGATAATAATTCTGAAAGCTTTGGCAGCCTACATCCATAATACTGTTATTGACACAAGTTTCAAGTTTTTAGCTTGAACTGTGTAGGTGGGATTTGGGGACATAACCCTTTACATACATATATACATTGGTCAGGGGTTAACTTAACACAAATTTTTCACTGGCCAGCAGAGTCAGTTCACATGGAAATCAACTGGCCCTGCAGAAAAACAACTGGCCCTTCCAATTAGATAAAAATAATTTTATTAACTTATTCAAGACTTTAAGTGCCATGGCTGTTTCAGTTTTGCTTGTATCCACAGAAGAATTGTACTTTTCATGTTAATCTGATGGCGCTCTAACTTTTCATGGCAAACAATACTGGCCTTCTTATAGCTTTTACATCCCATACCAAAAGATTCATTTTTTTCTTAAATACAACATGCTTTGCATGTCATGCCTATTTCACTGTGCACCAACCAGTTAAACTCCCACTTCCATTTTGGCAAATTGTCACACGATCCATTTTCTCTCTCATACTTCCTTCGCCTGATGGCATTTCTTCTTTCGTTTTTTTCTTTTTTTTCAGTGGTGACTTATAATTCAAATATAAATATTTCCATGCATAGTAATTAGTTAGTTGTTAATGATTTTAAGGCTGCTGATATTTTGCTTCATGAACCAATGCATCAATATACCATGCATTCAAATTGGTTAAAAACTTGGTGGCAAATATAGTCTGGTACACTGGCTCTTTACACAACCATTTATAATTTAGTGTAAGAGCCCACAGAACCAGACTATATAAGATGTGATGATATTTAAATTCAGATGTTTGACAAAACAATGGAATGTACTTGAGATTGGAAAATACTGTCAGATTAAACTTCTTGATTTAACAGAATTTATTTAACAACAACTTCGGAAAATGTAACTGACCCCACAGGGCGTGCAGCTGTCAGTATTAACTGGCCCTCCTCAATACCCACAGACCAGTGGCTAAATTGACCCCTGTTGGTACATTTGTAAATATGGATAATTTGTGTAACAATATCCTCATGCTTCTTTGAAAGCATGATTATAATAAATTTTGAACACTTTTTTAAAAAATTAAAAAAATCTTTTAAGATTTTACTCATTACATGGCAAAAGATATGGATACTTTGGTAATTACCTACCAAACAAATGTTTCATAGTATAACCTGAAAAATACTGAAAATCTTAGATGTTAGTTAACTTTATTGAATCAGAAATTTCTCACCTAATGTTCTTCCTAGGTGTATAGCCACCTGCAAGTATTCTAATTGAAACATATATCCTTCCATCTGGTTCTTTCTATCCACTAAAAGGCCTTCTCCTGAAACTCATTATGTATCAGGCATTGTGCCCTTTTATTAATGGTTCAGTGTCATATTTGACTGTGAAGATAAGCTTATCTGGGTCAATACAATGTACCGTCTATATTTGCGTATAGGCCGAGTCTAAATGCAAACAACATAGACCCTCATCTGCTGTCCCATAATGCGCCAGCAGATTGGGGTCTATGTTGTTTGTTCTACTGATTGGTCATTACAAACTGCATAGACCCAAATCTGCTGGTGCATTATGCGATGGCAGATATGGGTTATGCAGTTTGCAGTTGGCAGTGGATTATACACGAGTATATACGGTAGTAGGATGAGTACCAATATAATCAGCAATGATCTGATTATATCTTAATTGTCCTTTTCTCTCCAAGTGTAAATGATGTGTCATAAACGTTAATTTATTCAAAGCTCATACCTTAGTTCTTGTAACTGATCATGTTAAAAAAATGTCAAAGTTTTACACACTTGCCATAGGAACATATAATTTTAAATTAGGGACCAAGCATTTAATATTTCATTTTCAGAGTCGAGGGGGCCCTGAATTTTTTGGAAAAATATCTCCAGCCCCCAAATAGCTTGAAAAATATATTCCTGCTCTGATTTGTAGAAAAAAAGAACAAATTATATCCATTATAGTAGCTTAAAAAAATTAATTATCTTGAGGTAAAAGAAAAAAGATATTCAAGAAAATCCTAGGTCCCCCTCCCCCCCACCAATTAAATGGTCAGTCCCTTATGACTGAAGACTAATGTGTTCATTCAGCTTTTATTATACAGTTAGAGCAGTGTACAATATGCATAAAATTCAATATAAAGTATATTCAAATACAATTAGATATTTCAACCATTCAGATATTAAATACAGTCAAATATCCATCCATGTTTGAGATGAAAATGTTAACAGGTATTTAATCATTAGGTTATTTTTTAAAATCCCGGAACAGATAATGGACCAACACTACAGTTACTATTAAAGATATTCTGTTGGTTCAAAATTGTCATGGATTGCAATGCCAAATACTGCATGAACACAGAACTCATGAAGAAAACTAGTACACATTTGATAGTAAAAACATGATGGGAACAGTGTTTCAACTTCAAAAGCATCACAAGTCTTGGAACAAAGGTGAGCTGTCAATCACTGGGTTGACACCTATATTTGGCCTAGGTCTGTTACTTCTGAGAGAACTGACTCCAGCTATAAGATATATGCAGCTGAGCTAGCTACCCCTTTAACATATATGTAAACAAAAATAAGCTACATGAAATATAGACAGAGGAAAAGCTTGAAGAAATCAATGAGGGAAATCATTTCCACCAAAACGTTTGAATTAAAATTTCTATGGTGAATTTTTTTAATAGGAAATCATGCAATTGCCTGAAAATAGTAATAATAATAACAACAATAATAATAATAACAACAGCAATAATAACAACAACAAAAATAATAACAATAATGGTATTTGGTGCATGGTAAGTGTTCAAGAACCAAGTCTGAAAGGTGAACCTGCAATCAGAGGTCATCTGTGTACAAAGGTCAGCATGGCCTTCTCTCATTGGTGGCTGCTACTGACAGGTTTGACTGTATTTGCAAATTATCCCACATTTATGGTCAACAAAAAGATATAAAAGTATCACAAATATACTTACCAGTCTGGCAATTTAAGCCAGTAAAACCTTGTGGACATATACAGGTATAAGATCCGAGAGTGTTTTGACATGTTCCGCCATTTCGACAAGCATCTTGAAGACACTCATTAACATCTTAAAATAGTAAGAGAATAAAAGTTAACTTAAATCCTATTACATCCCTTTTTTCTTCCATATGTATGTATGTATGTATGTATGTATGTATGTATGTATGTATGTATGTATGTATGTATGTATGTATGTATGTATGTATGTATGTATGTATGTATGTATGTATACAGTGAAACTCCTCAAAACTGAAACCTCAGTACACAGAAATCCCCTAGACCAAATTTTTTTTAAATCCCAAATTTTTGTTTCTTTAATATCATCATTTTTTCGCCTTTTAACCGAAATCCCTCAACTCCAAATACTGAAACAAACTTCGATCCCAAATTTAAATTTTAAGTGACAAAACAGTATTCTAAAACCCAGATTCGCTTAACTGATTTTCAATGGAGAAAAATCATTACATACATGTATTTAAGTAGCTATGACTGTCATTTGTCTTCATTCATATGTCAAGATGTCAGAACGACCAGCTAATCCTCAAAGGACTGAATTATCCTTACAGGATGAAATTAGTTTGATCAATGAGTATGAATCTGTGCCAAAACCTGCATTCAAGAAACTAGTGGTAAAATTTGTCATAGGAACATCTACTGTTTAAAATATTCCAAAGAAAATAGAATTCTACAAGAATGATTATGGAAACAAGCATCGTTTCAACAATGCCTGCTAATCTGACAAACTGAATAATCTTGTGTGGCAATGGCTGAGCCAAGCTAGGACCAGAATACAGGCCCTATAATTTGTAATCTCTCTCTCTCTCGCTCTCTCTCATCACAAAAACGCTTAGAAAAAGACATTTGTTCACATCTTCAAAAACTCATGAAACCAAAAACCTCTCAAAACAAAACATTTTTTGGGGTCCCAAGGGTTTTTGGTTTGAGGGGTTTCACTGTATTTAGCACAATTCTGGCTATATGGTGCTGATTAAAAGTTAGGTTCTAAAATTGTGCATATAAAGAACTGAAGAAAAACAAATTTTATCCATGGTTACGATATGTTATGAGGCATACAGAATTTGTATTCTACAATGAATATTTAGATTCACTTTCACAGCATGGTTATGGTATGTGATGAAAAATATGATGCTTGTATACTACAATCAAACAGAAATTTGGGGTTTGGTTTCATAGCAGTGTTATATGTGTGGCCTGTACACATAATCTCACCTAATGGTAATTATTGACTCTTTTTGTGGCCACATACATTTCTGAAATCACTCTGGTTGATTGGGATCTGATTGATGAATGTAACATTGGATCACAATATACAATATACCCACGGAATGGCTTGAGACAAGATATGGGGATCTGATTGATGAATATAACATTGGATCACAATATACAATATACCCATGGAATGGCTTGAGACAACATATGGGGATCCGATTGATATATATAACATTGGATCACAATATACATTATACCCATTGAATGGGCAACAGATTGTGATACTTGTTATTTAAATTATGGTATGTCTTATTGAAAATGTCATCTCTTTACAGTACATTCATTTTAAGGAACACATATTTGATATTAGTATTAGAAAGTAATGAATTTTACTTTTAGCAATTGTAAGTTTCAGTCCATGTTCCAAAGTCTACAAGCACTTAACCAGGTGAGGTATGGCCTCTGCGAACACATCACCTGAATCTCACCTAAATTTTTAGATAAATTAGCAAAAATGTCCAAAGTTTATGAGGACGTTTGGTTTTGAAAGGTGTGATATTCATTCTTTTTTCATATTTTGTATTGTAATTGTTCTAAATGATATAAATTTCTTTTAGATTAGAAGGAGCCATTCATACACATTTTTACAAAATCCTACCCCCATTTAAATGTGTCTGACTATAATATTAACATTTCTGCCCCCACCACCATGTCATTAAATCAGGGCTACTTTTTCAAGAAGATGAACCCTCTTTGCAGGATCCCTGACTACACAAATGTTTGATTTGTTATTTGTTTTATGACATTTTCATATTGCTTGTTTTTTAAATTTCTTTAGAAAGGGGACTAAACTGGTCATATATTTCATAGAGGGCAGACTCACCTATGTCACAAGTTGGGCCTGTCATTCCCTTGGGACATGAGCAAACATAGGAACCGAAAGTGTCCAAACATGTTCCGCCATTTTTACAGGGTCCACCTCCAAGTAAACATTCATTTATATCTGAAAGTATTAATGGTCGCTAGGAATTTTTAAGGAATATAAACCTATAGCAAAGAGATACAATCAACATCATGGAAAAGAAATATGTAACATATATTGAGGACAATGATGAGATTTCATTTATGCCTTTTGTTTAACAATGCCTATACTTCAGTAATTAAGATACAAAAATCATGAGATCCACTATTAATCTGATTAAAATTAAAAAAAACAACAACACATATACTGTAAATACTCAATTATAAGTCAGACCCAACTGCAAACTATACAGATCCAAATCTGCTGTCACATACTGTGCCAGCAGATCTGGGTCTATGCAGTTTTTTTTGAGTAATCAGTAGAAAAAACAACACAGACCCTGATCTGCCAGTGCATTATGCGATGGCAGATGAGGGTTTATGTTGTTTGCAGTTGGACTTAGAATATACATGAGTATATACGGTAAAGCCTGTATTAAATGTTTTCATTGCTGAAAATCACTACATGAGTGATCCAAGGTAATTTTCCCCTGGGGAAAGAAAAGACATACAAATACATTGAGATGAAATTTTTCCTGTAGTTTTCATTAAAAACCATGTTACTTTTGAGCATCCATTTGTTCCACAAGGTAATGAACACAAAACTTGAAGTCTGGTGTCATACCTATGGAAATAATTTTGACTTTACTCATACTCACTTCTAAAATAATCTTTACCTCTAGGTTTAACTTGTGCATGGGTTTCACAAAACATTGTGTTCCACCTGCCAAGCATGCTATGATCTAACCCAATTGTTTCTGAACACAAATTCTGAATGCTGATGCAAAAATTGTAACACACACAACTTTAAGACAAATTCTGAATGTTGATGCAAAAATTTTAACACAGAACTTTAACACAAATTCTGAATGTTGATGCAAAAAAAAGAGATAAATATGTCTCACTATCCACTAATGTAGATTTGAAACAAAAAATGAATGATGCAGATACCCCCACCAATATGATGCAATTTAAGGGCAAGGACCTAAGTCTTCTTATTGTGAAACCTCACATCAAATTTGATTCCTGTCCATTAAGTTCTTCACAACAAATTGAGCAAAAATGGAATTTACAATGGACAGGATGACATGACATGATGTGATATTCACAATAGACAGGATGACATGACATGATGTGATATTCACAATGGAGAGGATGACATGACATGATGTCATATTCACAATAGACAGGATGACATGACATGATGTCATATTCACAATGATGTGATGTGATATTCACAATGGACAGGATGACATGGCATGATGTGATATGACATGATGAATGTGATATGACATGATGTGATATGATCTGACATTATATATAACAAAGGGGTCTAATGTTAAGTGAGACATTTCAAGCAAAAACTCACTCAATTCACAGATAGATCCATTGAAGCCTGTAGGACACTGGCACAAGTATTTCCCAGAAAGCTGGATACAGGTTGCTCCGTTGAAGCAAGGATTAGGATCACATTTGTTTGTTGCTGCAATAAAGAGTCATAAGAATATTTTGATGTAACAATATGTATGAAAAAGTCTTTCCAATGCACTGGGAAACTTAATTCTATTTCTTGATAAAATCAATTGCTAAAAAACAAATACTTGACTTTGATCATGCCAAATATACCATTTGTAAAGAGACATATATTATAAACATTTACACTAGTCACTTTTTATTTATAATCTTTTTTTCTACTTGGCATTTATTCATAATGTGCACAAACATCACATGAAAAAAATATTAGAAGACATTTTTGCCAGGATGCTGTCAAATTTGGTAAAATTGTGTTTAATAAAAAGTCTTATAAAGATTTTTCTATTTTTAATAACGGTGGCCATACCTGATGGCAGATCAGCATCATTTATAAAAAAAATAAAAGTCCTTCATGCCAGGGTATTTGTTGTCAAATTTGGTAAAATTCTATTTAGTGCTTTGTGAAAAGAAGTTGTTTAAAGTTGTTTCTATTTTTAGTAACAGCATCCACACTTGATGACGAATAAGCATAATTTGTACAAATTTAAAAGCACTTCATGCCAAGATGCTTTCTGTCAAATTTAAAAGCATTTCATACCAGGATGCTTTCTGTCAAATTTGGTCAAATTCTGTTGAAGAGTTTTTGTGAAAAAGTTGTTTGAAGGTGTTTCTATTTCCAAGTAACAGTGGTTTTATTTGATGGTAGATCAGAATCATTTGTAAAACCTTAGAATCCCTTTATGATGTGCTTTATATGAAATTTGATCAAATTCACTTCAGCCAATTTTAGAAAGAAGTTGTTTAAAGGTTTTTTATTTTTAGAAATGGTGGCCATACCTGATGGCAGATCAATATTAAATGTAAAGCCATTCATATCAGCTTGATTTCTATAAAATGTAAAGCCATTCATATCAGCTTGATTTCTATAAAATGTAAAGCCATTCATATCAGGTTGATTTCTATAAAATGTTAAGCCATTCATATCAGGTTGATTTCTATAAAATGTTAAGCCATTCATATCAGCTTGATTTCTATAAAATGTAAAGCCATTCATATCAGGTTGATTTCTATAAAATGTTAAGCCATTCATATCAGGTTGATTTCTATAAAATGTTAAGCCATTCATATCAGCTTGATTTCTATAAAATGTAAAGCCATTCATATCAGGTTGATTTCTATAAAATGTAAAGCCATTCATATCAGGTTGATTTCTATAAAATGTAAAGCCATTCATATCAGGTTGATTTCTATAAAATGTAAAGCCATTCATATCAGGTTGATTTCTATAAAATGTAAAGCCATTCATATCAGGTTGATTTCTATAAAATGTAAAGCCATTCATATCAGGTTGATTTCTATAAAATATGGTTATAGTCTGTTTGGTAGTTTTTATGAAGAAGTCATATACTGTTTTTCTGTTTTAGTAATGGTAGAGGATAGTAATGGATCAGCATCATTTGTATAAAACTGAAAACCCTTTATGCCAAAATGCTTTTTGTCATATTTGGCCAAAATCTCTTTAGCGGTTTTTGCGAAGTCATTTAAAGATTTTTCTATGTTTAGATATGGTGGCCATATTCAAATGCTGATTGGCATCATCTGTAAAAATTTGAAAGCCCTTTATGCCACGATGCTCTGTGCTAAATTTGGTTGAAAATGATCAGGTGGTATTGGGAAGAAGTTTAAACATATAGTCCATGTGGAACTGGTAAAGTTGGCATATACATAAAAGCCAAATGCAAGGGGAGTTGGCCGTGAGCTTACTCACATGGCTGGCATATACATAAAAGCCAAATGCAAGGGCAGTTGGTCGTGAGATTACTCACATGGCTGGCATATACATAAAAGCCAAATGCAAGGGCAGTTGGCCGTGAGATTACTCACATGGCTGGCATATACATAAAAGCCAAATGCAAGGGCAGTTGGTCGTGAGATTACTAACATGGCTGGCATATACATAAAAGCCAGATGCAAGGGCAGTTGGCCATGAGATTACTCACATGGCTGACATATACATAAAAGCTAAATGCAAGGGCAGTTGGCCAAGCAATCTGGGTTAGTATGATGCTTTCTGACATACAATGGTTTTTATATTTTTAGTAATGGGAGATCCTCATTATTTGTGTAAACTTGAAAAGCATTATGCCAGGAAGCTTTCTCTGAAATTTGATCAAATTCTGTTGACTGGATTTTGTGAACAAGTCATTTAAAGGTTTTTCAACTGTCTGTAACAATGACCGTATTTAATAGTGGATCAGTATAATTTGTGCAAAATTCAAAGGCCTTCATGCCAAGATGCCTAAGGTCAAATTTGGTCAAATTCTGTTGAGCAGTTTTTGAAAAGAAGTTATTTCAAGTTTTGTTTTTTATTTTTAGTAATGCAGCAAAATGTAAAGGCAGATCAACATCATTGTTTAAACTTGCAAGGCCTTCATGCCAGAATGCTTTTCGTCAAATTGGTCAAATTCTCTTCAGCTGTTTTTGAGAAAAAGTTGTTTATAGGTCTTCAATTTTTAGTAACCTTGGCCATATTTGAGAGTGTATCAGCATCATTAGTATCAATTTAAAAAGTCTTCACGCCAGTATGCTTTCTGTCAAATTTGGTCAAATTCTGTTCTGCAGTTTTGAATAAGTCATTTAAATGTTTTTCTAATTTAGTAACTGTTGCCATATTTGAATGTGAATCAGCATGATTTGTATAAACTTGAAAGGTTCTCATTCCATGATGTTTTCTGTCAAATCTGGTCAAATTCTGTTAAGAGTTTTGGAGAAGAAACCCATTTAAAGGTTTGTCTATTTTTAGTAATGGTGGACTTTTTTTTATGTCAGACTGGCATCATTTATATGGCCTTGAAAGCCCTTTACAACTTGATGCTTTCTGTGAAATTTGGTACATTTCTGTTCAGCAGCCAAATCTGAATAGACATTAATTTTGTTTAAACAAATTAACCCCTAGTTCAACAAACTTTTGAACTAATCGGCTACCATCACTCTTCAACCAACTGAGATGGCAGCAAATGGATTCTGAAAAATGCAACCACTTGATTGTGCCAGGATTTACTTCAGTCAGGAAAAATGCATCACAGTATTATAAGCATGACTTAAGCAATTATACTCTAAGCTGTGCAACTGTGTCAATATGGACTGCTAACTATGTGAGATATTCTTGAAAACTTGCCTCCAGTTCCCCTGGTGAAGCAGATGGAAGAGCTACATGGCATTGAACATTAAGGCAGTAAGAGTCCCCCCTCCTCCCAATCATACATATCAGGGTCAATGTCTTACACTGTAGGATTACCAACAGTACAGAATACTTATTCCAGATTTTATGAGCAAATCATGTTTCTGTAATATAAGGATATTAATGAGTTGTCAGATTTAAGGTTTTGTATGGCTTTCAGCATCAGAAAGGAATATGAAATGATAATGAAATTTGTTTTTTCAAAGGTTTCAATGCACTTCAAAGATTTCAGTATGGCTACAATTTGTATGGTAAAAAAGGGGACTTTTCCCAGTAACTGTCTCATGCTAGTGCAATGGGGTGCTGCATGGCTGCAACCCAGTCTCTTCTTTCAAACCATCTGTACAAAGGGATGTATGGTCATAATAGGAGACTCTGATTTAATTGAATATACTCTGAAATATGAGAGAATTGGTTGAGGACCCTCTGAATTGGCAAAGAGAATTTTGCAGAATTTGAAAGATTGATTTTTCCTGCTTCCAGATGAGGATAAATCTGTATGCCAAAAAATGGAATTAAATTTGGTTTCTGGGTATATAAGGTTTGATATTTGGGCCTTAAGACAACTTCATATGCATGATTTGAGAGATTAGAGGACAGTTTGGTAGTATAATTAATAACATTTATTATTTAAATAATCTGAATTCAATTAATGAAGTCGTTGAAAAGTTACTCAGCTGAATGAACTAAATTGTTCTGAGATAAAGTGATGGTTCATTTGCTTCAACAAAGGACAGCAGATGACTGACATAGGATCATACCATAGTTAACTTGCCGTTATGGCCTGGTGAGCTAAAAACAAGAGCAATATTTTCAAACTGATTTTAAATTGATAGATGGTGTCTATTTGACTTTTGGAATTTTATATGAATGTAAAACAAGGTTTTGAAAATAAGTGTGATGACTATTTTAATTTTAATGACTTAATAATCAATATTTTGCTACTTATGTATACAAAAAATACATATATTAGGTTTCTATGTTTTCACCAATACATATATAGTCTGCACATTTTAGAAAACAGAAAATATACATATAAACCTGTTTCACAGTTCTTTCCAGTACGCCCAGGAGTGCAGTTGCAACTATAATCACCAAGCATGTCCATGCATATTCCCCCAAACTGACAGGGAACTGATACACAGTCATCGATATCTACAAAATAAACATATAAATGAATGCATGAAATCGGTAATCATTAAATCTGACCTAGGTCTTAGTCAAACAGGGGCCATAACTCCATCAAATTGTGCTGGAAATCAGTAAAAACATTCAATCTTACCCAAGTCTTCTTAATATAAATTTTCATACCCAAGTTGGTTTTAATCCAAATTGAACACCTACAAAAGTTTGCCATTTGAAATTGAATAGCAAAGTTCCTTTAGAATATTTTTAGTGGAAATTGAAGGACAAAGTTCTTTGTCAAACAGCAGCCAAAACTTCCAAAATTTTGCCAGGAACAGGGAAAATCAAGGTTGAACTAGATCTTAACATAAAGCCTTATACCAAATTTAATTTAAATAAATTAAGAGCAATTCCGTCTACTATTTGTTCTAAGAACTGTTACCTCCTGACTACTTGCTTGATATGAGCTAAGAGTGCAGATTCAGCATCTGTGTTCAGATGCAGGAGCTGCATTCATAATTATCTGAGAAGGCAGGATATTCCTGGGAAGCTCCACTGCCAAGTTCAATAGATCATTGATCCATGATTTTCCCCACTTGAAAGAAGCAATCAGAATTAGATGACACCAGGTAGTTCAATGTCATGGAGTTGAAAGCGGTTATGAAGTGCAAGACTACTCTCTAAGTTATTCTTTTGAAGTCCAAGGGACTTGTATTCAGATCAAGGGGAATGCCCTGAACTGGTAGATGGTGTCCCTATATGCAAACTATATGAATGCTGGATATGTGAAGGTACGCATTTTGGAGGTCAAGGCCAAGTGCAAAAATGCCTTCTCAAACAGTGTTGAAAACCAGTCTCAGTGTCTCCATTTTAAATGTAGTGCCCACATGAAGTGGATAGCAGAGTTCAGATCCATGACTGGACAAAACTTGTCGTTGACTTTGGGAGCAAGGAAAAGGTCTGGAATAAGATTCCTGTGAGTGTGCATTGTGAACATGCAATCTCAACTCCCCTTTTCATAAAAAGAGTTGATTCTTGCTGCAAAACACCGACTTTGTATGGGTCTCTTAGGATTTCTATCGACAATGGAGCCCTTGATAATGGGGGATGGGCACTGAACATGGTCTGGAGGCCATCTGAGAAAACTTTAATACCCACAGTTCAGTGGGGCAGTGTCTTGCCCATACCATGGAAAATTTTGAATTCTTCCTCCAAATAAAATGTCAGAAAAAGGTAGCATAAGCATGGCATTTTTTCTATCAAGGGTTTATGGCGAGAGAAGATGATACGGCATTGGTCCTTTATTTTCCCCATGCTTAGTTGTGGTGGCTAATAGAACTTGTTTTCTCACTTACAGGGAATGCAAGGGATGTTCCCCATTTGGCATGAGGTCCTTCATATTTCTCTGATCACTCTTAAGAAATGGAGGCAGGACACTGGGAGGCTGGCCTGTGAGGTTTGCCTCTTTGGCGGCCTGTTGCAATTTTTGTGATAGTTTTTCCTGGATAGTGGACACGGACTGAAATGCATTTCTTTTTGTCAGGGAAAGATAAACAGATGCAGCTATGGCATTGGATAAGTAAGTGTTAAGCTGCTTCATTAGTATATGAGCCATATGAGAGACTGACTCCAAAGAGATATTGCCAGCAGGGTTCTTGATAAAAGGGTTTTGGCAATGTTCAGATTACTAAAAAAAAGGAGCCATGGAAACTAAGTCAAACATTGATTCTATCACTACAACATTTCAAAGCAGTTATTGCATATAGAGGAAGGACATCCAGTCCATATACACAGAGAAAGGTTTGACTGTCCCAGGCCCACAATGTCTCTGCAGACAGCTGGGACTATGGGGTGCAAAAGATCAGCAGGTGTGTCTTGTAGCATGCCAAGTTAAAATGGCTTGAATTCATTGTGCAAAAATAAAGACCTGTTGACATTTGGGTCTTGATGTGACCTCTCAAAGCAATGAAGTATGTCAGCAACTCAATCAGAATGTGGTAGTTGCTTGAGGGATGGCTGGTCTTTCTTGACTAAGAGATCAACAGATGCGAGAATTTGGAAGGCACAGGCAAACAGAGCTCTGTAGGCAGAAGCCAGAAAATCTCATCAATTGATGTGCAAGGGCTCAAGTCTTCTCTGGATATCACAGGGTTTAAAAGGGAAGATGACGCTTGTGAGCATGAATC
The DNA here is from genome assembly GCA_029931535.1 of Margaritifera margaritifera. Taxonomy (NCBI): domain Eukaryota; kingdom Metazoa; phylum Mollusca; class Bivalvia; order Unionida; family Margaritiferidae; genus Margaritifera; species Margaritifera margaritifera. The sequence continues at coordinate 2,853,159 of JAQPZY010001605.1, read as the reverse complement.
TTTGCAAACAGAAGAGTGGGGTGATAGGAGAGCCCCAAGTGAGGAGTGTGATGAATGAGCAGGCAAAACAGGCTGTGTGGGACAGTGAACAAAAGCTGGGAGTCTGCCCATGTTGGGGCACAGTTATCTCCAGGTGTTCACTATGTGTATCACCTACAGTCCGGGACTCGTATCAAGTGTTCAGAAATGGGTGTCGCTGTAGCTGGTACCAGGTTGTGACAGAACTGGGTCCAGTGCTGGAACTGTTCGGTGCTGGCCCACAAAACTTCCATGAGTCCAGTATTGGGCAGCATGAGACAATTCACCGATTCCAGTGCAAAATATGCTTAATTTGCTTGGTGTCTGGGTCAGAGCCAGTGCTGGAATTGTCATGGCCAGGTTCTGGGTGCTATCTGTGTCTTAAAACCAGGACTAGGTATACTGATCACTGAACTTAATTCCAATGCTGGATATAATTGGCATTTGCATCAGAGCTAGTGCTGGAACTGTTATGGCCAGGTGCCAGACACTATTCATGTTTCAGGCTGGGACTGGGTATACTGGGAAAACCTATCACTGGTCCCAGGAGTTGAAGACCTAGGTTTAAGACTGCCAGAGCTCGTGTCTTCTTCAGCTAGCTATGTTTCATGCCCAAGTCCAGTTTTGGCTATCCCAGGAAAAATCAACTGTGACTTAAAGATGAATTGTTTGCATGTCTGTACTGGCCCAAGGTACTGTCATGAAAATATAAACTGTTTGCAGCAAAAGGGGGAAAAGTGTCAATAGAGGCAGTGTCGACACCAAAGGGGGGAAAGTGTCAACAGAGGCAGTGTTGGCAGCAAAGGGGGGAAAAGTGTCAACAGAGGCAGTGTTGGCAGCAAGATTGAAGCAGTCTGCATCCTTGATTGTGTATTTTTTTCATTCTCTCATTTGCTTGTAGCAAGCTTTGCAATAATGGCCACCCATGTATTCTCTGGCCAGCATAAGTACACATGACATGTATGACCCAAACTGTATGTCATACAACTGATGTACAAGTAGAGTGGTCTGTCATCAGGCAACTAGAGACATTTACATTCCACACACTTGATCCTGCCCACTGAATTGACACCTTAAATATAGAGAGCAAAACAATGGCATGCACAAGTGAAATCAGTCAAAGAATCAAACTTACTGTGAAGAGGGTGCTAATGATATAAAAAAAAGCTTATGGAAATAACAAGCATGAATTTCCAACATGTAACAACAGACAATTGATTGACAGAATTTATAGACAAGGTAGAATACTGTAGTTGAATTGAAGCAATATAGATCCTAGGGTAGGCAATTAAAAATGAAGTGCCCAATTTCTGTCTATGATGAAAATAGAGCAAGAAATAGAAATATAGCTGGAATATCCTTCCATACTGTCAGAAAACTCCACAGAAATCGCGCAATAGATGAAATGACACAAGTGGATTCAGTGTTTGGGAGCCCTCCAGAAAAAGCATTCTTCCTCACACAAGTGGAAGAAGTAATTGATGAAATGATGGGATTTGGCACCAGTCCGTCTAATTGCGGGGAAACTACTCTTGACTGACTTCCACCTTGGCAAGCAGACAACTTTTTAGCACTTTTATTCTGAAATTAAGTCTAGGCAGGCTGGATTTGCAAGGTATTGAATGTTTTCTTAGTGTATTATGATTAGGTAACGCATCTGAAGAAGAAACTAAGTTCCATGAATTTTATCTATTTTTACTTTAGCATTGATATGATTGCTGACAAACCCATATGCTTTACGTACTTAAAGGTGCTATGTACATGTGGATGAAAATGGAATTGAGAAAAAGTTTAATACACAAATAAATGCAACAGTGTCCAAGCCTTGTACCTCAAAAGTGTTCTTTCCTACACTCAAGATATTACTTAAGACAGAATCAACTTTTCAACTAATTTAATTGTCTAGAAGTCAGGTCTATGAAGTTTTTCTCAATAATTTAATTGTTTTTACTTAAATTCACCTACCAGTCTCACAATTCTTTCCTGTGCGTCCTTTGATGCAGTCGCAGTGGTAACTACCAGGCAGATTCACGCATGTTCCACTGAATAGACATGGAACTTGTAAGCATTCATTGATATCTGCAAAGAAAGTCGAAAGAATTATTCAGCAGTAGTAATAGTGTTTTACGGCACCTCAGCACAAAAGTGGCTATTTAGTGCCAACTAAAGGTAAAGTTTGAAAAATGTAAACATGAATTGCACAAAAATCAATGAAGATAAACCCTTCCAAATCAATGTAAACATTATGTACAAGATAAAATATAAAACAAAAAGATGTTACAATTCTGCAAAATGTACATAAAATAATAAATAAGGTAACACATGTAAAATCTTTAAAACATTATTAAAATTTGTTGTGTACATCCTCATTCAGGTGGTACATCCTCAAACAGTTTCTTCAAGCAGTTCACAGCAAAATACTTCTGTCTCACAGGATGGAAATCAACACACTTGACAAGAATGTCCAATACATGACTGGCATAATACGACCTCATCTCTCTGATTTATTCTATACGAAATATGCCACTCTCCAATAGTCAATTTGATGTTCTTATGTTTGTGGAGGTTACATTCCACATGTTTTGCCAAGTATAATGAATATGCTGATTATTCAATATTTGAAGTCAGTATATGGAATCTTCCATTTTGGAGACAGGTGACTACAGAGCAGCTTTGGCTGCCTTTTCTGCTCTTTCATTACCCTTTATAACAATGTGACAAGGCAGCCAACAGTAGAGAATACTTTTCCCAGATTGTATAACATCATGTTTCTGTAACATCTGGGATATTAATGGATTGTCAGATTTAAGATTCTGTAAGGCTTTCAGAGTGGAAAGGGAAACCAAAAAGATGATGTCATTTGTTTTTTGAGAGGTTTCAATGTAGTTCAAAGGTTTGAGTATGTTTGTAATTTCTGTAGTAAAAATTAGGGTTTTATCTGGTAACCAGCTCGAGATAGTGCCATGGGGTGTTGCAATGGCAGCTCCAATTTTTTCTCCATCTTTCAAACCGTCTGTATACAGGAGCATAGGGCTACAATAGCAGGCTCAGATTTCATTGAATTTACTCTGAAATGGCTTGTTAAGGACTTTTTAAATTTGGAAAGGTAAAATATTATTTTGGGAGGTTTTAATAATGATGGTGGTGATTTGGGAATACAATATTTTGCAATATTTCGAACAATGATTTTTGCTGTCACAAAGTGAGGAAAAATTGATATGCCAAAAGGTGGAATGAAGTTTGGTTTCTGAACATACAAGGTTTGGTATTTAGACCAAAACACTACATCATATGTGGGATTACATGATTCAAAGAAAGTTTGGTAGCATACTGAAGAGCCAATTTCGTCTGAGATAAAGTGATGGTTCATTTGCCTCAACATAGAGGCTTTCCGATGGGGAAGTTCTAAATGCACTCAGACAGAGTCAAGTCCTTGACTGTGTATCAGATCAAGCATCTGCAGGTAAGATTTACAAACTGATCAGTACACAAACGAGCCATAGTCAAGTTTCAGTCTTTCTAATGACCTGTATAACTAAAGCAAGATTTAATATCCAATCTGCTCCCCAATCTGTGTTTGCCATGGCTTGTATTAAATCCAGGGCTCTTTAACATTTGTCCCTAAGCTATATAATATGTGGAAGAAATGTTAGTTTACGGTCGAAAGTAAGCCCTAAAAATTTGGTCTCCTCCACAACAGGAATAAGATAACCATCAAGATAGAGCTTTGGGTCATCATGAATACAATGAAATCAGCAGAAGTGCATACAATTAGTTTTTTAATTTGAAAATTTGAACCCATTTTCTTCTGCCCATTTCTGGACTTTTTCTTTATGCTCATCTGTAGTTGGCATTCAATAGTATGCATGCTCTTTGATCTATAGAAAATCAAAAAGTCGCCACCATATAATGTGCAGTCAGTTACTAAATTAAGGTATTTCACTATGCTGTTAAGTTAGATGTTGAATAGGGTGATTGACTTTATGCTGCATTAAGGTACACCCATCTCCTGAGGATAGCTTTCAGAAAAGGTGCTGCATACCTCAACTCTGAAGTTTATTTTAAAAAAATGGAGATAAAGTTAGATATGCGACCCCTTAGACCTAGCTTGAATAGGTCATTCATTATGCCATACTTCCATGTCGTGTCTTAGACCTTGGTTGAATAGGTCATTCATTATGCCATACTTCCATGTGGTGTCTTAGACCTTGGTTGAATAGGTCATTCATTATGCCATACTTCAATGTGGTGTCTTAGACCTAGGTTGAATAGGTCATTCATTATGCCATACTTCCATGTGGTGTCTTAGACCTAGGTTGAATAGGTCATTCATTATGCTGTACTTCCATGTGGTGTCATAAGTTTTCTCCAAGTAAAAAAAACCCGCAACTATATGTTCTCTCTTTATGAAAACTTCTCTAATAAATGCTTTAAGTCTGACAAAATGATCTATTGTGCTTTTCTGGCATCTGAATCCACTCTGAAAGTCTGAAAGTAGTTTGTTGGATTCGAGAGACCAGAGTAGTCCATTATTTATCATCCATTCCATGGTTTTGCAAATACAGCTTGTTAATGATATGGGACAATAGCTGGAAGGTTCGGTTTGGTCCTTTCCAGGTTTCTGTACTGGTATCACCATCGCTTCTTGCCAAAATTGCGGGAAGTAGCCAGTTTCCCAAATTTATTTGAAAATGTTTAGCAGTGTATTTAGAGCTGTGTCGGGTAAGTGTTTCAAAAGCTGATGGTGGATATCATCTGGTCTTGCTGAAGTGTCATGGGCTCGATCAAGAGTCTTGTAACTCTCTGAGAGTGAAAGGTTTATTGTTATCTTCAGCATTAGCAGATTTGAAATTCCGAGGAACCTTTTGTTTCAAGTTTTTTACACGGCAGAAGTTTTCAGAATAATTATCTTATGAGTTATTACAGAAAGTTTCGGTTAATGTATTTGAGATTTCTTTAATTGCTTGATACAGCTGCTTTTATTTTTGACAATGATTTTTCATTCCATATTCCATAACTGATTTAACAGAGAAGCATGAGTTCAACCTAGAGACATTGGACATTGGATCTCCATGTTTTTCTCTTGCTCCTTCTAATGGTATGATGAGCTTCAGCTTGGTATATATGGTATTTGTTCAGATTTTCAGTTGATGGCTTGGCATTGAAATTTTGAAGGACCTTTTTCCATTCTCTGATGACGTCTTTGCATGCATTATCAAACCAGGGTGTGTTGGCACGTTAAGGAATTGCCAGAGTTTTTGGTACTGTATCCCACCAACATAATGGAGTATATTTGTAAATAGGAGTATTGTATCCACTATGTTGTCAAAATGATAAGCTGTCAGATTTAAATCGCAATGGGATATAAACATTTCCCAATCTGCCTTATTCAATTTCCATCTTTGCCCAAGCACTTTAGGTTTGGGAATATTAGTTCTTAAATATATTGGAAAGTGGTTACTAGCACATAGGTCGTCACCAACTTCCCAAGAGATGTCAAGTAAAAGAGATGGACTACAGATAGATCTGCGGACTATAAGGATCCTGTGGCAGGATGTAGGTAGTTATACAACTTATCATTGAAAAGGTTAAGATCATATTGACAAGCTTTGTAAAGTACTGTCATCCAAAATTGCCCTACTCAGCAGAATCAAGAAATATTTACTACAGGAACTTGCATTTTATACTAGAATTCATATATTCTTCCAAAAATGGATTATTGTTCAACTGTATGGGAAAACTGTGCCAAATCTCAGCTTGACAGGATTTATAAACTTCAGAAAAGGGCAGCACGCATTATATTATTGATTATTCATCAAAAGCATTGTTTACAGAACTAAAATGGTTTACAATATATCAATTGATTTTCACAAGGCAGTTCTTGTATATAAAGGTCTACAAGGAGCTGCACCAGAGTATCTTCAGGATTTATTCAGGCCTTATTCAACACATTACCAGTTGAGATCAGCATCACATAGAACCTTCATCCACCAAAACCAAGAACAGAGCAATTTAAGAAAAGCTTCCAATACTCTGATACAGTTCTGTGGAACAAGATTCCACTGCATGTAAAATCTGCATGAAATATTACAGTATTCAAGAGATATCATGAGTATGTATGTGTTACTAATAGATTATAATAGAATTTAGTATTTATAATACTAAAGAAGTGTTAAAAAAACAGTAACTACTATTATCTTTCATATGATGCCGATTGTCATACTTTTCTTAAGACTGCCTCAAGGGAGAATAGTCCTTGACTAAAAGAGTCACCCTCTATAAATAAAGTATTATTATTATTATAATTATTATTATTATTATTAAAGTGGTGGATGTATGTGACTCCTGTGATCTTTCCCTGGTGCGATATCAGGGGGCCTTCCAGTGTCTGTACCCTCTAGACTCCCAAACTTATTAAAGAGCTTGATAGGATCATCAGATCCTTTGGGAAGTCTAGAAGATTCTTTAATCCTTTCCCTGTTTGGTTTAGAGCATGCATTACCTCTGGAACCAGCAGTGTGTGCTGCTCTTTTGATGGACAGGATTTAACTGTTTTCTTGCTAGGAGAATTAAGAATCTAATGTGGTACACTGATTCTATGTCCACTGGGGACATTGGTTTGCTTCTCTTTTTGTGGGCTGGATTTTAGTGGTTTTTCATTTACAGCATTAGATGTCCTAATTGCTACATTGTCACTTGAGTTCTATACTTCACTGTCAGTTGGGTAGCTGCAACCACAGATGTTGGTGCTGTCAAGAGTGTGAATTTGGTTTGACCTTGTAGCCATGTAATGTCTGTCTGGATATAGACAACATTTGTGGAAGGTTACTTCTCCATGTTAGCTGGGCTGGTGTAGGATTTGTCAGTTGTGTTAAATGGAGCTGTGGCTTCCACAGATTTCCTGGACCCAGGAAAGCTGATGCCCTTCTCCTGTTTCACATGTTGTAGCTCCTTCAATCTCTAGTTTCCATTTAGAACAGTATCTAGAGTATGAGAAATATTCCGCAGGGCAATTCACACAATATATTTTTTCTGATCAGGACAATCCATTGTGACCCTCCTGCTCACATCTGGGACGCACTGGTTTCCTCTAGCTGCCATCTTTGTGGTGGCAATATTTCTGGCAGATGAAACACTGCAAAGGTTTAGGAATTAAAGGGTCGACAGTAATATTTAAGAGCCTTGTTTTGATTGATGTAGGCAAATCGGCACAGTTGAATGACAGTATGTATCTTAGTGTTTGTGGGAATCAACTTGCCATTATGGCATTTGTTGATTTGTTTCACTTGTGAGATGTTCTGAGATCTGAGATTTTCAGGCATCTCAGCCTCACTGCAGCCATCCAAATCTCTAGATCAAACAACATTTCTGGATAGGTTGAGAGATTTGTGTGGAAATACCTTAATAGGTATTTCCACAAACCACTTCAAGTGAAGAAGATTATCAGAGTGAGCTTTGCAGCTACACTCTACAAGTAGTTGGCCCAAACTAAGTTTTTTTACACTTCTTGGCTCTCCAGTCAAGCTTTGAAGTGCTCTGGCTATCACAAAAGGTGATACCTTGGTTAGTTTTTGGTTCTCATCATTGAATTTTTCTTGGTCATTTTGAGACCAGGTCTCACACTAATGGTTGAAGGTTTGGTTGGTTTTCCCATAACATCAGATTACAATTTTGCCACCTGTGCTCGCCACCTGCCTCAGAGTCCAACAAAGGGACATAGATTTATGCTCATTTACTGTGTTTCTCATGTCAAGGCTACACAGGGTGATATACTCAAGTAGCAAAGGAACTTTACTCAATTGACCCTTGCCACCACTTTCAGAGGCTATGTCCTTTGTAATGTCTGAAGAACAACACTACGGTGATCAATCACAAAGGTGGCATTTTAACTGTACATAAATCAGTCAAACTGAATATCTTTAGCATAACCCCTGAAGCTTGGCATGACTAATACAATGATCTGACCACCCATCTAGCTTAAGCTGAGGCCAAAGCAGTGTGGTTCAATGAAGCGGCAATCTTCAGTATCTCTTCTACTCAACTACCAGGATCCTCTCCTCCAACGGCATGGGACACAACCCACAGCAAGCAGTTTGCCTCCACTTTGTTGCTTCTTACAACAAAATACAGTGAGGATGCATTGGGCTTATTCTAAAAGCCCAAACTCATAGGGGAAAGGAATTATTCTGGCATAATTTCCACTGATCAATATTGTCTAAAAGAAATGCAGTGTACAATGTTAAAATGTAAGTAAAAACATACTTCTTTCTTTGTGCCTATTAAAAATGATACAAATAAACATTAGGAGAAAATTTATGAGGATCAGTTCAAACTTCATTTGAGATATTAAAAGCAAAAAGGAGTGAAAAGAGAAGATTCCCTCTATTTAAATGGAATAGAATAAGATAAATTCAAATGCAAGTATAGACAAATAAATAATGGAAATTAAAATAAAATGAATGTAAAACCCCAAAATTTACCATTTTGACATGTGTCACCATAGTATCCATCATCACAGTAGCATGTATAGGTGCCAGGTAGCTCAGTGCAACGACCATGACCACTGCATGGCAGCGATAGACGTGTGCATTCAGGAACATCTGAATAATAAACAATGGAAATATAGACAGGGAACAATCTGATGGAATTGTGAGAAATGTAAAAAAGGACTTTAATAAAGAAATGAATTAAAGTCATCTTCCAAAACGATTTCTCTCCTGTGCTGAGATATAAAAGCAAAAGTCATCACTTGTTTGTCAATCATGTGACATCAGAAGTCTATGACTAAGTGCTAGTAATAGATGTCTGGTGATATAAAATATGGATCATACATGTTTTTTTCTAGCATCATACCTTCGCTGAACCCCGAGGGGCTTATTTAAGCCTGTGCCTGAAGGGAAGAATTTCAACACACCTGAAGGATTTGGTGAATGTTGATACCAGAAAAAACATTTATGATTGCTATTCTTATATAAAAATAAAAGAAGAACTTTGAAATTTCCAGATGCAATTTCAAGTTACCGTAGCATAAGCACTGATCCAGTATGTTGGCATTACCTTATCTTTTCAAGGGCAGCATGCACTCCCAGTCAGATGATTTTAATGGCTGATGTACATGAGCATCTCACAAGAGTCAACTTAAAAAATCTAATGAGAAATAACCACTTTGTGAATCATTTAGCGTAACATATCATTTCTAAAAAATAAAGCAAGTACCAGATGTTTGACAGATTCTGAACTATATTTTGATTGATACAAAAATGACAATACACTAATTATAATGGAGCAGACAAGTTGAACATCCCCTCTGCATGCATCATTATATCTACTGCTCTGAGTAAGATGCACTAGTGCCAGACAGCATGCATTATTTCTCCACATGAAAACTGTATCTCCTCTGTGCAAATGGAGAAAGTAACAAGATTATATGTTGTCAGCCAATACACAGTACACATATTATTTGATTTGGGAGTGACCTGCAAAACAGGATAAGTATAACAACACACCACGTCATCAATGCCACATGAAATATGGATATGACCAGATTTATACACCTCATCCAACAATGCTGCACATGCATTTTTTTTTGTAAGAATGAATAATAATCAGCGGCATTTTGCCATCTGGGTATTAACTCAGTTCCTAACATGCTATTTCCTAACTATTTCATGAGCATTCAAAGTTTATAGCCTCTATTTCTCCCAATTAAAAAAAACATACTGTTCTCTAAATCTATACACCTATAAAATTGTTTCTTATGAATTAACTATGTGTGACCAGTCTCATTTAGCTCCTGGTTTTTTAACTTTTTTTTCATCCCACCTTATCTTGTAGTTTGCTTGGCAGAGAAAATATTTGTATAGAATTTTATCAAATTGGAGTCATAATGTGTTCATGCAATGTGAAGAGAAGCAAAAATACATACACTGTATCAAAGGACATCTTATTTCAAAGACAACATCCCATAAATAGCAAGCTTTTACAGTACTGTTTAGTATATATCAAATATTTTAATCAAAGCATGCCTGTTTTAAATGGATGGAAATAAGCCAGTCCCTGGACTGTCTGCCATATACAAGTTTTGATATATATTGCCAAAAATAATTATTTATGACATTATATATCCATGTATCATTGCTATAAACAGATGCCTACATGACAGTAGTTGCCTTTATTTTGTTTCTTAATATACTGTACAGCCTTGATTATACTAATCTTTGGTACAGACAAACTCATAGCACATCTCTAAACATCTATGATTCACTGTGTTTGGTACAGACAAACTCATAGCACATCTCTAAACATTTATGATTCACTGTGTTTTGTACAGACAAACTTGTAGCACATCTCTAAACATCTATGATTCACTGTGTTTGGTACAGACAAACTCATAGCACATCTCTAAACATCTATGATTCACTGTGTTTGGTACAGACAAACTCATAGCACATCTCTAAACATCTATGATTCACTGTTTTCAGATTATATACACTCCCATAAATTAAGTTCTTTTGATCTCTTCTATTTTTAATAATCAAACTTCCAGAGTATTTGCCACAAACAACACATGTCATTACCCGTGTTGCATATATTTCCTTCCCAACCAGTTGGGCAAGTACAATTGAAAGATCCTGCAGTATTGGTACATGTTCCACCATTCTGGCATGGCTTGGTGGTACATTCGTCCCTATCTGAAAAAGTGAAATTGTGCAAAATAATACATTTTTGGAAGGCTTTTTTTCCCTCATCACTCAGGGTGAGAAACAGGTTAACTACAGTGATCCCTCACTGTACACTCCCTCAATATACTGCTGTCACTCATAACATTTATATGGTCATAGATCCCAGTAAACTGTTTACATTTTGTTTCATCACATGACAACTGTGTTATTTGGGTTTATATACCCATATCATAATTGTTCTCTATGTTACATATATAATAACACCTAATGACATCACAAATGAAATTACAATATCATGTTAGATAAAAGAGCAATATCTATTTCAAAGTTATTTCAATATATTATTCTGCAGTTTTGTCAAATAAGAATATTTTATCTTGTGATAAACAGAATCTTACATGTGTGCTCATAAAACACACACACACACACACACATATATATATATATATATATATATATATATATATATATATATATATATATATATATATATATATATATATATATATATATATATATATGTGTGTGTGTGTGTAATTACAAATATACACCAAAGAGCAGAAAGAGCTATCCCTGGATTCTACAGGAGAATGCTTGATAATATTAAAGGTACAGTATTATTATATGCAAATAAATAATATTATCATACAGGTTAGAGAATTTTAATTCATACTCTATAGAGATGCGAACCTGGATCCACAGGTTATGGCATCCATCACCTTGCCTGTAAGTACCAACCCCTATACCATCTCAACCATGCACACATCACCAAAAAATGATGCTACAAAGTTGGTAGTATAGACATTCGTGCATAGCAGACATACCTGCATGTCAACCCAGTAATTAATTGTACTTAGATGAGAATTAATTACTGGGTTGACATGCGGATGTATGCACGAATGCCTATACTACTGACTTTGTAGCATCATTTTTTGGTGATGTGTGTATGGTCAAGATGGTATAGGGGTTGGTGCTTACATCCAAAGATTTTGGGTGCCATAACCCATGGATCCGGGTTTGAATCTCTGTAGATGATATGATAAAATTATCTGTTTGTATGTATATATATATATATATATATATATATATATACACACACACACACACACACACACACACACACACACACACTCTATAAATAATTTCCTTTGAAATGAGAAATCATGCAAGATCCTCTATTAATCATTGCTACTTCTTTTTAACTTTTTAAAAATTCTTGGTCATGCATGAAAACCAATTAAAATTTGATTTCAGATCATTAAATACTCAATTACTAGGCTTAAATACACTATCAGGACACAGCTTTGTTGGAACATCCCTGAGTATAAGGGTTCCTCCCTATAACATTGCTCAATTCAAGGGCTCCCATAAACAACATCATAAATTGGGGGTATTATAATACGTTTAAATACAATATCAGGACACAACTTGTAAAACATCCCTAAGTTTAAGGGTCACTCACTATAACACAGGTCAATTTAAGGGCTCCCATGAACAGCACTGTAAACAGGGAGCACCATAATATGTTTAAATACACTATCAGGACACAACCTTATTGGAACATCCCTGAGTATAAGAGTCCCTCACTATTATACATGTCACTTTAAAGGCTCCCATGAACTGCATTATAAACAGGGAGCAGTGTCAAATGAAGGAATACTTTAGATGTTACATGAAATCAAACTTGGTTGAGCATGTGATATACTTGACTATAATAATTTCTTGCATAACAATAACACCAACAACAGGTCAGGATTACAGCAAATAGAAAGGAACAAATTATGAGGAATACAACCAATATGCTGATCTACTAACAACAGCACTGTGAATGGCACATTATGTGTCTGCCCCATGTTTAAGAGTCCTCTATGTAGATAAGTCCTCCATGTAGATAACTGAAATTTTTGTGCAGAAACCATTTTTCTTCTTTCAGTCATGGTGACATTAGCCTTTAATCTTTTGATCCCAAAATCAATCAGCTTCTTCCTTACCCAAGTAAAAGCCATCCACAAAGTTTTGGTCTCCATATGTAATGCAGAACTTCTGTAATTGTGCAGAAATCATTTTTGTTTTAGTTACAGTGACTTTGAGGTTTGACCTTTTACCCCCAAAGGAATGGGGTTCTTCCTTACCCCAAGTGCAAGCCATCTACAAAGTTTGGCAACTGTAGATAGTGGAGAACTTGAGTTAATGTGCAGAAACCATTTTTCTTCTTTTAGTCATAGTGACCTTGATCTTAAACTGTTGAAATCAATTGAGTTCTTTCTTACCACAGGTGCAAGCCATCCACAAAGTTTGGTAACTGTAGATTGTAGAGAACTCAAGTTATTGTGCAGAAACGATTTTTCTTCTTGAAATCACACTGACCTTGACCTAAGAGATTTTGAGCCAAAATTGATAGGGTTCTTTCTTACCCCAAATGCAAATCTTCCACAACGTTTGGTAACTTTAAATGGTGGATGACTAGAAGTGTTGTGTGTAAAAGAAATTGGTAATGAATGGACAGACAGATGGACAATATAACATCATATGCTCCACCTTATGGCAGTCGTATAAAAATGAAACTTTGTGATACCATAGTTCCATAAGCTTTGCACTGTTAGAAGTTATTAGTAATATAATGGGATAAAATGTAATACAGAATTCAAAGCTTTTGTTATGCATCTTTTTTTTATTTCTCTTAAAGTCATAATTTATTACTTTTATCACTCAATCAGTGCCATTAATTCCTCTATTCTTCCTCCATATGTAAATGTTATTGATTAGCGTCCAATGCATATCAAATATCATGCTAGAACAGTAGAAAGGATCCATAATTTTAAATTGGAGTTAAAATCAAAACAGATTTCCATAACTACCTTGAGTGCAGTTAGGTGGTAGCCATCCCCTGGGGCATATGCAGTAAAAATTTCCCTGAACATCAACGCATGTACCTCCATTCTTGCATGGAAACTCTGTGCACTCATTGTAATCTGCGGAATTATTGTTGGAAAAATTAAACTGAAGATACAAACTTCACAGACTAATGATCCTATTTTACCATTTTTTCATTTGTATGTATTAGCATCCTGACATCATAATAAAAATCATATGCCACACTGTTTCATAATACTTAGCAATGTCACATAGCAATGTCATCAAGTAACGGAAACTCCTTAACATTATGTAATAAACTGAATCTTAAACCAGTTTTCAATTTCACATGAAATTTATAAAAGTTATCAAATGATACAATATGCCACTTGCTACAAGCAGCCCATGAAATATAATATTATTCAAATGGTTTAATAATTTTTTATTTAAGTAAATACTCTTGTAAGACCCTTTATTTATCACATGAATCCTGATCTATATATACATAAACCATCTTGTATAAAAACCAGTCACCTCCTCCAGTTAGCAAGAACTATTAAATTTTTAGCTAGATATCAAAATCAGCAAGTAAAGCTGTAAAAATGTGTGATGGAAAGATTCTTGTCATCGCTGTAATTTGCTGCATTGTAGTATTATGGGATATATGCCTTGGAAGTGTTACTTACTATCTGATGTCTTTGCCTCATTGAGTGTGCTATGTATTCATCTTTCTGGGATAAATGGGTTAGACCTACCACTGTTATCCTAAAGTTATTAGATGAATTCAGAAGCCTCCATGATTTGAAGTCAAGTGAACACATTAACGTTTGGTATAATGTGCACATGCAATTTCTGCACACTGTTTACATCATTGTTTTGGTTTTGGAATTTAGGTCTTCTAATAAGTTTAACATTTGGTACAAAAATCATATAAATCATCTAATGATGACACTGGGATAGTGACAGCATGTGTACCTTAGCCACCTCTAAAGTCAGTTGAGTGGAATATTCTCAACATTGGAGACGGATTAGGCTTGTCAACTCTATGCTGTTGAAAGATGACACAATGACAATTAAGCTCCAAGTCATCCTGATATATTTTTGTCTGTATTTTACTTGATGCACATGCATGCATTTTTGCTAACATAATCTAATAAAGAATAAATTCTGTCTGAAAGCATAGTAAAAACTATAAGAGGTGTCAAATCTATTTCGCTAAATGCGGTAAATACCACAGCCTTTGGTACTCTGAGTAATAATGATACAATCAACTTCAATGGAAGAAAGAAACGTTAACAGCTGGCATAAATCTGCAATAGTAGGCTAACCTTATCATGGCAAATGATTTTACTGATGCCCAAACAGTTTTACTGATGCCCAAATGGTTTTACTGATGCCCAAACAGTTTTAATGATGCACATATATTTGTACTGGACAAGCTTGTTCCTATTTTAATGGAAACTATTTCAAACAGGGTCTGGAACAATTTGCAGTTAGCATTCAGTTTTTAGGAGACATCACTAAAACCACTCTGACAACCACTTTTCTCAAGTCCAGTGTGTGGTCTTATTGGCAAGGTTTTAGTGTATTTAGAAATACTTCTGATTTTCAGGGCAATATGTAGCCATGAGATTAAAATTTTGTTTTGCTTTTCATCCAACAATTATAAATTACTTTTTACATGACAAAAAAACTTACTTATTTCACAAGTATTTCCAAGCCAACCCTTGGGACAGTCACACTCTGCTACACCATTCACACTGATACAAAATCCACCATTTTGACACTGAATCCTGTCACACAGATTCTTCTCTGGAAAGGAGGATTCGATATCCATGGTGTCAAACAAGGAGAAGAAGAAAGTGGAGGAGAAAAGAAGATAACAGCAACAATAATCAGAATGTAATCCATGATTACATAGCTTGCCTCTAAGAAGCTTTTAGTAGTCTCTGACACCCATGTAAACATTATTTATATTATCATGCATAAAATATATTCAGACTAGAGTGATCTTGACCTATGAAATGTTGGTCCAGGTGCCAGGGTATAAAAGACATAAAACAATCAAAAAGAATTATATCAAAGCAGAATACCATAACGAGTCGATAAAAAACAGAAAATACTTTTTTTTCATTTGAAATTGTTGTTCATAAAATCTGCTTCAGAAGTTATTATAACAGTCCACCCATAGAAGCCAGATTTGACTGGGTGGAAGTCATAGGCTTTGAGTAACCCTAGGAGTGACAGCCAATATAATCAGTATTATAAGCCTAGTTGATGTAGCTGAGGCCTCATGGGAAATTACGTAGTCCACTCTTCTAATACCTACTCATTTGTATATACAATACATAGTTTACAGCAGTCAAAAAATCCACTGCCCCCACTGCTCTGTTCTGAACTTACACAAAGTAACATTTGATTTTTAGACCAAAATATGTTAATTCATTGAGCAAACTATAAAGCTGCAAAATGTGAAGAAATGGAATTGTTACTCTCATAGCACACTTAGTAAATTTTTGTTTTAATCAGCCACTGAAACTGTTAATGTTTATATCAGACATCTTACCAACTTCACAGTGTTTTCCTGCCCAAGATGTGGTACAGTCACATCGATATGATCCATATACATTGACACAAGTTCCTCCATTGCTACAGAGGCCTGGATCTCTTTGGCATTCATCAACATCTGTTTAATTGAAAAATACTCTTACAATGATTATTTTGCTTATCAAAACTTATCATTTAATGGCAACTTTTATGCATAGAAGAAGTACCTGCTATGACTTATATACTTTTCTGATTATTGTGTAACCCCTGATACACAAAATTTGACCAAAATAGTGACAATAGCTGGAAAATTCCCAAATGATACTCAAGAATTTACTTATTCATTTTCTATATATTTTGAAAAATCTTCAAATAATGAAAAAGAAGTTAATTTTCACAAAAAATAAACACATACAAAATAAAAATTAAATTCTAAAAAAACAAAAGAAATTAAAAGGCATTGTTTTAATTTTCAGTGCATTTACCCATGCATTCAATTAGGTTTATCTCTATAACTTATTTGCACACTTGAGAAAAACAGGTATTATATGTGTACTGTTTATTTATGATAGTTCTCAACGAGATGGATTTGATGGACTTGCAAAATCTTTACACTCCAGTGAAAGAATAAAGAAATGTGTGTCATTCAGATAGTCTCGTTCAACACTACTCCTGCATGGCTCCATGAAATCTCTGCCAAACAAGTGTCTGGTAAAATGCTTCCATGGTCACTGTTACCAACAGAAAATGCTTTAGTTAAACTCTGTACAAGCAAAATTATGAAATAAATTCTCACTAACTTAAAACTTTCTGCAATCATTCAAGCCTAAATTCTGTTGTAAGCTTAAAGGATGTCATAAAAAATTATTTTTTTAACAGACACTGATGCCTGCAAGGGGACCATGTTTCGATCATCCAGTGTAAATGTTAATGTTCACACAAAAAAACGTCATCTCATCACCGGAGTGACATATTGTGTTACCTCATCAACCAAATTACTTTTCCAAAATTTGGGAAAGCCTCATTCTGGTGTTACAAGGAAAACTCAGTTTCTTTTGCTAGACCCTCAATTGGCAGAGACCACATGGAGCCATGTGAGAGTGCTGGTTGAACAAGACTATCATTCAGACAGTTTATAATACATACCCACATTACACAGGAGCCCAGTGAATGCTGCTTGACCAAGAGAATAGAGGGGACAGATGCAGGTGAAGGAACCAGCTTGATTGAGACAGGTGGCATTGTTTTGGCATGGTGTTACCACACACTCATCAACATCTGTTGTACAAAAATTATCAAAATCTAAAGAGATGCTCTTATATAACAGTGGTCCCTACCTATAATACAGATCTGGGGAGCCATAAAAGTTTGTGGTGCTATAGGTGAAGTTGTCTTATACTGATGTACATCACATGGAAAAATAGAATTTAACCAGTATAACTGGATTCATGACCATACCTGTGTTATATCAGGTATAGTGTCATACTGAGGCAGATTATATTGAGGGAACCTCTGTACTTATTTAGGGAAAAAAAGTTTTAAAATATTTATTTACTCATTAATATTGCCTAGTTTCAAAGCTATATTCATCTTTTATGTAGGGTCCATTAAAGTAATATCTTATTTTACATATTTTCTTTGCTATGTTTACATGGCTGATTTGATCCATTTCAACAAAAACTATTTTCATCCATTTTACTAAGTATTGTACCAACAAACATTTGAATATTACAAAGCCCAAAACTGAACTATATAAAAAAAGTTTTTTTTTTATGCAATGATATCATAGATATCATAGATTTTTTTAAAGCAATGATATCATAGATTTTTTAATGCAATGATATCATAAATATCATAGATTTTTTAATGCAAGGATATCATAGATTTTGTAATGCAATGATATCATAGATATCATATATTTTTTAATGCAATGATATCATAGATTTTTTGATGCAATGATATAGATTTTTTAATGCAATGATATCATAGATATCATAGTTTTAATGCAATGATATCATAGATTTTTTAATGCAATGATATCATAGATTTTTTTTATGCAATCATATGAGATTTTTTTATGCAATGATATCATAGATTTTTTAATGCAATTATATCAGTCTTGAAGCATTTAACAATGTTAATAATCATACTAAATTTGAACACTAATGTTGAAACCGACTTTCAGTACAATTGCAATTTTTGTTGGTTTTCTTGTAATACATGCACTTTATATTCATTTTACTTTGCGATATATGTATTCTACTGCAATTCTCTCTACTAATCGTAAATATTTCATACACTGTACATTTTATTTCATATCAATACTATGTGAGAATAAACAATGGTTCTACAGTCTATTCAGAAAATGTAAAGTCAATACTATAAACCTACTTTTCCATTTTTTTATCATTTTTACCCTGTCCAATCCTAGTTAACTACAACAACTTTACATGATTCCATTTCTTTAATAAAAAGACCACAATCATCAATATTATTGATACATGAAGTGACAGAACAAGATCTAGTGACAAATGTTTTAATTTTTTTGTCTTTTTTCTCCCTTATATAAAAGAAGCATGATAGCAAACCTATGGAGCAATCTTGTCCTCTCCAATGAACTGAACAGTTACAGGTATAACCACCGAGACTGTTGATACAAGTTCCACCATTTTGACAGGCTGAAGCTGCATTATTACATTCATTGATATCTACAAAGACAGAATGGATTACTTGCAAAAAAAACTTTTTTTGTGACTGACTGTTCTCGTTTAAAAAAAAATCTTTTAAATTAAGATCTATATTTTTCAGAATAGATGACTTTAAAGCATTTATTTTTAAAATGATCTGGGAGATACACCCTAATTTTTACAATGATCTGTGAACTATTTCCATCAAAAACTAATGATATTTTTACCGAGTGTAATTACACATACACACACACACATACTTCAGACCAAGGTACTTGAAACCTGAAGAAAATATATATCGTTACAGCTTGAACTTTAAAGGGTTAAAATAAATCTTATGCACAGATTCTATTGCTAAAACATAATGTTCTTTGTAAAGATGTTCAAGAGAATCAATTAAGTATTAATATATACATAAGAAAACGCCATAAGTCGATGGATTTATTACCCATATCACAATTTTTTCCTGTCCATCCAGGTTTACAAACACAGATATACGATCCAAATGAATTTGAGCATGTTGCATTGTTCTTGCACACTGCTGGTGTAATACTGCATTCATCAGCATCTGTAAAATAAAAGGTTGATGCAGTTGCTGTTAAACTAAAATGGAAGTTTGCTTAGGAAATTTTAATTATTTGAGAAAAACAGAGGTCCTATTTTCTTGATGTATATCCTCTTTCTATATTCTTGATGCACATATACAAACTTAAGGTCTTAAGAAACTGTTTGAAAAGAAAGCAAAAATAACCAGAACTTTGACAACAACTATTTACACAGAAAAAGACTGTGTAATTTTGACATTTATACACTAAGTTTTGCAACTGTCATGGCATACAAAAGACAACATAACGATAGTTCAGCGGAGCTATTTAAGTTCTAAATATCAAAAAATTTGGAACATAACCTATTTACTAACATGTCATACAAAACAAGCAATAAATACTCTTGATTTTAGCAACTACATAGATATAGAGACACATGTGATGCTAAAATTTTACTTTTTTTCAAAGCTTTTGTGACAAAACACCTGGAAACAAAATATGGTAATCAGAATTTCTGCAAGTAAAAAAATACTTGCAGGCTGCAGTTATGTAAAGTAAATAATTTTAAATATTTTTAAGAACAAATAAGTTGAAAAGGGAAAATAGATTCTTGATAGGTATCACAAATAATGTGAAATAAAATTGCTGTCAGCAATCTTCAGATATTCATTCTATCTTGTCATAGATTTATTGCTTATGTCACCTGATTACCATACAATTACATGTCCAAAAAATCAATTTAAGTTAGGAAGCAGCAGCCAGTGTATCAGAGAGGATAGCAGAAGGGAAACTAATTTAGAGTTAAATATTTTCTCATTTATAAAATGTTTATTGGTGATCACCTGGCCAAGACTCTAAATTTAGAGTTAAATATTTTCTCATTTATAAAATGTTTATTGGTGATCACCTGGCCAAGACTCTAAATTTAAGAGTTAAATATTTTCTCATTTATAAAATGTTTATTGGTGATCACCTGGCCAAGACTCTAAATTTAGAGTTAAATATTTTCTCATTTATAAAATGTTTATTGGTGATCACCTGGCCAAGACTCTAAAGCTCAAAACTTTGTTATTTTCCTTAAAGTCTGAGTGAATTAAAAACAAGTTCAACTTTACATAGTACCATCACCAAAACCATTTATGACTTTGATGAGTTTAAGAAAATTTTGAGTTTAAGATCGACTTCCTCAAGTGTTAGCTTCTTTTACTTTCAAATTGTGTATTCGAGCATGTTTTCAATTTCTTTCATTCTATTAATTGTTTCAAGTGCATGTTCATTTTTTTATGTTTCATTTCAACATTTTATGTCTGATTAATGGGGCATAAAGAATTAACAAGGTGTTTACTCATAAACAATAATTCCATTGCCAACAGGAGCACATCTGGAGTAACCAACAATATCCAGACTGGTATAGATGAAAATACCAGATTCACTCAAGCCTGAAAATTATGCAATCAGGTCAAAGTGATCTACTTTTAGTGTGGTTGAGTTAGTCTCTTTCAGCTGCATCCACAAACCAAATTTCATGAGTGTAGGTGAAAGAGGGTCTAAGATATTGAGGGTGTAAAGAACAAATAGTTGCAAATACAAAAGTCACTCAAGCATGAAAATCAGGTCATAGTGACCTAGTTTTTGTATGGTTGAGTTGCCCTCCTCGAGATGCCTACACATGCCAAGTTTCAAGACTCTAATTAAAAAGGGTCTAAAATATTAAGGGTGCTGCAAATGGATAGCTGAAAACATAAAAGTCACTAAAACATGAAAATCAGGTCACAATGACCTAATTTTTATATGGTATGATTACTCACCTTGATATGCATCAACATTGCAATTTTCATAGTGTAGAAAAAATAGGTCTAAGATATTTAAGATGTAACTATCAGATAGCTAAAAATAAACAAGTACCTCAAGTATGAATATATGGTCACATTGACCTAGACCTAGTGTTGCTATGGTTGAGTTAAGCCTATTTAGATGCATTCATATATCAATAGTCAGGAGTGTAGGTGAAGAAGGGTCCAAGATATTGAGGGTGTAATGAACAAACAGCTGAAATTACAAAAATAACTCATACATGCAAATTAGGTCACAGTGACCTAGTTTTGGTATGCCCAGATGTATCTACATACCTATTTTCAAGAGTGTAGGTGAAATAGAGTCAAGATAATGAGAGTGCAACGAACAAGCTGCTGAAAATACAAAAGTTACTCCAGCATGCAAATTAGGTCATAGTGAGGGAGAAAAGAAATATTGAGAGAGTAACTAAATTAACGAACAAAGAAACAAGCAAATGAACAACCACATGAACGAATATGCACAACGTTGTTGGCAAGGGGATAATTATTATTGCTATAAGTGATAGCATTTTTAATACCACATAGAATGTGACAAAATATATTGCAAATTTCAGCCACCAAGACCAGGTGTACTTACCTATTTCACATCTTTGCCCAGTCCATCCAGGAAGGCAGGTACAGCTGTATCCTGGCACCAGATTTACACACATTCCACCATTCAGGCAATAGGTACCAGAAAGGCATTCATTTACATCTGTAAATTAAATTATTTGAGAATTTTTCCAGCATTCTATGGTACTGATGAATTTAGTTATCGCTTGAAGAGCAAAGCATCTCAAAGTGATGGTGAATTGTGTTTCCTAGACACGTTTTAAGAACTTTCCTATCATACATTTTTATGGATCAGTGCATTTTGCAAATGTCATTGTAAACCAAATGCTGTAATTCCCTGACTTCCATTGAAAGTGAAGCAAATCAATATATTGTCAGATCTCATACATATGCATAAACTGATTGACTGATATACCCGATAAATAAGTTCAATGATTTAATTTGTATATTTAAATATTTTAAAGTTGCATTCACCTTATTCTTACATAGATGCAAATATTTTTAAACATTTTTCCCGAATCAAATTTGATCATTTAATACAGAAGGAAGAACGAGCCCGTAGAAACTTTCAAATTCAACATGAATGGAAATGTACACTTCAGACCTGTGAGTATATCACTTCATAAGATTGCAGTTATAAAATAATCACATCGCGGCAGAAAAGTACCATACTGTGATTAGCTTGTAAAGTCAATTAGCACAAATGTTCATGATAGAAATACCTATTGTAATGAAGGAATACCTGTTTGACAATTTGATCCTGTCCAAAGTGATGTACAATCACATCTGTATCCAGCTCCTATTAGATTCCTGCATGTTCCTCCATTGAAGCAAGGGGAAATCCCTGTACACTCATCAATATCTGAATTCATGTTAAATTAATGTGAGCAAAAGTGTTAAAGAATGCTTAATATAACCATTTTTAACACATATCAAGAATGTTTTGTAATTTCTAAATTTACTTTATTAACTGGGTCTGATAAAGGAATCTGGTACAGCTTTGAAAGTAACGATTTATACCACATAATGCCATTAGAGGATGATGTCATGTAATATCTCAATCACATGATGCCATAAGAAGATGCTGTCATGTAATATCTCGATCACATGATGCCATATGAGGATGCTGTCATGTAATATCTCAATCACATGATGCCATATGAGGATGCTGTCATGTAATATCTCAATCACATGATGCCACACAAGGATGCTGTCACATAATATCTCAATCATTCATCATGCACAAATTCTTTTTCAGCTACTTCATAAAGATTCTCTGGATTATTTCATATCAAAGAAACGATATTCCTCCAATAGTGACAACAGTTTCAGTCTAATTTATATCTTACTTACACAATGTTATTCTTACCAGTAGCTTTCTTTAGCCTTTATTAGTTCTTTCATCATCATCACCAATTGGAGTCTTTCTTCCCGAAATAACTTGTGTCACATGTATGCAAGTGAACAACACAATTTTGTTTCAAGCATCTTTCTTCAACTGGTTGTTTCACAGAGTTTATACAAAACTGTTGGATGGTTTGATGCACTGTTTTCCCCTTTGACACAGTGTTTTCCCATGAGTTTGTACAAAACTTTTGGATGGTTTGATGCATCGTTTTCCCCTTTGACACAGTGTTTTCCCATGAGTTTTTTACAAAACTGTTGGATGGTCTGATGCATCGTTTTCCCCTTTGACACAGTGTTTTCCCATGAGTTTGTACAAAACTGTTGCATGGTTTGATGCACTGTTTTCCCCTTTGACACAGTGTTTTCCCATGAGTTTGTACAAAACCGTTGGATGGTTTGATGCACTGTTTTCTCATTTGGCACAGTGTTTTTCCCATGAGTTTGTACAAAACTGTTGGATGGTTTGATGCACATTTTTCTCATTTGGCACAGTGTTTTCCAGTGAGTGTTATTCCTATTGTAGATTTTCTTATAACGATGATCATAAAATAAAATAATGCCATGATCTAACACATGGGTCTCCAAACTTTATAAGACAAGGGCCATGTTAGATTTTTAAAGGGGGTTTGTGGGCTGAAGCAACTGTGAAAAATTTAAATATATACAAAATCGTTTTACAAAAGTACAACACTTTTGCGGGCTGGACAAATCAAAGCCACGAGCCGTAGTTTGGAGACCCATGATCTAACAGAATGTCAAAACTCAACTGCGTCGCATTTTGATGGAACACTGCAATTTTTTTCAAGGATTTTCCTAGTTTAAGTAATATGCTGTGTCACCTTGCATGATGTCAAGAAATTGTTACATTAAAAACAATATAAAGTTTTCAGAGAACTTTACTCATTTGTTTATTACTGATACAACATAATGCAAATTGTTTTGTTTATTTAACAAATTATTTCATACCTATAATATAAGGACTTTCAGATCAACCATCATATTTAGTCTCACTTAACAGTTATAAAGATTGTTAAAGTGTTTGATTCATGTAGATAAGATAAGATTTATTTAAAGTCGGCATGATTTAAAACAACAGTTCAACAGAAGATAATTTATTTATTCAGTATAATTACTGTACGTATATTTATCAGTGTACATCGTGCTCCCAGGTGTGAACCACATACACCTACATCTGTCCTCAAATAATGTGCAGGTGGATTGTTGTCAATACTGTTCACTTTAAAGATGTCTGATTTTGTATATAAAAAAAATCAATCTTACCACACAGGTCTAAATGATGTGATCATTATATTATGACATCATAAATATGACATCACTTGTTACCCAAGTGTATCATAGCACTATGAACTCTGGGTGAGAAAGAATACAAAATGACTTGGTTGTGACTTCTGTCTCTTATTAAATATCGAAAAAGAAAAATTCTTATACAACTTTAATAATCAGAGTAAGTCCTGTGAAAGAAAATGATAAATTCAGTGAAAAGTCTATGGGACCTTGGGAAATCTTTAGTGATCTATGACCTTCCGTAAATTGGCCACACAGGATTTCTGCTGACAAAAACCGATGTGCTCTAAATAATTGTATGGTACTGAAAATGTCACTCACCAACATATACTTTTATTAGTGTATTTGATAAGAGGAGTCTATAACCTTCAGCCTGACTTGGCCAATTTGATAAGGAGTCTATAATTTTCAGCCTGACTTGGCCAATTTGATAAGAGAAGTCTATAACCTTCAACCTGACTTGGCCAATTTAATAAGGAGTCTATAACCTTCAGCCTGACTTGGCCAATTTGATAAAGAGTCTATAATTTTCAGCCTGACTTGGCCAATTTGATAAGAGGAGTCTATAACCTTCAACCTGACTTGGCCAATTTGATAAGGAGTCTATAACCTTCAGCCTGACTTAGCCAATTTGATAAGGAATCTATAACCTTCAACCTGACTTGGCCAATTTAATAAGAGGAGTCTATAACCTTCAGCCTGACTTGGCCAATTTGATAAGGAGTCTATAACCTTCAGTCTGACTTGACCAATTTGATAAGGAGTCTATAACCTTCAGCCTGACTCTGCCAATTTGATAAGGAGTCTATAATTTTCAGTCTGACTTGGCCAATTTGATAAGGAGTCTATAATTTTCAGCCTGACTTGGCCAATTTGATAAGGAGTCTATAATTTTCAGTCTGACTTGGCCAATTTGATAAGGAGTCTATAATTTTCAGCCTGACTCTGCCAATTTGATAAGGAGTCTATAACCTTCAGCCTGACTGAACCAATTTGATAAATTTTTAAACACTCATTCAGCAATTATTTTATGGACAATAAGTGACAGGGTACTTTTCCCATTCTTTTTAATGTATAGGGATAGTTATTCAAATAGTAGTGCAATGTATAGGGATAGTTATTCAAATAGTAGTGCAATGTATAGGGATAGTTATTCAAATAGTTCAAGAAGATGCACACCAACACTCAAGCAATCATCCTTAATTATTAATAGAAATGACAGCATGAACCCTGATCTGCTCTTGCCTTATGCAATGTCTAGTAGTGATGCTATCATAAACCGAAAGTTGTATCACCACTTTTGTACAATATTGCTTCGATAATGTCACAATTTCTATGCTATTGTGTGTCTGGCCAAGTGCCAAGGCCAAGGTTACAGCTCGTGGAAAATTCCATTTGGTTTCTTGTTTTTCTACACTGACCATTGCCTATAGACTGTTGCTATTTATATCTGACAAAAATGTATTAACTGAAATGTACTAATGCTGAGGACACAACTGATTAAGATAAACATGCTACTGTGTATTTGTGCTCTTAATTGCAGTAAACTGGAAAAAGAATTACGTGGATGGGAAAAAGGTATCTCAAGTCAATACAATATTGCCAATCAGTAATTGTCCTCACATCAAATCTGATGATGATACATCATGATGGCAATATATAATAACATCACAAATGGCTAGTCTGGGTCTAGGCTGCTTGCGGTTGGGTGCTTGCTGCACATGAGAAAATATGGTATGAAGTTAAAAAAATTGTATTACCAATTTGACACTTTGGTCCCGTCCATCCATTAGAACACTGACAGGAATAGGATCCCAGCGTATTAACACAAACTGCACCATTATCACATGGACTTAATGTACATTCATTCACATCTGAAATGAATTTTTAACCTTACAGTGACTTTCACTTTTAGATGGACCTTAATGAAATACCAAATATTTTTGAACATGACAAAATAAATTATGAAAGTATGAAAAATAATCTGTAAAGAATTAATTATCATTTTTGGGGAAGAGATTGTAAATGAAAAAAATAAAGGACCTGACATTGAGGAGGACTCCAAAGTATCTACATGATGGTCAATAATAAATTCTTGTGCATCAGTCATAATTGCACTAAAGAAATATGCACTAATACAAAATGTTATTTAAATATGCTTCTGTATGGGTGTATTGGAATAGATGAGTTTGAAAATGAATAACTATGACTTATAATAATGGAGACTATTTCATTATGATTTATATAAAGATTTACAAACTGAAAGACAAAGAAGCACTGTAAATATTTATCAACACTTCATCCAAATTTAGATCTCTATGAAGGATGCTGGTATGTATTATTTTAATATGATTGGAAAGATCTATACTTGAATGATTTATATGTACAAAATGGACAAAGTTATTGTTGCAATTTCAGTTTTATGTATATTGTGTTGAAAATAATAATAATAATAATAATAATAATAATAATAATAATAATAATAATGCTTTATTTATAGGAGTTAACTCAATTAGTACAAAACTATTCTCCCTTGAGGCCTTCTCTACATTCTACTTATGTACAATATATAGATTATTTAATACAAGTTGAAAAAGAATACTTATTTCTTATTTAACATGTCATCAAAGCATTTATTTTTAAAAGCATTGAGAGAATTTGATTGTTTTATATTCAAAGGCAAGCTGTTCCAGACATAAATCCTCGAAAAACTAAATCTCTTCTTGAACTGTTGTATTTTAGGTTTTGGTAGCATGAGATTTCCAGATTCTTCAGAACATAGTATACCTTTTTTACACACTGGTATTGAAGAGAAAATCATAAAATAAATAGACAAAAAAAATATCAAGCAAAAATTCAGTGATGCCTAGAAATGATTTTCAGTATAGATCTGCTTAATTTGGCTGTTATATTTTTTGTAATATTCATAGGTATACATTAAGTTTCAAACGCATTAATCTTTAGATTTTAGACTTCATTTATATGAACAATTAAAAATTCAATCATAAAACCAACTTCTATGTACAAAACACCTGAGTACAAACAAATAATTATGATTTTATGACTCGACTGTGAACAAATTAATGAAAGGGTACAAAAAATTATATGAATTATGGTAAATTAAAAATTGCTGCAAGGTAATGCAGAAATATACAACTTTTTTTCTTACACATTTCAAATCTTTTTAAGTGCTTTATTTGACTCAGCCCTTTGCACATTTTCAGACTTGCATTTGCATGGTACATCTTCAATTACTTGTCTTAAGGAGAATGACAATTATATTAAGCCAAAATTCTATGATGGGAGAAAAACATATGACTCAAGATTAGGGATGGAATTTTATCACTGTAAGAAAAGCTCAGTGCACTGTCTTTTTTACACAATAATTTCTTATCAAATACATTACTTCCCAAGAAAATATTTTATTTAGCAAATCTTGTTATAAACATTGATTCTAACACAAGAGCAAATATTTTTTCATCAGTTGAACCTCTAAATTTGCAATAGCAGAATCTACAATCAATTGTTGGAAACTTGCATGCCTTTGTGATCTCATGATTCTGTCTTTAATGTAGAACTATTACCGTATATACTTGTGTATACGCTAATACCAACTGCAAACTGCATAGACCCAGCTCTGCTGTCGTATAATGTGCCAGCTGATCTGGGTCTATGCAGTTTGTAAGGACTAATCAATAGAACAAAAACATAGATCCTGATCTGCTGGTGCATAATGTGACTGCAGATCAGGGTATATGTTGTTTGCATTTGGACCTGGCTTATATGCGAGTATAGACAGTACATTGAACACTGTATTCTGAAGGTTCCTTAATGATAACTGATTAACATGCATGACTGATTCAATGTACAGCCTATACATATGCAAAGAATCTGATTAAAGTCATAAGCAATTATTTCCTTACTGGATGATAAAGAAGCAAAGAGATGTAAGCACATTTTGAATTACCGGTAAATGGATTTAAGTATTAAAAAATCTGAAGCAATGATTTCCTTAATGGATGATAAAGAAACAAAGAGATGTAAAGCAAATTGGAAGTGTATAAATATCAGGATTTAAATGTGTATTGGAAGTCCTAAGGTATATGTATTGAAAAAATGGATTATTGTGATTTGTCAAGCTTTTAACTGCACCCTACAAGAATAGACCATTTTGTATGTATCTACTTTCAATATTCATAGGGATGGTAATCAAGTAAAATCTTGATCAATACACTTGACTAGTAGTGGTAGTAATAGTAGTAGTAGTAGATGTAATGTAGATTGCAGTATTGGTGGTGGTGGTATTACTAGTACTAATATTACATTTTTGGTTAGTTTTTGCCAAACGTTTCTGAAATGTGTCAGAACTGAATAAATAATCTTGTGTTTGAGGATCTGGGGACAATGATGGTGGTTTTCAACTGTTGCAAATATTGATTTTACCAGCTCTGCTAATGTCTTGTTAGTAAACCTAAATTTGTGACAGAAAAACTGCCATTAACATCCTTAAGTTCTCAAATACAAGACTGTTACCACCAAAATATCTCAACTAATTACAAAGTAAATTGTTTGGAGTGTTTAATTTGTGGGAATAAAAAAAAATTCCTATCCCAGTGTCTTGGGAAAAGATTCATAGCTGCATATCTTGCACATTGTTATGATTATCAAAATTAGAAAATGTGCATAATTTGATGGTAATAAACTTCATCACTTGTAACTATTACCTATTTTATTTAACTATTGAGAATTGGTATGTCCACCAATGTATCAAGAGACACTTGTTAGTCTATGAAGTGAGTCATCCAGAAGCCTTGTGTTCTTAATTAAAAGGGCAGAATCCTATCTTCAGGTTTAGTTTAAAAAATATGTCCAAAACATATGAAAGCTTGAGCTTCTGAACACATACCTGACTACAGCACTGCTTGACATGAAATAATTTACATCTATGTATTTTTCCTACCTGTTTCACATGTGGGCCCTGTCCACCCTAGGGAACATGTACAATTGTATCCTGTGCCTATTAGGTTTCTGCATGTACCTCCATTTCGACATGGCGCATAGAGCAGGCACTCATCTAGATCTAGAAATAATGATACAGGTTCTAAATGCTCTGGACTCACACATGCAAGGAATCATAAGATCTGTTGAGAATTTTGCTTTCCAAACAACACTTTTTGATTTTTTTAATTAAAACAGTGTGAATATATAATACTGTATTTCTATTAACTGCATCATTTTATTATGTTTACAGACAGAAACAGTTATCTTGAAGTTCAATAGCCTTTCAGTAAAAATCAACAGGTAAGGTGAAGTGTAATTAAATGGTATTCTTGCCATAATGGCTGTTTACTTCAGAATAAATCCGATCCAATTCAGTTTCTGGATGAAAATGTATTGGCCTTAAAAAGCATGTAAACTAGGTCCAAATGCATTACAAACTAGTTTATCATATGTATAACTTTTCTTGGTGATCTAGAAAATATTTCAAAAAAGTTTCTTCAGTAAAAGTCCCATCATTTTGAACAGGTTCTGTGATGTACGTGAGATAATTGTCACTGATCAGAGAAGAAAATCATCAGTTCTTTGGAAAGTTTAGCATTCAAAGTATAAAATGCATTCTGATACAGTTTAGTTTTATAAAATGCATTACCATGTGTTACATTAACACCTATGTTAATTGATATAAGATTTATGGCCCTTAATTAACATTCTAACACTTTGTTGCATGTAATGTACAAATGCATCGAGAAGATGAAAAAGGGCTTCCGGTAACTCAGACTGTAAATATACTGTGAATTCACTATTTTTTATATAGTATCAATTTGTGTGGATTTCCTTTGCTACAAACAACAAATTTAAAGACCCAACAATCAGTGATTCTTCAGTAGAAACAATAGGATCCCCTTCACCAATCCACCAAGGATGATGTACTGCTATTTTAAAGGACTATTTCTGACTCAAGTAATAGGTCACTTGTTCAACATTATTTTGTAGATGGAGGCTTGAACTTGAACAAAAATAGATTTTTTTTACTTATTCTTCTATTTACATGGCTAAAAACAGCCTTCGTAGTAGTTAAGGATCAGAATAAAATGCCTATTTTGGACAAATTTAGAACATTCAGAGATTTTATTCATAGTTGTTTTAACTGAGAACCAAGGACATATTCCAATAGGATATGTATAATGTCTGTATCTTCAACATATTACAAGATCTTTTTGGTTTTTCAACTGAATCATTGACCAAAAATAGAAAAATGTTTAATATTTTGCCCTAAAAATGAACATTTTAAGGTTTTTATAGGCAAAAGTTTTTATTGCTGTGTTATCTATGTTGATAAATCTATATATTTGTTTGATATTAGATTATGTGATAACACCTCATGACATCACAAATGGCATCATGAAGTGACATAAAGCAAAAGCATAATTGTCCGAGGCATCCAAATGCATTTCTTTGTCATTTCACAACACTATACTGCAGTTTTATGGAATAAAATCAGTAAGTTTCATCACATGATAAATCAAATCATATATGTTTGCTTATTTCATTAAAAATGTATGAAACCTGTTGTATAATTTTAAAATGCTTGCCAAGAATGGCAAATAATACAAGATTATTCAACTCATTTTACATATTTAACCTGAAAGTAACACATGTAAGATCCTATATATTTTGTATATTTCTATTCTATTTGATGTGTTTGAAAGTAACACTCGTGTAAGATCCTATATATTTTATATATTTCGATTCCATTAGATGTGCTTAAAAGTAACACTTGTGTAAGATCCTATATATTTTATATCATATTTCTCTTCCATTAGATGTGTTTGAAAGTAACACATGAAAGATCCTATATATTTTATATCATATTTCTCTTCCATTAGATGTGCTTAAAAGTAACACTCATGTAAGCTCCTATATATTTTGTATCATATTTCTATTCCATATGATGTGTTTGAAAAAAACACTCGTGTAAGATCCTATATATTTTATATCATATTTCTCTTCCAGTAGATGTCTGAAAAAAACACTTGTGTAAGCTCCTGTATATTTTATATCATATTTCTATTCCATTAGATGTGTTTGAAAAAAAACACTCGTGTAAGATCCTATATATTTTATATCATATTTCTCTTCCATTAGATCATACCTGCCATAACACGCCGTGTCACACTAAAAACACAATATTTGTATTCCCAAACCCCCTGACATGGTCATGTTTATAAAAACACTGTTTTCAGTAATGTTAGAAAGAAGAAAAAAAAAAAAAACCGACCCCCTCAATATATGTCTGTAACATGTAGTATGTATAAATGGTAAACAGTCCTGCCTAAAGCTCATGTAAAACTACCCTTGTGGCAGTTTATATAGCTAATATTGTCATAGAGGCAATTAAACGGTAAGCTAGTCAGGTATTAACAACCACCATTTCATATATTACTTAATTGGCTTACAATAGCTAATTTATGTATTGAGTCCTTTCACGGCTGTTTTGGGAGAGCCCATTCGGCTAAGTTGCATAGGTAAAGTTCACAAAGTGGAACAACCCGATTTATCTGAATTTATAGGTAAATCAAAGGGATATATGTCGAAGAACAAAAGTTATTACACATCACTGCCTTGCATGAGAATGTTTAAGCCATCTTTATTATAGATTATTGGCAACTTTGTGAACAGTGGCAATGTTTCCTTGAAGTCAGATTTTACTCCATATATAAAATGTAAAACATGATTATTTCAGTAATCGGAATAGTGTTCATTTTTGAAGGCAAAATGTGAAAACACAGCGGTGATGCAGGAAACAATGAGCCATCTGCAATGTGAGCAAAGCCCAGCAAAACTAAATTTCAGAACTCCTGGTTGACGGAGTTTGACTTTGTGAAGCACAGCAGCAAAGGCATTTCATTCTTTGCACATGCTGCAAACACCATATCAACATTAGTCATTCTGGAGTGTACAACATCCATCGACATAGCAGCACTACCTGTATGTAACATGGGGACAAGCCAGCACATATTTGACACACTGAATTGCACATTCAGATCAGTTCTCTTTATTATTATTCGTTATCTTGTTAAAATACCACCTATTAATCAACCCATGATTTTCAGGATGAATTTAGCTATGAAATAGATTTATTGAAAGACAATAATAAGCACACACTAATGTTTACACAGTTGATTTGTGTCAATAAAGAGGTTGCATCAACATTCATACTCGACAGAGGCATTTATTACTGCTGTATTACCTGTAAGACCCCCATAAAGTTTGAAAAAATGATGCCCCCTCCACAAATGAAATGGTCAGTCCTAATATGGTTTTTTTTTTTCTTTGTTCCATAGAGACAAGCATATCTTGTGGTCAAACTGCATCAGATACAGTTTTGACAATGCTAATGTTGTGGTCGGCAAGAACAACTCAGTTCTGACTTGGATTTGCTGAGCAAATCCAACTGGGAAGTTTGAACAATAGTACCATCCAGTCTCTAATGAGTGCAAAGATGAGCTCTAATGACACATGCATTACCTTCAAACCCACCCCCCACTGAACTAATGGGAGCAGCAAAGACTAAATCTAATTTAGACTATATTCCACCATCCAATGGATTTTAAAGACAGAAACCTGGTGTGTGTTTTTATTTAATGTCAGTGTGGTTGTGATTATGCGAGTGTTTGCACGTATGTGTGTGGCGATGATATTTGACAATGATAAGTCTACCTGCTATTTTTTGTTTGTAAGTGTATTAAATGCTTTAAAGGAAACAGAAAAGTTATTTTCCTTTATTCAGATTTGAATTTCCAGTCATTTTCATCTTATGAAAAGATTGTTTATTCTCAATGAGATGATGTCGCTTTTTGGGGATCATGTGCACTGACCCCCTTGGGACCTCAAAATACACATTTTCATGGTCAAAAACCCCCCAACACTGTCTAGGAATATGGCAGGTATGTTAGATGTGTTTGAAAGTAACACTCATGTAAAGTAATTTTTTTTAACTCATTTTATATCATATTTCTAGTCCATTAAATGAGTTTGAAAGTAACACTCATGTATATTTTTATATCATATTTCTATTACATTAAATGTGTTTTCCTATTGCATTTAAAAAAAAAAATATTCTAAGGTCTCTCATGGTTCTATTGTCTGGTCTGAGTCTATTTTCCTGAGACAAGACTCATGCTGAAAGGTCCATGTAGAATGATAAGGGTAAATAGGACTGATGCTGAAATGTCCATGTAGAATGATAAGGGTAAATAGGACTCATGCTGAAAGGTCCATGTAGAATGATAAGGGTAAATAGGACTGATGCTGAAAGGTCCATGTAGAATGATAAGGGTAAATAGGACTGATGCTGAAAGGTCCATGTAGAATTATAAGGGTTAATAGGACTGATGCTGAAAGGTCCATGTATAATGAATTATAAGGGTAAATAGGACTGATGCTGAAAGGTCCATGTAGAATGATAAGGGTAAATAGGACTCATGCTGAAAGGTCCATGTAGAATGATAAGGGTAAATAGGACTGATGCTGAAAGGTCCATGTAGAATGATAAGGGTAAATAGGACTGATGCTGAAAGTTCCATGTAGAATGATAAGGGTAAATAGGACTGATGCTGAAAGGTCCATGTAGAATGATAAGGGTAAATAGGACTCATGCTGAAAGGTCCATGTAGAATGATAAGGGTAAATAGGACTGATGCTGAAAGGTCCATGTAGAATGATAAGGGTAAATAGGACTGATGCTGAAAGTTCCATGTAGAATTATAAGGGTAAATAGGACTGATGCTGAAAGGTCCATGTAGAATGATAAGGGTAAATAGGACTGATGCTGAAAGGTCCATGTAGAATGATAAGGGTAAATAGGACTGATGCTGAAAGGTCCATGTAGAATGATAAGGGTAAATAGGACTGATGCTGAAAGGTCCATGTAGAATGATAAGGGTAAATAGGACTGATGCTGAAATGTCCATGTAGAATGATAAGGGTAAATAGGACTGATGCTGAAAGGACCATGTAGAATTATAAGGGTAAATAGGACTGATGCTGAAAGGTCCATGTAGAATGATAAGGGTAAATAGGACTGATGCTGAAAGTTCCATGTAGAATGATAAGGGTAAATAGGACTGATGCTGAAAGGTCCATGTAGAATTATAAGGGTAAATAGGACTGATGCTGAAAGGTCCATGTATAATGAATTATAAGGGTAAATAGGACTGATGCTGAAAGGTCCATGTAGAATGATAAGGGTAAATAGGACTGATGCTGAAAGTTCCATGTAGAATTTTAAGGGTAAATAGGACTGATGCTGAAAGGTCCATGTAGAATGATAAGGGTAAATAGGACTGATGCTGAAATGTCCATGTAGAATGATAAGGGTAAATAGGACTGATGCTGAAAGGTCCATGTAGAATGATAAGGGTAAATAGGACTGATGCTGAAAGGTCCATGTAGAATGATAAGGGTAAATAGGACTGATGCTGAAAGGTCCATGTAGAATGATAAGGGTAAATAGGACTGATGCTGAAAGGTCCATGTAGAATGATAAGGGTAAATAGGACTGATGCTGAAAGTTCCATGTAGAATTATAAGGGTAAATAGGACTGATGCTGAAAGGTCCATGTAGAATGATAAGGGTAAATAGGACTGATGCTGAAAGGTCCATGTAGAATGATAAGGGTAAATAGGACTCATGCTGAAAGGTCCATGTAGAATGATAAGGGTAAATAGGACTGATGCTGAAAGGTCCATGTAGAATGATAAGGGTAAATAGGACTGATGCTGAAAGGTCCATGTAGAATGATAAGGGTAAATAGGACTGATGCTGAAAGGTCCATGTAGAATGATAAGGGTAAATAGGACTGATGCTGAAAGGTCCATGTAGAATGATAAGGGTAAATAGGACTGATGCTGAAAGGTCCATGTAGAATGATAAGGGTAAATAGGACTGATGCTGAAAGGTCCATGTAGAATGATAAGGGTAAATAGGACTGATGCTGAAAGGTCCATGTAGAATGATAAGGGTAAATAGGACTGATGCTGAAATGTCCATGTAGAATGATAAGGGTAAATAGGACTGATGCTGAAAGGTCCATGTAGAATGATAAGGGTAAATAGGACTGATGCTGAAAGGTCCATGTAGAATGATAAGGGTAAATAGGACTGATGCTGAAAGTTCCATGTAGAATGATAAGGGTAAATAGGACTGATGCTGAAAGGTCCATGTAGAATGATAAGGGTAAATAGGACTGATGCTGAAAGGTCCATGTAGAATGATAAGGGTAAATAGGACTGATGCTGAAAGGTCCATGTAGAATGATAAGGGTAAATAGGACTGATGCTGAAAGGTCCATGTAGAATGATAAGGGTAAATAGGACTGATGCTGAAAGGTCCATGTAGAATGATAAGGGTAAATAGGACTGATGCTGAAAGGTCCATGTAGAATTATAAGGGTAAATAGGACTGATGCTGAAAGGTCCATGTAGAATGATAAGGGTAAATAGGACTGATGCTGAAAGGTCCATGTAGAATGATAAGGGTAAATAGGACTGATGCTGAAAGGTCCATGTAGAATGATAAGGGTAAATAGGACTGATGCTGAAAGGTCCATGTAGAATGATAAGGGTAAATAGGACTGATGCTGAAAGGTCCATGTAGAATGATAAGGGTAAATAGGACTGATGCTGAAAGGTCCATGTAGAATGATAAGGGTAAATAGGACTGATGCTGAAAGGTCCATGTAGAATGATAAGGGTAAATAGGACTGATGCTGAAAGGTCCATGTAGAATGATAAGGGTAAATAGGACTGATGCTGAAAGGTCCATGTAGAATGATAAGGGTAAATAGGACTGATGCTGAAAGGTCCATGTAGAATGATAAGGGTAAATAGGACTGATGCTGAAAGGTCCATGTAGAATGATAAGGGTAAATAGGACTGATGCTGAAAGGTCCATGTAGAATGATAAGGGTAAATAGGACTGATGCTGAAAGGTCCATGTAGAATGATAAGGGTAAATAGGACTGATGCTGAAAGGTCCATGTAGAATGATAAGGGTAAATAGGACTGATGCTGAAAGGTCCATGTAGAATGATAAGGGTAAATAGGACTGATGCTGAAAGGTCCATGTAGAATGATAAGGGTAAATAGGACTGATGCTGAAAGGTCCATGTAGAATGATAAGGGTAAATAGGACTGATGCTGAAAGGTCCATGTAGAATGATAAGGGTAAATAGGACTGATGCTGAAAGGTCCATGTAGAATGATAAGGGTAAATAGGACTGATGCTGAAAGGTCCATGTAGAATGATAAGGGTAAATAGGACTGATGCTGAAAGGTCCATGTAGAATGATAAGGGTAAATAGGACTGATGCTGAAAGGTCCATGTAGAATGATAAGGGTAAATAGGACTGATGCTGAAAGGTCCATGTAGAATGATAAGGGTAAATAGGACTGATGCTGAAAGGTCCATGTAGAATGATAAGGGTAAATAGGACTGATGCTGAAAGGTCCATGTAGAATGATAAGGGTAAATAGGACTGATGCTGAAAGGTCCATGTAGAATGATAAGGGTAAATAGGACTGATGCTGAAAGGTCCATGTAGAATGATAAGGGTAAATAGGACTGATGCTGAAAGGTCCATGTAGAATGATAAGGGTAAATAGGACTGATGCTGAAAGGTCCATGTAGAATGATAAGGGTAAATAGGACTGATGCTGAAAGGTCCATGTAGAATGATAAGGGTAAATAGGACTGATGCTGAAAGGTCCATGTAGAATGATAAGGGTAAATAGGACTGATGCTGAAAGGTCCATGTAGAATGATAAGGGTAAATAGGACTGATGCTGAAAGGTCCATGTAGAATGATAAGGGTAAATAGGACTGATGCTGAAAGGTCCATGTAGAATGATAAGGGTAAATAGGACTGATGCTGAAAGGTCCATGTAGAATGATAAGGGTAAATAGGACTGATGCTGAAAGGTCCATGTAGAATGATAAGGGTAAATAGGACTGATGCTGAAAGGTCCATGTAGAATGATAAGGGTAAATAGGACTGATGCTGAAAGGTCCATGTAGAATGATAAGGGTAAATAGGACTGATGCTGAAAGGTCCATGTAGAATGATAAGGGTAAATAGGACTCATGCTGAAAGGTCCATGTAGAATGATAAGGGTAAATAGGACTCATGCTGAAAGGTCCATGTAGAATGATAAGGGTAAATAGGACTCATGCTGAAAGGTCCATGTAGAATGATAAGGGTAAATAGGACTGATGCTGAAAGGTCCATGTAGAATGATAAGGGTAAATAGGACTCATGCTGAAAGGTCCATGTAGAATGATAAGGGTAAATAGGACTGATGCTGAAAGGTCCATGTAGAATGATAAGGGTAAATAGGACTGATGCTGAAAGGTCCATGTAGAATGATAAGGGTAAATAGGACTGATGCTGAAAGGTCCATGTAGAATGATAAGGGTAAATAGGACTGATGCTGAAAGGTCCATGTAGAATGATAAGGGTAAATAGGACTCATGCTGAAAGGTCCATGTAGAATGATAAGGGTAAATAGGACTCATGCTGAAAGGTCCATGTAGAATGATAAGGGTAAATAGGACTGATGCTGAAAGGTCCATGTAGAATGATAAGGGTAAATAGGACTGATGCTGAAAGGTCCATGTAGAATGA
Source organism: Margaritifera margaritifera (assembly GCA_029931535.1). Classification (NCBI taxonomy): domain Eukaryota; kingdom Metazoa; phylum Mollusca; class Bivalvia; order Unionida; family Margaritiferidae; genus Margaritifera; species Margaritifera margaritifera. The sequence goes on along the minus strand of JAQPZY010001605.1, from coordinate 2,815,022 downwards.
TAAGGGTAAATAGGACTGATGCTGAAAGGTCCATGTAGAATGATAAGGGTAAATAGGACTGATGCTGAAAGGTCCATGTAGAATGATAAGGGTAAATAGGACTGATGCTGAAAGGTCCATGTAGAATGATAAGGGTAAATAGGACTGATGCTGAAAGGTCCATGTAGAATGATAAGGGTAAATAGGACTGATGCTGAAAGGTCCATGTAGAATGATAAGGGTAAATAGGACTGATGCTGAAAGGTCCATGTAGAATGATAAGGGTAAATAGGACTGATGCTGAAAGGTCCATGTAGAATGATAAGGGTAAATAGGACTGATGCTGAAAGGTCCATGTAGAATGATAAGGGTAAATAGGACTGATGCTGAAAGGTCCATGTAGAATGATAAGGGTAAATAGGACTGATGCTGAAAGGTCCATGTAGAATGATAAGGGTAAATAGGACTGATGCTGAAAGGTCCATGTAGAATGATAAGGGTAAATAGGACTGATGCTGAAAGGTCCATGTAGAATGATAAGGGTAAATAGGACTGATGCTGAAAGGTCCATGTAGAATGATAAGGGTAAATAGGACTGATGCTGAAAGGTCCATGTAGAATGATAAGGGTAAATAGGACTGATGCTGAAAGGTCCATGTAGAATGATAAGGGTAAATAGGACTGATGCTGAAAGGTCCATGTAGAATGATAAGGGTAAATAGGACTGATGCTGAAAGGTCCATGTAGAATGATAAGGGTAAATAGGACTGATGCTGAAAGGTCCATGTAGAATGATAAGGGTAAATAGGACTGATGCTGAAAGGTCCATGTAGAATGATAAGGGTAAATAGGACTCATGCTGAAAGGTCCATGTAGAATGATAAGGGTAAATAGGACTGATGCTGAAAGGTCCATGTAGAATGATAAGGGTAAATAGGACTCATGCTGAAAGGTCCATGTAGAATGATAAGGGTAAATAGGACTCATGCTGAAAGGTCCATGTAGAATGATAAGGGTAAATAGGACTGATGCTGAAAGGTCCATGTAGAATGATAAGGGTAAATAGGACTGATGCTGAAAGGTCCATGTAGAATGATAAGGGTAAATAGGACTGATGCTGAAAGGTCCATGTAGAATGATAAGGGTAAATAGGACTGATGCTGAAAGGTCCATGTAGAATGATAAGGGTAAATAGGACTGATGCTGAAAGGTCCATGTAGAATGATAAGGGTAAATAGGACTGATGCTGAAAGGTCCATGTAGAATGATAAGGGTAAATAGGACTGATGCTGAAAGGTCCATGTAGAATGATAAGGGTAAATAGGACTGATGCTGAAAGGTCCATGTAGAATGATAAGGGTAAATAGGACTGATTGTGCAACTACAACAGGTTAATCAGAAAACAACTATTTACCGTATATACTCGCCTATAATTTTATACCAAATGCAAAAGCATAGACCCAGATCTGCCATCGCATAATGCGCTGGCAGATCTGGGTCTATGCAGTTTGTAAGGACTAATCAGTGGAACAAACAACATAGATGCTGACCTGCCGGTGCATTATGCGACGGGAGATCAGGGTTTATGTTGTTTGCATTTGAACCTGGCTTATATGCAAGTAAATACGGTAATACAATGTTTACCACTGAATTTGTGACACAGTCAATTTACTGAGTGTAGTTTTAATCAATGTTAAAATGTTTACAGCTCAGTCAAAATTCACTGATAGCTAGATAAGCTCTAGGACTACTCGTAGGGAGGTCAGAATATATTATTATAATGAAGCAGAAACCAACCAACATTCACTTTCACATGTACCACATTTAACTCTGTTATTTTGATTCTGTAAGTGTTTCAGTTTCTTTGGATTATGTCAATCATGACCCAACCACTCAACCACTACCATTATGATAAGAATTTGATAGTCTCTATTGCAGTGCTTGAGTAACAGTCACTTGGACTCTCATATCACAAATTCAATAGCTTCTCTTGCCATTTCCCACCAATAGCATCTCCCATACTCACCCGCCAAATTTATTTTGACTATAATTTATATGGCTAGGCCATTACTCGCCCACCAAATTTATTCTGATCATAATTGCTACAGCTAATGGAAGGTCATTTCTATAGCTTCCGCCTATCCTCCTGGCCGCTTGTACCCCCCTGCCAATTTTAAAAACAAAAAGCTTCAAAGATATCAAAAATGCACAAAACTTATTGATTTCATTCATTGATTTATAATTTCTAACTCAGTTGTCACCAAGCTGTCCCTAACATTGTCATATTCTTTGCGTTTCAAACCAGACGGAAGTTTTCAATGATACAAGGAGCCGGCTGTCATTTTCCAGTTGCTGGAAGAGTTCATTTTCAGTGAAAGCCTACACATATATAGAAAATAAACACCATGTCATCTGCATACAATATATGCAATGTCTAATTCTAATAGTTAAAAAAAAATTGAAAAAAAAGGGGGAAAATATATGCATTTACATCTCAACATTACAGAAATGTATGGAATTATCCGGAGCTTATGGAACAGTATGAACTGCATCACTCCAGTTGTGTGAAAAACACAGACTCACCTGCGCAAATATGGACACCATGTTTGTGTTTAAGTTCTGTTAGGTTTGAAATGCGAAGAAAGGTGACAATGTTAGGAACCAATTGGTGGCAATTGAGTTAGAAATTATAAATCAATGAATGAAATTAGTCAGTTTTGTGCATTTTTTTATATCCTTGATGCTTTTCGTTTTTAAAATTGGTAGGGGGGTACAAGCTGCTGGGAGGGTAGGTAGAAACTATAATTTCTATGGCTAATTGAATCAGCCACAGCACATGTATCACATATTATCCCCCATATATTTTCTAAAACATGCAGTTATATATTCAATGAAGAGATCATACTTATGGGAGAATAGTTATCTGTTCATGTAATGCACTGCTAATGGAGGCTGCCCCTTTATGCCAAAGTCAATAAAATGTTAACCTTAAATAACTTCTTTTATTATATACTTTAGTGTGAAATACAGAAACTTATTGGCGAAATAATTTTCATATTTTTTCATTCATATATTTTCACATGTGAAAAATATATCCTTATATTTTCACATGTGAAAATATAAGATTTCCCATCATGCCATGTGACGCTGGATTGTGTGTGCCTACAGAAGTTATACATGCAGCAACAAAAATGAGCACTTTGTCAGCTAGAACAAATAAATAGAAACTGCATTACATTTCAGACATGGAAATTAATTTTTGCTGACAAAATTTGAGTCGACGCCGTTTGCGTCTCTATGAAGTTATTTCCACTTACTTCCTTCACAACAATGATAAACCTACTTTGATGCATTGATGAATCGGACTTGCTTTGTGGTCAAATATGATCAAATATTTTACAAAATGTAAAAAATATAATTTACTGTGACAGATTAGGTCAACCCAATCATACCGCTATCTTAAGTCACTGATATTTATATGACCAGCCTATGAAAGTGAGGTGAATTTACGAAAAAATGGGTGGGTGATGGTGGAGTGTGGTGCTGAATAGTGAGTTTAATCTTCAAAGCTTCGATTCTGGAGAAACTTTGGTATATAATAAAAAGAACATTTTCTTTTCCTGCGTTAATACCGGATATATTTCATCTTTTGGTACCAAAAACGATATATTTTAACTCGTGGCTTTGCCACTCGTTAAAATATTTCGTTTTTTTGTACCACACGATGAAATATATCCGGTATTAACGTAGGAAAAGAAAATATCCTCTATGTACTGTTTAAGATATTGTTTCACTACTAACATTACTAATTAATGGGAATCAATACTTTCAAAAATCACAGGAATACACATTTATGGCATTAACTTTCAAACAGACCATATGATAATTAACAGAAAACAAAGATTTTAAAATGGCTATCACCAGAAAATATTTCTTACAAAGAACAATTTTTATAAATTCTTCTCATCAAAAGGCATATTCCAGGTAAACTTCCAAGACATGATTATGACTACAAACAAAATGATATGATATACACCATTTAATCAGATAACATTTATTTGACAGAAGTTTAGCCATTTATATTTTTTCTTTCAAATTTGTGAAAAATAACACATTTTAGAAGGTGCAAAAATAGATGTGAAGTATGAGGGATGTAATTCTTATGCTGAGATAATTCTTAATTAAAACTTTCAGGATAAGTGATAAGTTAAAATATGGCTTTTAGGCAAAGTTTTAAGTACTCAGGTTTGTTTGTGTTGTGTGGACTGTATCTGCTTTTCTATATAAAGAGTTCCATGTTGGATAACTCTTATCAGACTATATATATATAATATATTAATGGGATGCAATTAACACAGACTGCTTGACTAATCATCCTTGATGTGTTTGTACTAAAATGGATAACATTATTCATCTTGTATCAATTTCCCTTAATGCAAATAATGAATTGATGTATATTTATTTATGACTTTTGTAATACATTGAAACAACCCGTACCATACCACAGCAAAGCAGTATTCAGCTTTACACAGGAAAGTGTGTCTTATGCTCAATCTATGCAGCTCCATCTGCATCCATTTTAAGAATAAAATGGTTCTTCCTTTATATTTGCTCAATTTATCTACCGTATATACTCACATATTATCCGGGTCCAAATGCAAACAACATAGACCTTGATCTGCCGTCGCATAATGCGCCAACAGATCAGGGTCTATGTTGTTTGTTCTACTGATTAGTCCTTACAAACTGCATCGACTCAGATCTGCCGATGCATTATGCAATGGCAGATCTGGGTCTATGCAGTTTGCAGTTGGTATTTGCTTATATGCGAGTATATATGGTACCTCAACGTATCTGCCTATTTTCTCCACATGAAAAAATGTCTATTCTTAATAAGGACAAGAAACAAAAAAAATTTTGGCTAGAAGGAAAATTCTAACCATCCCTACCCTTTAATGAAATAGTTGGTGCCTCAGTCGCTTAGAAATGAAATTGATCCAAGATGTACATTCATTTTAAAATTACATAATTTTTAACAATGAATATGCTACTTTTTATTAGCTTAAAAACATGCCACATATATATTTTGTATGTAATTAGAAGTAATAAATACAGAGCATTAGGTATTATTTTTATGCTTTTTTAGTACCAGCCCACCCCTAACCCAACCCACATCGTCCATTAACACCTTATGTATTAAGTTATAACATATAATAAAACATAAATAATTCTGCTGATGAAATAATACAATTTAGATATATACAGTTATGTAATAATACAAAATATAAGATACAGCCTTCAAGTTGCCATGTTTGTAATACAGTTCATTGGTAAAAGGTTGAAGTGCAGCTTTAAATACTTCCTGAAGTATCAGTGATGGCATTAAATAGCATCAAAATAAGAGATATATAGAAATATCATCTTAAATGAAACAATCATATTATAATACACAGTTTAATTTGAAATATATGCAAGTTTTAGACATGTTAAAATGAAAACCTTGGTGTTATGGTAATGGCATTTTAAACCGGTATATTTTCTGTAAAAGGGCTTTGATCCAATTGTGAAGTTTATTTTCATAACTACCTACTGTACGTTACAGATTTAACATATCATAAAAGAAGGGATACTGAGGTGGGCCATTTTTGGCACCTATAGTTTGTCGCCCTTTAAGTACCAATCAAAAAGTAATTTTTACCAAAACCATGACAACTGAGACTCACGAAAATAAATGATTTCACAGTAAATTGCAGTGGATGAAAGTTGTATTTTTACCATTCTGGCAATTTTTTCCAGTCCATCCAGAAACACATTGGCAGGTGTAAGAGCCAGGGTTGTTGAAACAGGTAGCACCATTTTGGCATGGCTTGATGGCATTGCATTCATCTACATCTACAATAATAAATCCATGATTGTATTGAATCAACAATCAAACTATCATTAAAAAAAATGAATTCCTTTGCAACATATAGGCACATTAGTACTATTTCAAAGAGGCAATCTATTGCTTTCTGCTCTGCTAAGATTATCAGCTTAGTACCCATTAAACTTGGTCTTACAGGAAACCAGTTCTCTTCTTAAATTCACAACAACCAAAAACCAAAAGGTCCAAAGAGGTTTCATTATTATTTTAATGTTCCTGAGTCTCCATTAACATAGCAAGTGATTAAAGAAGTAGTTAAGGTGGCAGGAAAGATATGATTCTAAAACAGACAATTCTTTTATAACATACAAAATGACACCTGCAGAACATTCTTTACGTTATTCTATTCACATTCTTTCAAAATTTATTTTGGTGTTTGCATGGATCCATCAACCATTATAGTGGTGATGTTCAAATTAATAATAATGATGGATTTATTTAATATGTATGTATGTATGTATGTATGTATGTACGTATGTATGTATGTATGTATGTATGTATGTATACATGAATGAGGTGTAAAGCCATATCAGCACAATCCTGGCTATACAGTGTAGAGTAAGATGTCGTATCCCCAAAAATGCACACAAAACAAAGATAATCCTTAAAATACGATGTAAAATTTTGTATATACAATAATTGCACTATTTTAAACAGTCCATGACCTTCTCAGCTGTTACATCATCTCTGAGATGCATCCCAGAACAAAGGGGCTACCTCAGTTAGTTGCCTCTTACAACATGCGAGAGGGCACATCGCCCAATTTTACATCCACAAGCCCACAAGGGGGTGGGGGTAGGGGAATTTAATTCAATTTAAGCTCTAAACTATGTACAATATGTCATTTAAGCCAGATTATCTTAAAAAAAATTATGCCAAATAGACAGATATACAAACAATTTGCTAAATCTTGGAAGGTGAGTTTGTGTTTTTAAGCCAACATTATTCCTTGACAAGAATGTGTTCTGTCAGTGGACACTGGGAAGGTATGCACTCTGATCAAGGTTCACCCTTCAGGAGTTATGCAAAAGTCAGGTATGTGTATCCTATACATGAGCAGCATAATGCCACCTCAGCAATTTGTTCTATATGAGGCATGTCACTCTCCAATGATGGGTTTGATGTTCTGAAACTTGTTTATGGAGTTTTCGTTCTGCTTTTTTGGTCAAGTAAATACAACGTGCCGATTTATATACTAGTTGAAGTCACTATATGGACTCTTCAATTCAAAAATGGGTGACTGCAGGGCAGCTTTGGCTGCTTTATGTGCTCTTTCATTACTCTTCGTCTCAGTCTGACAAAGGCAGAAGACAGTACACAATACTTTTTCCAGATTTTATGTATGATTTGGGAAATTAACAGATTCTCAAATTCACGATTTTGCAAGGCTTTCAGTGTGAAAAGGTAATCAAAAAAGATGGCGAAATTTGTGTTTTTGAGAGGTTTCAATTTAGTTCAAAGATCTGAATATGGCTGTAATTTATGTGGTTAAAATGGAGGCTCTATATCCAGTAACTAGCACAAGTTGGTCCCATGGGGTATTGCAATGGCAGCTGCAACCTTGTCTCCATCTTTTGAACTGTCTGTATACAGTTAAGTATAACCATGATAGGAGGCTCTGAAAAATGAGGATTGGTAGAGGACTTTTGATAGGAGGCTCTGAAAAATGAGGATTGGTAGAGGACTTTTGTAATAGGAAAGATCAAATATTATTTGGGGGATTTTAATAACCAAGGTGGTAATTTGGGATTAGAAATTTTGCAGTATTTCAAAGATTTATTTTTCCTGCTTCTATATGTGGATGAATTAATTTGCCAAAAGGTGGAATGAAATTTGGTTTCTGATTGTATGAGGTTCGGTGTTTGGGCCTAAAGATGACATATATATATGTGAGATTACATGAATTAGAAGATAGTTTGGTAGTACACTGAAGAGTCAATTTTATTCCTCTGATAAAGTAATGATCCTTTTGCCTCAACATACAGACTTTCTGAAAGAGAAGTTTTAAATGCTCCTAGACAAAGTCTAAGTTCCTGATTGTGTATTAGTATATCTGGTCAAGAATCTGAAAGAAAGATTTACGAGTTGATCTGTACACAATCAAGCCAGAGTCAAGTATGGATCTTACTCAAATCCTGTATAGACAGAGTAAGACCTTCTGGTCTGCTCCACATTCTGTGCATGTATGAGGATAGCTTTGAGAGAGGACAGAACCTAAAAATTGTCAGTTTAACTGCACTTTTTTTATATTTGACCTTAGACCCCCTCCCAGGGAGCCCAGCATAGGGTTCCAAAAACTAGACCACTCTCACAGATGGTTATCACAAGGTCAACATAACATGTACATAGTTTGTTGAATTTCCACTTACAGTCTAAGAAGAGATAGTTACAGACAAGTGGATGGACAGACAGATGGACTGAAAGACAGACACGGTGTATTACAGTACTCCTGCAAAAGCTGGGGATCATGTTTACATAATTACTTTTAGAAGCCTACCAATCTGACAGAAGGTCCCAGTCCATCCTCCTGGACATAAACAGTTATAAGATCCAGGAGTGTTTATGCAACTTCCACCATTGCTACAGGTGATCATCAGGCACTCATTAACATCTAAAAAGATTGTAAATATATTAACCTGACCTTTTTTAACAGGGGAGACTAAATCTGCAAAAATATTACTTATTACAATTTCTATGTTATTATTTATTTCCATTCATTTCAGTTGATCAATTTATAATTATACAACAAAACAGTATAAACAAAACCCACAAAAATCGAGGTTTTTTATATATTCATTATATTCTATGTAAAAATTTTAAACAATCCAAATATTTGTTGGTGAAACATATGACATACTTCTTCATAATGATTCTGTATAAAAACCTTTATAGGTCTGGTGCTTAGAACATCAATTTTTGGCAACATGCTCTGGATTGTATACATTCCATTTTCACATACTGACAAACACATCTTGTGACAAGAGGACAACATATGAATTATGGGATCAAATAAGCACTGATAATGACATAAACAAAAGAAAACATCACTGTTCAGCAATTGAATGGCAATGATAATGATGATGATGATAGTGCCAAAGATGACTGATAATAATGTTGCATATTTCTATGTTCCTAGTATTATCAATGTGTGTACAATTTCATAGAATATAGGTATGAATCTTTTACTTTTCAAATACTTTTAGATTCAGAAGTTTTTAGCTAAAAAAATATGCAAGTCTCAACTAAGGATAGATTATGTAATAAAAAACTTTAAAGAAAAATCATAAAAATTGTCATAATTCTTAATTTATTGTACGAGAAATCTGATATGGAAATTACCTTGTGAGCAATCATATCCGGTCCATCCAGTGACACATGTACAGGTGAAGGTATCAAACTGTTCTCTACAAGTTCCGCCATTTGAACATGGCTGACGTAGGCAGTGTCTTATTTCTGAAGAGTAGTCATATTAATTAAATACATATATGTGCAACTGTCAATCAGGTAATCATTGTAAATCATAATTTATAGATTTGTGGAAATTTGTTTTTACTTATCTTTATATTATTCTATATTTCTTCGATCTTACTCTTGTAAAACTGATGGAAAATTCCTTCTTTTAAAAGAGGTATATACATTTGAGGATTTATAATTAAATTATTATTTTGAAATTTTCTAAATTTGCTAAGCATCATAACATTTTATCCATATATCAATGCTTTACTTTTTGTACAAATTATGCATAATTGCTTTTCAACAGAAACATTTTAAACTGAGTTTCATCATGACAGAGTTAATTGTTTTGCTATACATATTTTTGTCATAGTTGTGTTGAAACATTCATTAGCTTCTGAATCCTACAATTATAATTTAAACGAAACTACACAACACAACAGGTAAATATTGATTCCAATCACGGAGAATGTATAAGTTTAATTAAACAAAGGTACACAACACTATGGGTAAATATTGATCACCATAAGGAAGAATGTACAAGTTTAATTAAACAAAAGTACACAAAACTACTGGTAAATATTGATCCCAATCAGGGAGAATGTACAAGTTTAATTAAACAAAAGTACACAACCCTATGGGTAAATATTGATCACCATAAGGAAGAATGTACAAGTTTAATTAAACAAAGCAATATAATGCTATTAAAATGCCATTTCAACATGAACTTCCCACCAATATGGAACAAAACTTAAATATGTAATCATACACACTTTCTATACATTTTTCCTTGAAGCTCCTTACCTAATGTTGGTTTGATTATTTCAGAACTTGCTGTAGGAGTGATTGTTGGGAAGAAAGTATTGCTGCCTGTGATGTTGACAGGATGCAATGTCACATTATAGCTTCCTGCAATTATAAACAGATCCCCAATCTCCAGAAGCCTTCTGTTGTCTATTGTGTAAGATGGGGCATTTGTTTCCAGTTGATTTATAACTGTGTCCTTCAGTGAGGCCGTCAGTACCTCTCCAAAAATAAGATGGAAGGTTATCTTTTTTTCTGGAGACAAACTGTGAATTCAAGATAAACAAGATGCAATCAATATATTTCACTAATGACTTTAATTGTTATATGCCGAATGTGAACTTATTCTGTGCCATAATTTTGTGTAAAGAATACATACTTTTAATTTAAACTACATTAAGTAAAAAATGATTTCGAAAATTCAAAACATGTCTCTTGGGAATTATTTCAAAGTTACAACACTCACATTAATCTGTGATACTAAAAACAATTTGCATTTTTTCTTAAAAAGTCAAAAACTAACCTTGTCATCTAAATTTGGAAGCACAACAACAGGAATTCATGTACTAAATTATGCATACATATGAAAACCTATCAGTTTAGCATAAAATGCTTCTTTTTGGTACAATAAAGTCACAGAAATCATTGATCTAGTTAAATACCTAGTACTTAGTTATTTGAGTTGAATGATTTTGGCAACAAAAAAGATCATTCTCAAGCAACTTTGAAAAAAAATTTGATGTTTCAAAATTGGTAAATGTTGATAAAAACTTCTGAAATATGCTTAAAGTTTTGTCACCTGATTCTCAATATATAACACTCTTCAAATGCCCTGGCAAGTGGTCCATGAGAAAAGTAACTTGCCATCTAAAAAACAGAAAAATAACATTTTTGATAACTTGCTTTTGCATCTGGTTCTTTTTCTTAACATGAAACAAAAGTGAAGAAGAAAAATTGTACTGTGCAGTGAGGATCATGATATTTTTATCACATGCATCACATGTAGTAGTACAATTAACTGAAGGAAGAACTTATTGGGTATGGATAATCACTGTTGTATTAAATGATTTCTTTTGACTAATTTAGATAGAATCCAATTAACTTCAAGAAAAAGAATCACAGAAGAATGAGAATACACAATTCAGTTTTTGAGGCATATTAGTAAAGAAATTATATCTGAAACATTTCCCAACTGAAAATGGACATTTTCCTCTGAGGGAAAGTTCACTAGAATCAGAAAAAACTTTGATATGTACGCAAGTAAGAAGTCATCTGAAAATATTTTTCCCAACCAGGACAGTAAAACCAATTAACATTTCAAATTTAATTTTGGACATCACTGTGTGTGTCATCCAATAATTAATGTGACTAGTTTTATATCTTTTGAATTGCCAATTACTGTGAATTCACTATTTTTCATGGGGTACCCATATTTGGGGATTTTGTGGTTGCTACAAACTATGAATTTAAAGACCCAACAAACAATCAATTCTCTCTTAAAACATATGCCCATATTCTCTTCCAGCTGATTGAAATGGTGCCAATAACCCATGCCACTGGGTCCAGGAATGGAGAGATGAAGGTGGGCAGTTTTTTTTTTTCCACCTCATCACAAATAGGTCTAGGATCAATTAGGCCCATAGGGTGCAAACTCAATGGAAGATTGATGGAGAGACCACTCCATGTAAAGCAGTTGGCCTCTCCTTGATAAGGCCAGAACATTCAGCCTGCCCGGGATGTGTTGGACTTGTATGTTTTATATGATATTGGGCACACCAACAAAGGAACTCCCATACCATAATGCAAAGGTCCGACAATTTCAACCCCTCATCCCTGTCTTGAAGAGATAGTTCACTACAAGTGAATTGCCCAACATTATCAGAGCCATCTTCCTTTTGATGTGTGAGAGGCATTGAGAATGGTCTTAATTTCCAGGATATTGATGTGAAGAGCCTACTGTTGCAGTGTCCTCTTGCCACTGACTGTCACAAAGTCTGGTAGCAAGCGTACCCCATAACCTGACAAACTAGCATCTCAACAGATTGCGATTTCTGGTTATGGGGCTTCTAGAGGTATTCCACCTATACCTCGCCTGTCCAAAAAAGGTTGCTACTGTTGTTGAAAATTACCTGTGATCTTTCTGTCACCAATCATCCCTTCTTTGGTATGCTCCTTGATGGAGTTGTGCAGAGATAGGGGCTTGCATGGAGACCTGAAGGGGCAATTCTTGTGCCACCTACTTTTCATTCATTCATTTTCATTTCTCCTGTAACCTTGCTTGTCGTAGGGGCACCACTGATGACTTTGTGACAATCTCTCTCCATTTTGCCCTGTTCTCCACTGCTCTTTGGGACTTTGCAAAGTCCATGCCTGTCCACTCTTTGATATTGTCTTCCCATCTCTTCTTCTGGCTGCCTCGTTTTCTCTTTCCTCTCACTGTGCCCTGTAGGATTGTCTTTGACAGCCCAGTTGAGCGTGAGACGTGACCATACCATCTTAGTTTGCGTTTCTTTACAGTGGTGAGCAGATCTTCATAAGGTCCAATTGCACCTTGGATTTTAGTGCGCACCTCCCCATTAGAGACGTGGTCTAAGTATGAGATTTTCAGGATCCTTCGATAACATCTCATCTCTAAGGCATGGATTCTTCTCTCTAATTCTGCTGTTAGGGTCCATGTCTCACCTACTTTTAGACCTCCTCAATTCAACCCCCAAACAGAAGGGGAGAATTGAAGAGGAGGGAGTGCAGGGTCACTGCATGGTAGAGTTTTGGAGAAGAATATTGCAGGAGTGTGTCTCTTCTTATCAATTCAAGGTTACATGGAGTGGTGAGCAGCCCTGTTGACCACCTTCGCAATGTGGCCTACAGATTCCCAGGCATGGTCACTTCCAGCCTTTTAGTCTAGGAGAAAGATCACCAGAGATGCCAGGTAAAGTAGGGAGGAAGTTGACCTGACATTCCTGATCAACTTAAACATGGCAACACTTTTCTGAAGCAGACGTTTTGACTACAGTAATATCCTTGTCAAGGATAGGTACATCCAAATGATAAACATCAGTATGTGATTTGTACCAGTAAGAAAGTTGCAGGCATCTGACTCACCAAAAAGAAGGCCCTCAAATTACTGGGATAATGAATTTTATCAAAGATACACCCAGTAATTTCTGCAATCTTTGATGTTGTAGTAAATTCTGAAGGATCGATGTTTTGTCATCACCATCATGTCCCCCTAGGACTTCACCTTATACATAGTAATGACTGTCAGTGCAGGAGGGCATTCCAATTGAGGCAACATTTTGTATATCTCATTGATTGCTTCCTTAAAACTAAATTCAGTATTTTCCATGGTTGGGTTGGAATGTTCCGGCAAGTCCATGACACCCCCTCATCGACCGGAGGATTGTCGTCCTCCTATACACTCCATATCCAGGGATATAGCATTCCATACAGCAAATGCAAAGTCATCACAATGCATGAAAAAAGGTTCCATCTGTTGGATATGCTCCATCTGTTGGATATGCTAGTAGGGCCAACTGAGTCATGTCCAGCATGGAGCGTGGTCCCACCGGGAAATCTCAGTCTGACACATTCAGTTGGGCAGGACCAGATGGCTGGACAGACGGCTCCAGATGTGGTGCTGGTTTACCATGTACTGATATCATGGATATGGTTGGTCCAGCTGGTCAACTGGCCAACCTGTCAAGGCATTCTGCTTGGGAAAAGACGTCGTTGCTGTAGGAACTTTAAAAAATGTTCGTCAGTCCAAGATGCCAGATTCATGACCACTGAAACTGTAAATTGATTGTCCAGATGGCTGGACTAGTTGGGACAGTGCACAGCAAATAATATATAACTTGCAGGCTGGTCAGGCTTGGAAAATCAGAAGGTAATCCCACACACCTGACTTCAATGTTCCTAAGTCCATGCATATGTGGGAATAGGGACTTGTGCCCAGTAGGCTGCCAAGTGTGGTTAAAAATGGTTCTAGTTTCATCCAATTCACTTGTCAACATTCTAGATGACAGCTTGTTATAGCATGCATATCATACACGATTCCAATATCACTTGAGTAGAACTGCTTGGTGTGGTTTCGACTAGATCTGAAGTGATCATATCACATTGGTGCAGTTTTTGTTATCTTTGTGGGAGGTGGGGGTAGCATCTCAACATCCCACGTAAAACTGGTCAATGATTCTGAATTCAGATGAATGCTTAATATTTCATTTTCAGAAGATTTAGAGCATGCCCTTTCTTCATGGCCCTTCAATTCCCTTTTGAAGACACTAGACCAAATGTTTTCTACCTATATTGCACACACACAACATGGGTGTGAAGAAGAACATTTTGTGCAGGCCAGGCACATCTTTTATTTGTTCTCCAGGACTTTAAAGTGCCTGCATTTCTTGCACTTGATTGACATCACTGTAATGAAAGAGAGAAGAAAAAACAAACAAGTGCATACAACAGATATATAAATTGTTCAAATAGGCAGAATTGCATTACTGAGATGACTTAAGAAGTGCGTAATAAACTGAAATTAAACAGCACATACAATTCACCAGTGAAAACTTTGATCACTATAACGTGGACAATAATGACCAGTAAATAAATGTATAAATATTAATAATTCACTGGGAAAAATGCATATGTTATATTTAAACAGGAATATCAAACTGTTGACTAACTATACCATTGAAAATAAGCAATGTATGGTCAGAATTAAATATAAATTGCAATGGATTCTTCGGAGACACTGTTCACACTTGCAAGTGAAAGTTTAAACTGGTAAACATCTGGGATATGGCTGGCCTCCTAGTGGGAACGAGGGAAGTTTATCTGTGAGAATTACTTCCCTTAGTCTATATGATGTATAGATGGAAAGACATTTTTTTCATCTTTCAAGGAGGTCTGGATCCAGAGGTAATAGGTAGCAAAGAGTAATTTCCTAATGTTATTGTGATCAGGTATTGTATTTGATAAAAGAAATATTGAGCAGTTCAAAAGATGTCCCACCAGTTACATTGCTGGATGTCATTTGTAAATTTATTTTTCTTTTCATCTGTAACCTTCATGCGAACTACATCTGTAATTTGGCAGCAGGTACATTGATCTTGATGATGAATGTAAAGTAGAGGATTAAATTGTATCATATGACATTCTGGTTTTACCTTCTGCAAACAACTAGCAACAAACATCTTGATATGATATGAACAATGTTCAATTGTTCTGGATTACTGACAGTTTCCTCTAACACCATGAACCATATTAGATTCTATATCTCATTCAACAATGCAACAAGAAAACACAATTTGTTGCAATGCACATGGACAATGATTGACATACAATAATGTTCAACATGTTAACAGATAAACAAGAACAGGTGAGGTAAAGAAAAAGATTAATAATGTCATTTCTGAGCAACTAAAAAAGGATCAGAGATTCTTACATTTTCCAAAGTTCAACCAGACATTTTTATGGACTTCATAGACACACATGAATCTGCTGTTTGTAATATATATTCATTAAATTTCCAACCTCAATAGGTCTCATCAGGTGGTAAGCAGCAAATCATAAAGTTTATCCATATGATTTGCTACCGATTTCCACAGATTTGTTTTTAAGCAACACAGTATTCTTGTCACTGATCATAACGTTGACACATTTGCACTATGGTAAATCTACTCACTTAAAAAATTCATCAGTTTGGTGAAAATATTCTCTTTATTTTGTTGATACAGATGTCTGTTTTGATTGCCCTTCCACTTCCTGACTGCCGGCATCGGATCAAAGTCTTTTATACCAACACCAGCAAGATTTATTCTCACAAGTTCATCAAAAGTATCAATACTCAGCCTGCACCACAGCCTTGTTTTGATACATTTGGGTGCAAAAATCCGCACTCACACTCCATGCTTGATACTGGAAGTACCTGTGAAATTTCTATTAAACGAATCACATTCGCATACTGTCCTTTCATTGGAACTAGTTTTGTCAGTAATTCAGTTGCTGACAGTCCTCAATAATTGTTTTATGCTAATTGTGAGCAGTATAGCCTTCATGCAGATGAGCTGTAACAAGCTTAGTCAGTGACACCTCTAGAGATTGTCCGAGAAAGAAACAATGTTTAAACTAGATCTAGTTACCTTTGAATCAAGTTTTTTTGTTGGTGATACCTTTATTGATTGTTCGACAAAGAAACAATCTGTAAACCAGACATAGTGACCTTTGAATTTTATTTCATTAAGGTGTTTTATTTGACAGTTTAATGGATAAACAAATCAAAGGCAATTTAATATAATGATATTTGGGACATCCTATGACCGATGTCTGGTTGCTCCAAGTATGTGCTGGTCAAAACCTTTGAATTTGTCAGTCAGACAAAAACAGGGATTTAAGAAAGCCTGATACATATATATATATATATATATATATATATATATATATATATATATATATACACACATACATAGTCTGAAATTAAGACTAAAAATGTATCTTTTCTGGCAATTCAAATTTTTTTCCACAACAAAATTGTTGTCAATTCAAAATTTTAAGTGTTTTCATGATATTTATCAAATGATAAGGAATACTTTCTTTAGTATTTAAGGTCAAGTCTCTACATGAATTAAATTTCAAAACCTATGTTTATTTAAGATACAAAGGTATCTGTGCCAGTTTTGATCCTCAAAACCATGATACAATAAATGAAATGTAATGTTCTGTTCTGATTCATAATTAGGTATGTACTTACATCAGAACAAAATTTCTGCTGTTGAATGATAAAGCCCTTTGATGTCCTATCATTAACATCAAACAGCAAGGTTTCATTATACAGCAAAGCTGTAATATCCACCAATGATGCAGCTGTAAAAAATGATCAAACAATATGAGTCAACTAGTCCATTTTATCATTAATTAATGCATAAATTAACTAAAATGCAAAATGAGAAATATTTAAATTATTCTTTATCATTTAAACTTAAGTGAATGGTAAATAACTGTTGAGCAAAACGTGTATTCTTCCCAAAATGATTTGGAGTCTTGTTGTACTTATTTCTCTAGGAGAAAGTCCGTTTTGAATTTCTTACAAGATATCTGGCACACATTTGATCTATAAACATTGGTTTGAGGTGAACTCCATAAATGATACATTGTTTATTAGGACATTTTAAATTTTCCATTATTAGAGTTAGATCATGCAGTTTAATTCTTGCTGAACAAAACCAGAGATATGTGTCAACAGATCCCCCCAACTATATGATGCACATGAAGGACAAAATTCTAAGTCAAACTGGGGCCATAACACCATTCAATTCTCTTGGAAAATGGGGGCCATAACTCCATTCAATTCTCTTGGAAAATGATGAAAATAAAACTTAACCTAGATCTTCATAATGAAAGACATATACTAAATCATATTTTAATCCAGTTATTGAGAGTCAATGAAATTCATGACTGACAAGACATGATGAAATGGGAGGGATATACCTGTGCAAAACAATATGTCCTGTCCACAGATATGGAGGGGTATAAAAAAAAGATGATTTCAATATTTATGTAAGTTTTAAACCCATGAAAAAATTAACATGTCAAGCAAATAGTATTAATGTGTTTCAATATATTAAACAGTAAACTTCATAATTTTACAAATTTATTTCACAGCTGAAAATAAAACTATACTTTAACCCTAAATAACAGTGATATAGAGTCCAAGTTTAAATGAAACAGTGATTATGAGCAAACTACTGAAATAACTGAATAAAATTATAGATATAATCAACCTCATAATACATACAATAAACAATCACTCTGGTGCTCTGTATTGCTATTGTTGAGGTGGGTGTGGATGAAATGGTGGAAGCACCAGTAAAGTTGGAAATCGAGATGATAACATCAGCATTATCCCAGATCAGCTTCAAGTCTTCAAAATTCAACAGGTCATATCCCCCATCCTGCACGTGTGGGGCTTTCTTGTCCAGAGTATCCATAGTGACTTTTTCTAAATATCTCCCAATTGGTGCACCAAATGAAAGTTGGAAGGTTAATGAGTTGGTAGGTGAGGGGCTGCAAAATGTCAAATAAACAAATTGTTTTATGTGAAGAGCGTTTATTGTCATACCTGAGAGGGTTCTTTTACTTTTTTTAATAGCAAAGAATAATACATGATTTGTGATTATGTTATTGTGGGATGGTGAAATTCATGGCATTTGATGTAAATGTGTTTCAGCAGAACAATACAAACTCTCTTTTCAGTGAGTCTCATTTATTGTTGTACAGGCCGAATTATGATGTTTTACAATTATCCAGTAGACAAAGCATAGGGCTTAAAATCGGTAAAAAAAAGTTATGGATCTGGAAACATTTAAAGCCTCTTCTGATAAGTTTAAGAACATACAGTGCCATATTTTGGTCATGGATAG
The DNA here is from genome assembly GCA_029931535.1 of Margaritifera margaritifera. Taxonomy (NCBI): domain Eukaryota; kingdom Metazoa; phylum Mollusca; class Bivalvia; order Unionida; family Margaritiferidae; genus Margaritifera; species Margaritifera margaritifera. Next base: position 2,796,443 of record JAQPZY010001605.1, on the reverse strand, counting down.
CCAAATGTGAACAGCATAGACCCAGATTTGCCTTAAAATTATGCAACAACAGGTCTAGATTTGTCTGCACATTATGCAATAGCAGATCTGGGTCTGTGTCTGCACTTTATGAGACAGAAGATCTGCATCTATGTCTGCACATTATTTGACAGCAGATCTGGGTCTATGCCTGCACATTGTGAGACAGAAGATTGGGGCCTGTGTCTGCACATTATATGACAGCAAATTGAGGTCATGCATTCACATTATGTGACAGCAGATTGGGGTCTATGTCTGCACATTATGTAACAGCAGATTGGGTTCAATGCATGCACATTATGTGACAGGAGATCTGGGTCTATGTCTGCACATTATGTGACAGCAGATTGGGATCTATGCACTTTATGTGACAGACAATTGTGGTCTATGCATGCACATTATGTGACAGCAGATCTGTGTCTACATCTGCACATTATGAAACAGTACATCTGGATCAATGTCTGCACATTATAAAAGCAAATCTGGGTCTATGTCTGCACAGTGTGTGACAGCAGATTGAGGTCTATGTCTGCACATTATGCAACAGCTGCTCGAGGTCTATATCTGCATATTATGTGACCAGCACACTGTGGTCTACGCATGCACATTATGGGATAGTAGATCTGTGTCTGTCTGCACATTATGTGACAGCAGATCTGGGTCTATGTCTGCACATTATGTGACAGCAGATCTGGATCTACATCTGCACATTATGAGACAGCAGATCTGGTTATATGTCTGCACACTATGTCACAGCAGACTGTGGTCTATGCATGCACATTATGTGACAGTGGATCTGGGTCTATGTATGCACATCATGCAATCATGTGACATCAGATCGGTGTCTATGCCTTCACATTATGCGACAAAAGAAAGGTCTTTCTATATTTAGTAACAGCTGCCAAATTCAATGGTGGATCAGCATCTTCAGTACAAAATTGAAAGACCTTCATGCCAGATTGCTTTTTGTCAAATGTACTCAAATTCCGTTCAGTTTCTGAGAATGAGTCATTTCAAAAGTTTCATATTTTTAGGAACAGTGGCCATATTTGATGGTTGATTGGCATTATCAGTAAAAAAATTTAAAGGACTTCATTCAAGGATGTTTTCTGTCCAATTTGCTTAAATTCTATTCAGCGTTGTTTGAAAAGTTGTTTGAAGGTTTTTCTAATCTGAGTAATGGCAGCCATATTTGAAAACAGATTGGCATCATTTGTAAAATTTGTAAGGCCTTTATGCCTGAATGATTTTAGTCACATCTGATCAAATTCTATTCAGTGGTTTTTGAGGAAAAGTTGAAGTCATTGAGAGGTTTTTCTATCCGTAGTAACAGTGGCCATATTTGATGGTGGATCAGTATCATTTGTACAAAACTTAAAGGCCTTCATGCCAAGATGCTCTCTGCCAAGTTTGGTCAGCTGTGGTTTTTTAGATGAAGTTGAAACTAGTGATTGCTGATGGATGGTGCATGATGGACAATACACAATGGACACAAGACCATACCATACACTCACTTAACCTTATGGACAAGAAAGCTCAAATTTAATTTTTTAATTATGTACTCTGAGGTTTTTTATTATCACTTATGTCAAAAATGCACACATTGTTTACTGTCTGATCTCATGACAACTATGAAATGAGCTTATCTGCAACTGACACAGATAAGATGGATAAGGAAATGAACATTTTAAATTCTACAAAAGTTAGTTTTCTGAAGTCTATGAGAAAAAGAATGACAAAATTTATAGTACAGTTTTTCTTCTATTTTATCAGGCACATTTTCCAAAGTCTCCTTTTTAAAAACTTAAAGCTGTAAAATTATGACAAACCCTGTGTGTGTGAAAAGAAAATTGAATACTTACTCAAACTGAATTATCTTACAACTTCGATACCATTCGATGGTTGAGAAATATTGGTTAATCTGAAATTCAACAAAAATACATAGGTATCAGCTATTTACCTCATCATGTCATTATGCCCTTCAATACAAACATTTCACACCAGCAAAGTTACTACCTGGTTAATGGTTTCATTACCTGGTTATACACCTAATGGAAAATGTTTGCTACCAAGAATTTTGAAAATAAAGAACTCCTAGCGACATAAGGTTTGAATTTTACTGACCAAAGAGAGCCTTGGCAACACTTTTCTCCTGATGACAATAGAGTTATGAATTGTCAATTCTACATCAAAACAAAAGTTAATTGATATTTTCAGTAATTCCTGTAATTTCCAACAAGCACCTTCTCAGGGATGATGAAAATGAGCACATGTTGATAAAAATGTTGTTTAAAAGCATCCATAAGATACTGAAGCTGAATGTGTGCCCATGTCAGTGTCTTTTCTGTCCAAGGGTGACAGCAGACAATGTGCTCCACATGAGTGAGCAACAACAATATAATGGTTATCAGGAAGGAGGCCAGACACAAGGCAGGGGTTGAAAAATCTCTAAAACTCCACTGGCTCAGTTAGGCAAGTACTAAAAATTGTACTCACCCAGAACAAACTCTTACTCAACAGCTATTTTAAAAACATAAAAGTTGGCAATGGTAAAAATCTAAATTCAATTGTGTGTGAAAGGTTGTTTTCCAGAATTTATTCCATGGCCATTCTGACACCAGTTGTAAGTAATTACAAAATTAGACCAGTCTGCTTTCCCTCTGGTAAACAATTATTATCACTGAACAGTGAGAGTGAAGTGCTTGAGCTTCATAAAAACAAATGGACAACAAACATCCAGCAGAAAGTATGGACTTTAAATTAACTATGCTGGCAATATTCTTGACAGAACATCTTTTTCATTAGAGAGAAACAATGGTAAGAATTGAATTATCTCTGGCCCAAGTGATTGGAAAATTCAACTGACTGCCAGAATTATTGACTTGCCATTTCAAGTTGGACAAGTGAATTTTCAACTTGTGTATGAAGAAAGGAACTTACTGTGTTAGGTAAACAAATATGCCACTTGTTAAGCCATTTTTCTACTGGATTAAAAAGCATGTATGTGCTAATTCATGTTTGATTCAAAACCTCTTTCCTGAAAAACCTTTTGCCATATTATTCCAATTGCTTAATAATGACCAAGCTACTTGACCTTATCAGACATTGGATTGGTTTTATCTGTCTGTCTGCCTTCCAATTATAACAGTGGCATAGTAATATATCTTACCTTCATACAGAAATTTTTATCCAGAGTCATGAATCGTACTGAAGTTGTATCATTCAGATCCTGGGTAAAGGTGAATCCATACAGTGGTGCCGTTATGAAGGCAATGGAAGAATCTGTGTAAGAGAAAGAATTTTAATAATAGTTTCAGTGTAACTAAAGATGACATAAGAATTTTTAATAATAGTTTCAGTGTAACTAAAGATGACAAAAGAATTTTAATAATAGTTTCAGTGTAACTAAAGTTGACAAAAGAATTTTAATAATAGTTTCAGTGTAGATGACAAAAGAATTTTAATAGTTTCAGTGTAACTAAAGATGACAAGAATTTTAATAATAGTTTCAGTGTAACTAAAAATGACAAGAATTTTAATAATAGTTTCAGTGTAACTAAAAATGACAAGAATTTTAATAACAGTTTCAGTATAACTAAAAATGGCAAAAGAATTTGAGAGAGAAGGGTAGCATTTTAATGCACCTAGTTTATTAAGGTTGCAGGCAAAATGTACTTAATTAAACTAAACACTGTAGTATTTGGCAGGAATGATCAATGATATAAATTCATCCATATTAAAACCTGAATTGCTGCTCCTAACTAAAATGGACAGTTAAAATGGACAAAACTATGGGCTTTTGTCTTATTTTTAAAGCATCCATATAAGTAAGAAGAACCATGTTATATTTTAAAGAAACTAAAATATTTCATGAAAAATATGAATTTCCATCAGTATATTAAAATGTAAGTTGCTTTATTTTATTGATTTTCTTTCACTTATTTTCTATTGTACCTGGGTCAATAATATTTCTATCAAACAATGTATTAGTTTCCATCAATATGAAAACAAGTTAAAGCTAAGGTGAATCTATCATTTTTGTTTTATAAAACATAACTACAAAAAAAGTAATTCAATAATATTGCAGTACATCATAACTTTTGACTAATAATGTTATGAAAATAAGGGTGAGCTCTAGATATGATAAATAACAATAGTAAAAAATAAGAAAACTATTTTTTTTAAAAAGAAAGAAAAAAGAAGCAAGGTAATTAAATTACCTACCATATATAATAATTCTGGTGCTTGTTGGAAATACTGTCATGCCTGGTGTTGAGGCTGGTGTCAGGAAAGTTGACAATGTGAAGACAGTGCCAAATGAAGTGGTGGGAATGATGATGGTTTCAGATGGAGACAAGTGGGATGTCATTGTAGGGATTATGTAAGAAATAGTACTTATAAAGACATTGGCATTATCCAGAATTAATAAAATATTTCCAACTAGGTATGTAATCAGTGCACCATTTTGTTGTGGATACATTGGGGCATTACTGCGTATAATTTGCAAGATACTTTCTGCTGGATAGTTGAAGTTATTGGCAACCTTGATTATGGCTCTTATGGTTGGAAATCCAACAGCAGTATTGGGTGAGCTGTAGAAGAAGAAATTAGTATTCAATTTTCATTTTAATGTCAATTATTAGTATTGAAATAAATAATCAGATAACCATTTTTCTACCCTTTGATTCTAGAATGTGATTGCAAAAATGTTTGATGGCAATTCAGGAAATATCTAGTAATAATTGTGAGACACAATGACTTCAAAACATGCAAAGCAGATAAAAACTTTTTATATGAATTGATACAAAATCCACATTTGAAGTTATTTTATGATAAATGGCTTCATAATATTTTTTTGATACCATATATTTCCCTCACAGAAATTATTAAGAAATTTACTATGATGCACTACACAGTTCTAACTTGGAACAACTTCATCTGCAGATAGGAAACAAAAAAAAGATAAACTCTTTCTCAGTTGATATTTTTTTACTTCTGAATCAGTTAAAAGGCTATTGGCAACAAAGCCAACAAAATACTAGAGGAATGGTGTACAATTTGCTCACAGAAATATACCTGCCTATCCTGCACCCCACCTCTTCCCCATGATAGAGATGGGTCTATAGCAAACAAAAGTGCACAGCACTTGTGAAAATAATGTGAGTACAATGATTGGTTAAAATCTTCTGATAATGTCCATAATACATACTAAGTTTTGCTGCAATCGACCTAAAACTGCAACAATAATTGCATTCACAAAATTCTGTCATACACTGCATCAAGCTGTCAAAAAGGGCAATAATTCTAACAAATTTCAGGGAAGCACAAATATTTGTCAATATGTGCATCTTTAAATGATGACCATATCATGTACCAAATTTCACACCAATCCATAAAACACTGCAAGACAAGTTGCATTCACAAGATTATGTCTTACACTCCAATCAGCTGCAGGACAAAAAAGACAATAACTCTAACAAAAGTTGAGGGGAGTGAAAAGTGGTTTGTTGATAAGCGTATCTTCCAGTTATGACCATAATAGTTAACAACTTTCATGGCAATCCATCAAAAACTGCAGGACTATTTATGTTCACAAGATTCTGTCTTACACTGCATTAAGCTACAAGACAAAAAGGGCAATAACAAAATTGCAAGAACAAAGTGATTAGACAATGTGCAAATCTTCAGGTAACAAACATAACATTTACTAAGTTTCATGGTAATCCATCAAAACTGTGGGGCCAGTTGCACTAACAAGATTGTGTCATACACTGCATTACGCTACAAGGCAAAAAGGAAAATAACTTGAGAAAAAAAATTCCGGAATAAAGTGATTTATCGATATGTGCATCATCAGGTATGACCATAATATTTACAAACTTTCATGGTAATCCATCAAAACCTGCAGGACTAGTTGTGCTAATGAGATTATGTCAAACATTGCATTATGCTACAAGACAAAAAGGGCAGTAGTTTTAACATATATTGCAGGAACAAAGTGACTTGTCGATATGCACATCTTCAGGTGATGGATCATAATATTGATCAAATTTCATGCAATCCATCAAAAACTGTAGGAATAGTTACTCTAATGATACTGCATCATACAATGCATTAAGCTAAAAAAAAAAGGGCAATAACTGCAACAAAAAAATGCAAGAACAAAGTTTTTTTTGTCGACATGTGCATCTTCAGGCGAAAAAAAACTGGATGGGTGGACAGATGGACACAAGGATTACTATATACTTCTGGTGGGGGATATAATGGTGATAGAATACAGTGGCTTACACAATCAAACAATTTGATCCATTAGATACATACCTTTAACCATGTATATCAATCTGTCTGTCTCTCAGCATGTATGTCTCTGTATGTATGTATCTCACACTAATTTGCCTCAGATTCCTTCACTTCACGCAAAAATGAGCAAAGCTTGAGTGCACCACTGTCTAGAAACTGGCTTAAATGTAGCACACTGATACCACTGTCTAGAAACTGGCTTAAATGTAGCACACTGATACCACTATATCCTAATTTCGCCTGTTTTCCTGATAATATATCAGGACAAAGGCCTAAAACAAAATACTAAAGCATATTCCAAATCCTACCTGAAGGCTTTGACTTCACAGGAGTAGTACTTGTCTGGCCATGGACCATTCTTAAGAATATATCTCTCCAACTGGAATACAAGGGGAAAAGATAAATAATATAAATCTTGTGGTATGTGAACAGAGCCCTCTACCCTGCCTCTGTTCCAGCCTGGAAATCATACAACTCGTGAGATTCTGTTTTGACCAATCACAAATGATGTTATATCTGAAAGATCATTTCTGATTGGTTGATAGTGGAAACTTATTCTCAAACTCAAGCTCAGTTTTATGATCTCCAGGCCTGATCACTTAAATGCCTCCTTAAAAATAAGCTATTTTGTTTTAATTTCATATATTTTTATGTTTATTTAATGTAGAATACATGTTTAAATGTGTATTTGTCTGTACTTGCTTCCAAAAGATGTACATTTTTTATCCTCAACATTAAATTGTTGGCCAGAAAAAGTCTCTTTATTTGTGAAAGTGCCCCTTGTTAAAATAAGTGCCATATTCTAAAAGGTACCTCTCTTGCCCACCCATCCATAAAAATTCCAAGCTGGAACACTGGCTTCATTATTAAATCAATACATAAATAGTTAATCAATATTTCACTTCAGACTTTTCTGTATGAACTTTAAATCTCAGCCAACTAAAACAATTGGCTGAAGTGTGCAACAATCTGAGCCACTCTGGCAAGAAAACTAGCTGTGATAAATAGGTGCTACTTCATTGTCTTTGATGCTGCACTACATCATTTTCACAAAAAGATTGCTTATAGCAAAATTAGTGTCAAAACATGCCTTGAAAAGAATTTGTTTTTCAAATGGCAACATCCAATTCAAAACAAGTCTGTGCCCATAAATTTAAAACATGTGTAAGCAATGCATCACAAAATTGATGTAGCACACAAAAGACACTTAAGTTCTGGATTGGGGAGGGAGGGCAGGTCTTGTCACCAGGGTTCTGGTTCTTCAAACACTTAAGTTCTGGATTGGGGAGGGAGGGCAGATCTTGTCACCAAGGTTCTGGTTCTTCAAACACTTAAGTTCTGGATTGGGGAGGGAGGGCAGGTCTTGTCACCAAGGTTCTGGTTCTTCAAACACTTAAGTTCTGGATTGGGGAGGGAAGGGGAAGGCAGGTCTTGTCACCTGGGTTCTGGTTCTTCAAACACTTAAGTTCTGGATTGGGGAGGGAGGGCAGGTCTTGTCATCAGGATTCTGATTCTTCAAACACTTACGTTCTGGATTGGGGAGCGAGGGCAGGTCTTGTCACCAGGGTTCTGGTTCTTCAAACACATTGACCTAATGCTTCAAATAGCTGATACATGGAGTCAGGACCAAAACCCAAATGTATTCTACATGCTCATGACATGGGATGGTGAAAATGCATGTACATGTATGTATGTCTGTATAGGATTTAATGGCACTTCAACAAAATCATGGACAAAGGCAAAAAAAGAGTAAAATCCTTCAGATTCAGATTTGATCAGTAGAGGAGCATCCAATCCTTATGTATGCATAGGACACTTGTCCACTCCATTCAGTTTCAAAAAGAATTTAATACTTGATTTTCTTGTCCACTAAAAACATAAAGCTGCTTTACAAACTTCATGCATTTTTTTTCTCTTTTATCTCATAGCTTAAGAACAAGGTTTATTAATGTATATTATTCTGACTCAGAACTGCACAGTAACTTCTACTGATGCCCACAATAGTTTAAATAGATATGAAATCCACTCAATAACATAAATAAGACACTTACATCTTTACAGAAGACATGGGACAGTTCCCGGAATCGCTGTGAATTAGGATCAGTCAGATCTGATAGGAAGGTCAGATTATAGACAAATACTGTCATGTCGATGTACAGATCTCCATCTGGAGGATAATAATAATAATAATAATAATAATAATAATCATAATCATAATAATAATTGTAATATCAAGAGATCAAAAGATAAAAGATGAAATAAGAAAAGAAAATTAAAATAATTAAATGCTGTAGTTTATTTTGTTTAATTGAAGAAAAGGTAATACAATCAAAAATATGTTCATGATGTTCTCTTTCTTGCTTCCCTCATAGTCAATATTCATGATGTTGCTTTTCTTGCCTTCCTCATAGGCAATATTTATGATGTTGCTTTTCATGCTTCCCTCATAGGCAATGCTTATTATGTTCCATTTCTTGCCTCCCTCATAGGCAATGCTTATTATGTTCCATTTCTTGCCTTCCTCATAGGCAATGCTTATTATGTTCCATTTCTTGCCTTCCTCATAGGCAATGCTTATTATGTTCCATTTCTTGCCTTCCTCATAGGCAATGCTTATTATGTTCCATTTCTTGCCTTCCTCATAGGCAATGCTTATTATGTTGCTTTTCATGCTTCCCTCATAGGCAATGCTTATTATGTTGCTTTTCATGCTTCCCTCATAGGCAATGCTTATTATGTTCCATTTCTTGCCTTCCTCATAGGCAATGCTTATTATGTTCCATTTCTTGCCTTCCTCATGGGCAACATTTCATTGGATTCAATAAAATAAATAAATTAGTAAATACAGTGAATTCATTTAGGGCTGTTCCATTTAAACATACATGGTACCCAGGGAAGGCAGTATTTTTAAAAATACTTAACAGGGTACTACTCTGATTACCGAGTTTACATGAAAATGATACCAATTCTAAATTGCATCTATGGGTGACTACTCCACACAGAACGTGACTTCCCTGGGTCCAAAGCATTTTTTTTCTGGAACAGCCCTTAGTTACTTGGGTATCAATATTTGGTTTTGCAAAATATGAGATTTTCATCTGTACTTTGCTTGTAGATTGGGAAAGGGGTCCTATATAACAAAGAGCCCAATACTGGTTTGGAAGCTGATTTATCAAACTATGTTCACTGAGTCTTTAAATTTGTACTTTGTTTGTAGACTGAGGAAGGGGTTCTATACCACGAACAGTCCAATTCAGTTTTGGGGGGCTGATTTATCAATTATGTTCACTGAATCTTTGAATTTGTTGTTTGTAGCAACAATTAAATCCACCAAAATTGATACCCCATGAAAATTAGTGTATTCACAGTATATAAATAATTCTCATGACATAACCTGAAACTATAAGTAGATTGATGAAATTCTGTACAGTATTAGCTGTTGAAATGATATACTGAAGTGTATACCCTGTACAGTATTAGCTGTTGAAATGATATACTGAAGTGTATACCCTGTACAGTATTAACTGTTGAAATGATATACTTAAGTGTATACCCTGTACAGTATTAGCTGTTGAAATGATATACTTAAGTGTATACCCTGTACAGTATTAGCTGTTGAAATGATATACTGAAGTCTATACCCTGTACAGTATTAACTGTTGAAATGATATACTTAAGTGTATACCCTGTACAGTATTAGCTGTTGAAATGATATACTGAAGTGTATACCCTGTACAGTATTAACTGTTGAAATGATATACTGAAGTGTATATCCTGTACAGTATTAACTGTTGAAATGATATACTTAAGTGTATACCCTGTATAGTATTAACTGTTAAAATGATATACTGAAGTGTATACCCTGTACAGTATTAACTGTTGAAATGATATACTGAAGTGTATACCCTGTACATAAACTGTTGAAATGATATAATAAAGTGTATACCCTGTACAGTATTAACTGTTGAAATGATATACTGAAGTGTATACCCTGTACAGTATTAACTGTTGAAATGATATACTGAAGTGTATACCCTGTACAGTATTAACTGTTGAAATGATATACTAAAGTGTATACCCTTGATTAGAGAAATGTTTATATTATTCCATTTATATGTTGGCACTAGAATATCCCAAGTAGTCACCAAATGTTGCCATGAATAACATTGACAGGTTTCATTATCAAGTGTACCAGAAAATGGATGAACTAGGGAATTTTCTAATATGTTTGATTATCAAGTGTACCAGACAATGGCTGAACTATGGAATTTTCTGTTTCAGATCTGGCTCCTTTTTGACTTTAGTCATTACTCATTATTAACCAGTATTTTCTTTTGTAATTCCTCTCTTCTTTAAAGGTTTTCTTTCAAACTACTAAAGGTTTGTTTACCATTTATACTCACTTATAAGTCAGGTCCAACTGCAAACTGCATAGTCTCATAGCTGCCATTGCATATTGCAATGAGAGAACTGGGTCTATGCAGTTTGTTAGGCATAATCAGTAGAACAAAGACCCAGATCTACCAGTGCATGATGTTTGCAGTTGGACATTTCTTATAAGTAAGTATATATGGTAATTGTTAAATTATGGATTTCTTCATGTTCTTTTGTGAAGAAATTTAACCCCTTACATCATGCATACAACCCCAAAATATATTATGTTAGTGACTTCAAAGAAAAAGAAAGACAACAGCACGAGCCCCTAAATTTTCCATTGCCAATTATAATTGTTTTCTCTGCAATGAATCACCATCTGAAAATTTGGTTTGCCTTTGGTGATTTTTGGCAATCACCAGTGCCAACATAGCTTTTAAAGCTGCACATCACTGTTATCTGCATGTAAATATATGAATCCATGAAAGTCACTTAAATTTTCATGTAGTGATGTTTACTTGCAATAATACTGCTATCAGTCTTTAACTTTCTCCACAGAGGTTTATGTCCAAAGTTGAAAGTCAAATGTCCATATTTGTTTATTGTAAGTTTCCTCCCATAATGTGTTGATATGACAATGGTTATTTTTAACACTTACTATAAGATGGTTTTCTTTCACATGACTAAGAACAGGGAATACACATTTTTAGAGTAATTAAAGCTTTTGTATGATACTTACTACCCATTTGTTTTTATGCTTTTGAAAAGTTCATCCCACTGACTGTTCTACAGGAGAAATGATACGTTTTTACAAAATTAGGAGCACAGTACAGTCAATGTATAATGACTGTCTAACAGGGCCCAGTTGGTATGACTGTCAAACAATAGGACACAGTTTGAGTTTCTATCTGATTGAAGTCCGCACTTGGAATAGTATGAATAATATAATGGATCATCTCTATTACAACTTCAGTTTGATTGAACCAGAAAGGGTGAATGTAAGTATTTACTAGATTTTCTTGCCATTTGACTCTCCCGACTTTTTATCTGGGAAAGATTGGTCACAGGTACAGGGTCAAAATGATAACATGGTAGAGTTACTCACCTAGGTCAGTTATAACCAATGTCAAATGACTAACGATTCTATGCAACATTAATCCCTTGGCAAAAAAAGCTGAAAGAATGCTATTTTACTCATAAGAATATCTATTCCTTTAAAATTAAATTTTTTAATTAAAATACATGTGTTCCTGTGATTGACACAGGATTTATTTAAATATGGTGAAAATTTCTCTAAAACTGAATGAAAACTATTGAACTTATACAGATCTGAAATTGTATGTATTTTATGATTGCAGTAAATTATATCATATCTAGGTGACTCTCTCAGTTGAGCACTAACAAGTGTGTAATGGTACAAATTTTGCCATCCATGTAATTGATCACATGTTGAGTAATGACAGTAATGAAAACTTGTATTGTTTTAATATATGTTGCAGAAAGATTTATCTCTGAATCACTGACTCAGGCACCTTATTTATGATCCCTGCGACCCTTCCATTCCATTTGAGTCCCTTTGCAGAGGACTGCTATCCTTGGCATCTAGTAAAGATTTTCTTGGTATCTGTGACTAGATCATAAGTAAATGTACTTCACAATACCCATATACTAATTCTTCACATCACTAATTTTCCCTTGTACTTACACATGGAAGTCATGGTTGGTGTAGGGCTTATGGTGCTAGTGGATGGTGGATATGGAGTCACAATGATATCAACAACACCTCCACCATCACCACCATTAGCAGGTGTGATGAGTAAAGTACCAATTATCCTCCTAAATCTGTCATCAACAAGAACAAGTTGTGCGTTGTCCATCAGTATCCTTTTAATATTGTTTTGAATATATGTAGTATCTTGACCGGTAAAAAGAATATTTGTGACAACAACATCAGGGTTTGCTCTGAAATGAAAACAAATATATTTTGCCAGATGAATGTTTACTACATTTAGTTCAATGGCATAATGTTCCTCAGTTGAAAACTGACTCATTGTAGAGATTGTATATACAAAACCACTCGCACAAAATTTGCATGTGCTTAAACGCAAATAATAATAATAATAATAATAATAATGATAATTTATACAACAAGAAGTCTATAATCCTGAAGTTAGATCACAGCACGTGGAAGACACAAATACATTTTGTGCTTTATTTAGACATCCACATGTATTCTTCACCAGTAATCATATCAGTTGTAGTAAATTTTCATTGTTGGAAATTTAAAAAAAACAAGTTCATGATAAGCTTTAATGGAAAAAAGAACACAACAACAATGAGTTTTTCTTGAGTTCAATACATTGTTTTATTGAGCTGTCAAATATGATAATATTGGCCAATGCTTTCATAGTTCAAATAAGAAACAATGCACTGAATGAAACAAAAGCTAATAACTGTTGGATTACTTTCATACAATGATCTAAAAATATCCCCATGTGAGAGAACACAATATGCTGTTTTAGAGATCTGAAATCAATGTGAGGAAACTAATATGTTGTATTACTGTAACCTGTTGACCAAACCAGAATTCAAAATTCAGAATGATTTTTATGAAAGTAATATATTGATTGATTGATCAGTCAATTGATTAATCATTTACATTATTCATTGCTCTAGCTAGATAGAAATAGAAGAGCATGCTCCCTTCTGCCACTTATATGCCCCAACCCCCCATCTCCTCACCAGATTACTGTAGCTACAGTATCTTAGTAAACCTGTGGTGTATTGTTCATTAATTTGCTATATATTTATGTTTCCTTTGTGAAGAATACAAATGTAAATGTTCTTTTGTTTGTTGTTAACACATGTACCAAATAGATACCACATGTACCAAATAGATACCACATGTACCAAATAGATACCACATCTACCAAATAGATACCACATATACCAAAAAGATACCACATATACCAAATAGATACCACATGTACCAAATAGATTTCACATGTACCAAATAGATACCACATGTATCAAATAGATACCACATGTACCAAATTGATTCCACATGTACCAAATAGATACCACATGTGCCAAATAGATACATGTGCCAAATAGATACTACATGTGCCAAATAGATACCACATATACCAAATAGATACCACATTTACCAAATAGATACCATATGTACCAAATAGATTCCACATGTACCAAATAGATACATGTATCAAATAGATACCACATGTACCAAATAGATACCACATGTATCAAATAGATACCACATGTACCAAATAGATACCACATTTACCAAATAGATACCACATGTATCAAATAGATACCACATGTACCAAATAGATACCACATTTACCAAATAGATACCACATGTATCAAATAGATACCACATGTACCAAATAGATACCACATTTACCAAATAGATACCACATGTACCAAATAGATACCACATGTACCAAATAGATACCACATGTATCAAATAGATACCACATGTACCAAAAAGATACCACATTTACCAAATAGATACCACATGTACCAAATAGATACCACATTTACCAAATAGATACCACATGTACCAAATAGATACCACATATACCAAATAGATACCACATGTACCAAATAGATACCACATGTACCAAATAGATACCACATTTACCAAATAGATACCACATTTACCAAATAGATATCACATGTACCAAATAGATACATGTACCAAATAGATACCACATGTACCAAATAGATACCACATGTACCAAATAGATACCACATTTACCAAATAGATACCACATTTACCAAATAGATACCACATTTACCAAATAGATACCACATTTACCAAATAGATACCACATGTACCAAATAGATACCACATATATCAAATAGATACCACATGTACCAAATAGATTCCACATGTACTAAATAGATACCACATGTATCAAATAGATACCACATGTACCAAATAGATACCACATGTACCAAATAGATACCACACTTACCAAATAGATATCACATGTACCAAATAGATACCACATGTACCAAATAGATACCACATGTATCAAATAGATAATATCTTAAATTTTGTCATCAATAGTAAATATCCTTTGGTTGCCAAAAATCCACAAGGACTAAAAAGTGCCCCTTTCATGAAAGTAGCCACAAAGACTCAAAAGTGCCCCTTTCATGAAAGTAGCCACAGTTGCCCTCCAATTCCAAGCTTAAGCACCGACTCTTTCATTTCATTCCATCCAGCAATCACAAATGCACAAGGAAAACAATAAATAAAACATCCAAAACTTCCTGAACTCAGTGAATGAATTAATCAATCACTAAAATAAACAATACAATTTATGATACTCACCCAATTCTCTCAACATTACAGCTGTAGTACCGGTACCTGAGCTCACTATTCAACAAAATCCGACCAATCTGCAAAAAGTGGTAATGAAAGCTAAGTAATTCAAGTCTAAAGTCAGATTCTCTCTCTCTCTCTCTCTCCAAATTGGCATGTAGAATCATTTCAACCAAGAAAAATTCCTTGAAACACCAACTCTCTTGGTCTTGGTAACAGGTCCAAACAAGTCTAAATGTACCATGTGAAATGTACTCAAGTCTTATGTACTCAAGTTAAATAAATAAATGTAATCGTCTGTCAAAAGAAGTTAAATGTACCAGTAATGAATGTCCCATTTGCCTGAGAAAGGTGTATTTTTAGGAGAGTTCTGGTAGTGATTCTTCTTTTGTAGATTCTTCTGTTCAAAGTATATATATATATATATATATATATATATATATATATATATATACATTTAATATAAAGTTACAAATATACACCAGAAAAGTGGAAAATGCTATCATTGGATCCTACAGGAGGATGCATGGTAATATGAAGTGATTTTATATATTTAGAAAGAATACTATCATACAGATTGGAGAATTTTTGTTAATTCATCCCCTAGTGAGATTTGAACCCAGGTCTGTGGGTTATCAACTTACACCAACCCTCATACCCTCTCGAATAAGACCACATCCCCCCAAAAGGATGGACCCTAGTCTTGGATATAGGAATTCATGCATAGCCATCACTATTGGCCTATTGCCATTGTCAATCACGCTATTTGATTAACCAATCAGCAAGCATAAATTAGACACACCTCCAAGCAATGATTACATCAGCCATTGTCCTCCAAGTACCTGATTGTCATGATAATGAATTGGTTACCGTAAATATTTACAAATTTTGCAATGCTTTGTCAATTTTCTATTGATAATGGCGAAAAGAAATCAATGGGAGCTTTATAATTCTAACAGTCGATATCCAAATCACCTAAATGGAAGAGTTAGATTTATTCCTTTCCCAAAACCTGGACAAAACTTGGATGGATAAAGGCTTGTGGTTGCCAGCACAATCAGCTGAACGTGGATACAAGTGATGGCAATTACGACAAAAGTATGTAGAAAAGCATGTCCCATCGATAAATTAAAGAAGAAAAAAATAAGAGAATAGAAATTGAAAAATGTAAAAATTAATGCGTCTAGAATATGGGTGGAGAAACCCCTAACCTCTGGCTTGTTGTATGTGTTTTTTCTTCTATAGACCCGAGATTGCATCATTTTAAAGTTTGAAGATTTACATTTTAATGTTGGTTTGTCCCAAAATAATGCTTAATGGTCTTGATCTTTCATACACTTGAGTGACTATTTACTTTCAATCATTGAGCTGAAGGAGGGGTCAAGGATACAAATTGTAATGAATCATAAAGAAATACAAAACCAATGGTTTCAGATATTTATCTTTTGATATATCAAGCATGTATTTACATGTTTACATCAACATACATCACTGATCAAAATTCCATCTCAAAAACAGAGTAGAACTTTAAAATTGTTATGTACAACAGTATACTTCTAAACAGTAACTATTTATGCTTTTGTTATATATTTTTTAATTCATTTACCTCTAAGGCAACCTACACATAAATCAGATAAAATTAATAAAGATATGACTCTATACTAAATATAACAACATCTTTTAAAGTGAATTTCCTTATACATGAATATGTTCTCAAGCCACTGTAAAATTGATTTTAATGATTTACTGAAATAAAACATGTAGGTTATTACTATACAAACTTGAAATACAAATATAAAAATTAACTACTACAGTATAATTTATGCAACTTGGTAATTTTAAATTTTTAAGAATAATCAAAATCATTTTTATTAAACCTATCACTGAAATTGAAACATATTTCTTTTCAAAATACTGAATGTTTGTTGGAGGTTAACAGATCATGTCACATGATTTGTATGTGGAGCGATCTAGTTTCTCGCATAAAATCAACTGCATGGTGACCAAATAATTAACTCTCATCTAACAGTCACTCTGGATTCCTCTGACAAAATCAAAGCATATAGAAGTTAATACTGAAAATTACAAATATATATCAGACAGAGTGGAAAGTGCTCTCCCTGGATCCTACAGGAGGATGCATGATAATATGAAGTGATTTTTTTTTTTTAATTCTCTAACCTGTATGATAATATTACTTCTCCAAACATAATTTTACCCAGGGGTCACGTTACCAGGCGAAGTGGGTGACTAAGTCACCGAAAAAATGTAAACTTCGCCTTCATCTATTATGAAAGCAAAAATTACTTTGCCCTGTCATTTTTTTTTAGATCTACACCGAGTGACAGTAGTTTATAGCTTTTGAGATGCTCCCTCAACCCAGCCAACTAGCAAGTGTTGAGCCCCGGGTGAAATAGATTGCATGTTGCCTTAGCAGGTGTTCATATCAATTGCACTGACAAAACAAACTCTTGCACATTCACAGGCATGTGTTTTAATAGCTGACTGACCAATTAACTCTTTCTCCCCCACAAGATATCACTGAAAAATTTCCGCTCTCCAAGTTATCTTTTGATGATGAAAACTTAGCAACTCTTTTCAAAACAAAATCATCTATATGTAAATAACAATTTGTGTTTTAAGAATAGAATTGGCAAAAACACTTTCTAAATGTATATTTTTATAATTTTAACTGCCATGCTTGCATTATTTTCTTCATAAAATCAGTTTGAAACCGTAAGTGAATCTGCTAAGGCCAAGGGGTAATAATGGCGGACATTGCTGTGTCTTGGAAGTATACGTCTTCATTAGACTGTCTGTTTTCATAATTTATTGGGCACATAAATTAAGGAAATTATACAGTTCATAAAAACAAAGTGTAACTATTATGTGATAAAAGATTTAGCTTACAAATAAAAATTTGTTGGTCACAAACATATGGGACAATGCGATGGTGTGGACGATAAGCGCTGTAACTTAAGGTCCAGACAAAAATATGCATATAATACACATCATTATTACGAGTACGTAGACAAATATTAAAACTAAAAATTTTCAATCCTATCTAGGGATTGTTGCAACAAAGCTAGAAAGTGAGTGGTCATATGAAGAAAATCCCTGTTTCTAAAAACAGATGCATCTACATGGCATGCGTCACACCAGATTTTCATATTTGTATAGTTAAAGTTCTATTCCTTTCATAACTTAATTCAGCTGCATTTTTTCTCTCCATCCTCTCATAGTGTACAAGAATGATAGACTTTTGATCCATCGGCAAAATGTTTTCACCATATTTTAAAAACTTTAGGCAGGTCATTAATAAATATCAGAAATGAAATTGGTTCCAAAACTGACCTTTGGGGTATCCCATTTATAACACCTGCCCACTTATACACACTTGATTCTACTAAAACTTTTTCCTAAGCAATCTCTGATGTGGCACTGTCTTATAGTTAAAGGCCTTGGATATGTCTAGGCTGATACAGTCTATATCATGCTGGTTATCCGTTCATCAATATCTTCAAGTATTGGCAACTGGATTCAACATAATCAGCCTGACCTAAGTCCATGTTGACTACGACTAAAAATGAATACTGCAAACAGTACAGGATACACCCATCTCATGACCTTTTCTCTACTGATGACCTTGACCTTTGAGCTTGGGATTTGACTACTGTATGAATAGATGTGGACCTGAGTAATATGTCATCAAAATATTGTCGGGCATAAAAATTGACAGCCTCGATATGGAAACAGGGCAATGATTTACATCATTCCTTCTAGTGATAGTTCATTTGGTAGAACGTGTGGACTCGTAATCCAAGGGTTGTGTGTTCTGATACCTGCCCAGGCCTAGCCTGGATCGGTTGACTCAGTGTGTCCTTGGAAAAGGCACTTAGCTCTCATTTCCTTAGCATGATACAGCCAATATTGTGTTTAGACAGTTGAGAGAGCCATTAAAACAAAAAAAAAACAACAAAAAAAAAACATCATCTTGTTACTTTTTTCAGATAACTTTTCTTTAATATTGGTCTGCTGATTGAGAGAAAGGTCTTGTGGAATAATAACCTTCTTAATTGTACTGGTATATGAGGTTGAAACAATTTATTATTAGCTAGCACTTTGTTCTCTGAGATTTACTGGCAGAAATATCTTATGTGGTCTGCATTTAACATTCTTGAAGTCTAGTCTCTAATCAACAGCTTTACTGATGTCAAACTTTATATCACTCTTCATATTTTTTCCCATCACATCAATTCTTTGCTCAATGCAAGAAATCTATTATGAGTATATTGTCACAATCGATTCAAGAATAGTTGTATACTTTTTAGTAGTGCCATATTAGTTATCTATTTCTGACATAGATTTGAAAACATCTCATGGTAGTTCTGAAATTTTTGGCAATCCTGAATTCACTTATTTCACACTGAATGGTGACCTCAATAACTCCACAGTGCACTTTGGTCATTTTTTTGTGATTTGACATTATGAACAGATGTGTCACTCTCCAATAGACCTCAGATGATATTATAAACAGATGTGTCACTATCCAATAGACCTGATGACAGTATAAACAGATGTGTCACTATCCAATAGACCTGATGACAGTATAAACAGATGCGTCACTATCCAATAGACCTGATGACATTACAAACAGATGTGTCACTATCCAACAGACCTGATGACATTATGAACAGATGTGTCACTATCCAATAGACCTGATGACATTATGAACAGATGTGTCACTCTCTAATAGACCTGATGACAGTATAAACAGATGTGTCACTATCCAACAGACCTGATGACATTATGAACAGATGTGTCACTATCCAATAGACCTGATGACATTATGAACAGATGTATCACTATCCAACAGACCTGATGACATTATGAACAAGTGTGTTACTATCCAATAGATCTGATGACATTATTAACAGATATGTCACTATCCAGTAGACCTGATGACATTATGAACAGATGTCACTAACCAACAGACCTGATGACATTATGAATAGATATGTCACAATCAAATAGGCCTGATGACATTATGAACAGGTGTGTCTCAATCGAACAGACTGGATAATATTATGAACAGATGTGTCTCTATCCAACTGACCTGATGACATTATGAACAGATGTGCCTCAATCCAATAGACCTGATGACATTATGAACAGATGTGTCTCAATTCAATAGACCTGATAACAATATGAACAGATGTGTCTCTATCCAACTCATCTGAACACATTATGAACAGATGTGTTTCTATCCAATAGAACTGATAACATTATGAACAGATGTGTCTCTATCCGATGGACCTGATAACATTATGAACAGATGTGTCTCTATCCGATAGACCTGATAACATTATGAACAGATGTCTCTATCCTATAGACCTGATAACATTATGAACAGATGTGTCTCTATCATATAGACCTGATAACATTATGAACAGATGTGTCTCTATCCGATAGACCTGATAACATTATGAACAGATGTGTCTCTATCCAATAGACCTGATAACATTATGAATAGATGTGTCTCTATCTGATAGACCTGAAAACATTATGAACAGATGTGTCTCTATCCAATAGACCAGATAACATTATGAACAGATGTGTCTCTATCTGATATACCTGATGAAGATAACAATAAAGACCTAGTTGCAATATTGTTCACAACTGCAGATATTGAAAATAAGTACATCTCAAAGTGAAAAGTTATTTCAACTTAAATATACAAAAGTCCTCCAAAAAATGGATAAATAATGAATATATGCCAGGCAATTAAATTCCAGCTATTTTGCTTTGTCCATGAACTATTAGTGCCAAATTACTCATTGAAATATATATTTACTCTCAGCTATAGAGACAAGAGTTTAAGCATACCGGTACATGTCAGGAAAACCAAAAGAAACGTCCCTGCTAAATTCCTACAAGTTATGCTTTACATTTTTGTTATTACATATTCTGTCTTCATGGAACAGATACTTCGCACTTCCAAAGTATGTGTACCATATGTATGTATGTATGTATGTATGTATGTATGTATGTATGTATGTATGTATGTATGTATGTATGTATGTATGTATGTATGTATGTATGTATGTATGTATGTATGTATGTATGTATGTATGTATGTATGTATGTATGTATGTATGTATGTATGTATGTATGTATGTATGTATGTATGTGTGTATGTATATATGTATGTATGTATGTATGTATGTATTTATGCAACTGTATGATGTGATCCCAAGTATGTGTACCATATGTATATATGTATTTATGCCACTGTATGATGTGATGCCAAGTATGTGTACCATATATATATATATATATATATGTATTTATGCCACTGTATGATGTGATGCCAAGTATGTGTACCATATATATATATATATATGTATTTATGCCACTGTATGATGTGATCCCAAGTATGTGTACCATATGTATATATGTATTTATGCCACTGTATGATGTGATCCCAAGTATGTGTACCATATGTATATATGTATTTATGCCACTGTATGATGTGATGCCAAGTAGGTGTACCATATATATATATATATATATATATATATATATATATATATATATATATATATGTATTTATGCCACTGTATGTGATCCCATGTGTACCATATGTATATATGTATTTATGCCACTGTATGATGTGATCCCAAGTATGTGTACCATATATATATATATGTATTTATGCCACTGTATGTGTAATATGTGTGTGTATATATTAGTTGGGGGAGGCTAAATTGCTCTGCAGATATGGTAATGCAATCAATTGTTAATATGTGATCTGTGATGTTGAAACAGTTTTGATTTAGTGTTCTTTATTGATAATGTTTGATGAAGAATGCTAATATATATTCACATAAAAAAGTACACATCATTACCCTAAATGCCATTTGATATCCACACATTATGCAATTAACAAATAATACTTATATATTTTGAAAAAAAAATTAAAGATCCATTTTGAAAGCATTGTAGTCTAGTTCTACAATAAAAGATGTCAATGACTGAATCATACAGTACTCCATCAGGACCTAAACACCCCTATCAAGTGGAGCAACATCTGGCAAATGCAGTTCAATATTGGCAAGTGTGCCATAATGCAGATTGCCACCAAACCGAACAAAAGTCTCTTAAACTATTCAATGGAAAGACAGAATTTATACATTTTTCATCAACATCCATATCTCAGTGTAGAGCTTAGTGACAACAATAAGTACAACTTGCACGTCAACAGCACAACCAACAAAACATCTAGCAGACTAGGCTTTCTTAAGAGAAACTTGAAACACTGCCCACTCAAAGTCAAAGTACAATCATTCCAGACATCAGTACTGTATGTCCAAAACTTGAATATGCTTCCACCATTTGGAACCCACAACAGACCATGCAAATCAAACAAATTGAGCAAATTACATGTATGAGAAATGCAGCATGCTTTGTTTTCAATAAGCCATTTAACTACTGAGGAAATGTCACTGCCATGATCAATCAGCTACAGTAGGAACCTCTAGAACAAAGATGAATAACTAGAGATGTCACACTTCTCTACAAGGTTATGAACAACTTTTTTGCCTTCCAAGTGATATACCATCCTTTGCCTGCATCACTTAGATCAACGAGACTTGGTACCTCCTTGAAAGTTTATACTTATCAGTGTGATATCAACATGTACAATCACTCATTCTTTCTGTGGACAGTGACATTCTGGAATCTGCTATCTCAAGCAGCCATGACAGCCATCAGTCTGGATACCTACAAGGCAGCCATCCAGCACTGTACCATCCATTAAACTATGAGAATATTTGTACAGTGTATATACATGTATATGTTTAACTCTTAACTGCATCCAAAAACATTCTTACACTACACTGCACACTACCTTTCCTTGATAACTGATGTCTGCTTAGCTGATTTTGTAGGATACATTAACCCTTAGAGTGCAAGCGATCCCTTATCGTAATTATGCACATTACTTCACAGTGGTCTAGATGAAAACCCTTCATTTCCAGTTTTCTGTTTCCAGATTCTCCCATAATTTTCTTTGTATGAGTACTTCAGCAAAGATTGCAAAATTCAGAACAAAAAAAAAACAAAAACAGAAGGCTGAAAAGACATTTCCACTTACATCAAATACAAATTCAGAACTTAAAATATATTTTTGACATTCATCAAAACAATAATAATGCTTATAGGGGGGGGAGGCAGCTAGCCCACCCCCTCTACATCATAACATCATAACTATCAGGGTCAACGTCTTACACTGTACTGACCTATTGCTAGAGCAGACATAACCATGCCCTACTCATAAGCATAACAAATCACATAAAAAGAAATTATTTTTACTGACAAATTACCTAATGTGAATTAGTTCTAATTTGTTTAGCGCGAACTGAAACTTTAATAAAAACATGGTTGAAAAATGTGTAAGTTATGATGATTTGAGAATTTGTATATGACACGTACGGTAGTGTTAGTTTGATACTATTGTCCACCCACCTAACTTCGTTCCCATCCTTGAATCATGAGCCATTTTTCTAGCGACCTAACGCGCTTGTTTTGAAATAATGACATCATCAACTGGGTCACCAGCATTTTTCAAGAGTGACAGCAAGTATTTAACAAGTAAAATCAGACAAAATGAGATTTAAATAGGCAATTTCATGTAATTTTTAAAAAATCAGAATGAAAATCTGTATTTTCACTAATGCCTTATTTGTGTCAGACATTTTGGCCTTTCATTTTCTATTATTATATTTCTTGAACAGGAAAACCCACTTTGGGAATTTATACAACAGCAAAGCCAATGTAAATATCTGGTTTTACATTTGGGGTTCTTACATAAGAAAAATGTACACTGGAAATGTATATTCACTATAGACTTTTTCATTTAGGTATTATTTCATAATAAACATATATTCTACATCAAAAGACATTGAATGTATTATAATAAAATGTGTAACCATTCACCAGTGTCTATTTTTAAATTTCTCTCTAGCTCTCTCTCTCTGAGTCTATTGATTCATGTATTTATATGCTAAAGAACAAACAAGCAGTAATGTAAGTGCACAAACTGCATATACAATTAATGGAGAGAAAAAAAATTCATTTTTAAATTATTTTTTTATATATTTTAAAAACAAGGAAATGTTATAAACTAATAAACTAATAAACTAATAATATCAATACCTTGGCCTAACTGGCACATTCTGGTCATATTCCACATGACTTTTTAGTCATTGGCACGAACCATGGATGCACTTCCGGAAATAAGTAAACTTATTCATGCTCGGAAAAACGGTAATTCTGAACTAATGTACATGGATGCCAAAATTTGTTTAATGATGATTAAATGTAGTAGATATAGTTGAACACTTTCTGTGGTAATTTTAATAGATTCTCACAATATTATAAAGAAAGCATTAAAATTCACATTAAGGGCACGAAATATGGAGGTTCGAGGATATTATCATGGCGCACGATTGAAGGACTACAACGACATATTAGGTGACAGGCATAAAATCAGAAAGTCTGTCAAGTTGTCAATGTGCCTGTAAATCACGTGATTCTCACATCTTTGCAGCGATAGTGTTGGTCAGTGGTCCATATGTATCAGCACCTGTTATGGTTTGAGTGACATACAGCGAAATGATGTTAATCGTCGGAATACACTGCAGTCTAGAATGCAACTGTGAACCCAGGAGTCGGATTCATTACATCCAGGGTCGCCAAGCCGGGGGGGGGGGGGGGGGGGGGGGGGGGGGGGGGGGGGCCATTTCGTGGAGTTTGCGGTATTTGATCCCAAGCAGGGGGATGGGGGCCGTTTCTTCCAGCGCAAACTTGACGGTCCTGATTACACCTCACACCTCACCCCACATGATAGTTTTCCAACAAATTGATATCACAGTATAAAATTTGCATCTTAAACAGAGACTGGCCACAAAAAATCATCATTGGTAATTGTACTACACTTAAATTTTGTAAGAAAACACATTTTGGTAAATGAAAGATGAATATCTATGAACTTAAATAGCTTTAAAATTTGGCGGAAGTAAACATGGTGGTCTAAACTAATACAGTGGTAATGAATTCTACCAGAGTTAATGAACATTATGAAAATCTGATTAAAGTCTAAATAAATTGTACAATCTCTCTCTCTCTCTCTCTCTCTCTCTCTCTCTCTCTCTCTCTCACACACACACACACACACACACACACCAAGAACAACACAATTTTAAGGTAATCTGCATTTTTACAGTTTTGTGTATAATGAAACTACATTTTTATAAATTTACAGATAAACTGTGAAAGAAATTTTTATATTAGATAACAATTTAATTTTGGAATAGTAAATACTTGAAATAATTAATTTTGCAGTATAGGATTTAAAAAAAAATAAAATTGCAATAACTGCATTTGTTTCACTACTTTGTTATTTATTTATTTTGTTTTTCATAAGAGAATAACTTTAAAGAATTGTATGTAATTATTATCTGTCAAAGTGACTATCATTGATGTACAATATATTTTCTATATAACTGCTAATATTTTGTATAATTGGATGTTTTTATTACTTATTATTTTTTTTTTTTTAAATTTTTTTTGGGGGGTGGTTGTCTCTGTCGAGTTTGACAGGACAAAAATATTCCATTTTGTTTCAGCCAAATAACTTGAATACAACTAAAGTATTTGTGTAGCACATTTTTTTCACATAGTTTTCTGTGTCATTTCATTCTGGCACAGTTGTGGCATTGATCTGATTTACTTCTCGAGTCGTATATTGGTTGTGGCACACAATGAGCACACATCTTAATACAATGAGACTACAAACAATTCTGCTTTAGAGTGTGCAATTAATGAAGAGGAATCGACCAATTCTTCTGTTTTGGCTAAACTTTGTATAAAAGATATCCAACTGATTAGTTTTAATTTTAGATTTCTTCACAGAAATGCTGTCACAAACGACTTTTTGAAAGAAAAGTCAGTTAATTGATAATGGTAAATGTATCTTTTGTGAGGAGGAAATTAAAAATATTTAACATTTTTATGACTGTCCAGTTGCTAAACAATTCTGGAACTTATTTGTTGAATGGATTCGAACTTATTACACGAATTTTAGAATTTCACGAAAAGGATTTTTTTTTTAAAGGGAATAACAATTTCGATAAGTCTAATAACTTCTTACTTTTCCTTGCAAAATATATTATTTGCATATCATTCTGTGTATAAAATAAACAAATCTTACCTATTTTATGAAATTTTGCTTTATCGTATAAAAAGGCTGGAAAAATATGTAGCCAAAGTGAATAATAGAACCGGTGATTTTGAGAAAAGGTGGACCCTATTGTCAACTTTTGATGTGTTGTTTGTTTTTTAACCGTAAAGCTGCTTTACACTTTGATATTTTTGGAGCAAAGGAAACATGATCACATTTGAAGAAAAAAAAAACAGGCAATTTATTAATACCTTGGGGTTTTGTTTGTGAGTGTGTGTTTTGTGCATGTGTAGTTGTGTGTTGGGGGGGGGGCAGGATACAAAACAACATATCCCCCCCCCCCCCCCGACATACCAGGTCAGATGTTGATGTCTGGAACATGTAAAATCCTGGCAATTTATATTCAATATTTATTTGGCACACTTCCAGCAATAAGATTAAATGTGCCAAAAGCAAGTCAGAATTGTGTCGTTCATATCACACTCCTGGGCACGGCTGGCACAGGCAGTGACACACTTCTGGCAAACACTGTGGCACACTTCCCACTTATGTAATAAATCTCTCTCTCTCTCTCCCCCCCCCCCTCTCTCTCTCTCTCTCTCTCTCTCTCTCTCTCTCTCTCTCTCTCTCTCTCTCTCTCTCTCTCTTATATACCCATGATTCAAGGATATCATATTTAGTCTTCCTTCATCAAATATAAAAATTGCATGTTTTTATGTATTTTATCATAATTTTCAAGTACTGACATATACCTGCAAAACAATTATCTGTTGTAATAAACCGATATACATTATTCAAGTACTGACATATACATACACAACAATTATCTGTTGTAATAAAACGATATACATTATTCAAGTACTGACATATACCTACAAAACAATTATCTGTTGTAATAAACCGATATACATTATTCTGATAAATCCGAGTTCCGTCAGAGTTTTAGGACTTAGCCCATAATATCTATAACAGAAAATTAATATTTCTATTGACTCGACTACAGTGAGAAGAATGAAGTCATATTGTCTTACGTCAGCACAGAAAGGGACAGCAAGGCTGCGAAACTGATAGGAATTCGAGTTCATCAGATCGGAGCTGTACGTCAAGTTATACACAGCTACTGTCAACTTTGCAAGCACGCCAACTGCAGAAATAAAGAAAAATAAAATGCATCAGCAGCCACAAAAAGAAAGAGAAATATATCATATGTATTATTGTCAGCAAAAGCTTTAGTAGAAGTGGTATTTGTAACAATGGTAATGATGGTGGTAATAATGATTGTGAATCGCCATCATCCTCAAATCATCCATTGTCTAAGTTTACCTACAGTTTACATTGAAACTTGAGTTATATGTAGTGACCTCAAGTTAACAGTTTCACGTTTCTTGATTTCGTAATATTCAGATTTATAGAAATGTTTTCATAACAAGCGTAATGATGAAATTGTTTTATTTCTAACCTATGGGGATATGCTTTATATTTAAACGATAAGAAATATAAAAATTTGCATTTTGTTCTTATAAGCATCCAGGTTTCAGTAACTGAGATTTTAACAAAATCACATTTTTTTAGTCACGGCTATTTCACAAAAAAACATAAAATTAAAATTTTTTACCTGTGTGTATTCGTGTGTGCGCGCGCACGTGATTAGTTCACATTACAGCGTTCACTCACTATAAGACCCTTCATTATAACACGGTTCAAGTTATAAGGCGAGTATGGTCATTGAGTAGGTGGTAGTAAAATTATACATTATTTGTTGGGCTGATGGCAGCATAACATAGATATACCATTTTTTAATTTTGTCTTCTTTCTTTCTTCTATTGTTTATCATTTGTTTGTTTGTTTCTCCGTCAATGAAACATGTAAGAGTCAAGAATTCTACTTGGCTTTTGTGTTTAGTGTTTGTTTTGTGGATTATATATATATATATATATATATATATATATATATATATATATATATATATATATATATATATAATTCATTATAAGGCGGTGTCACTGTCACAATAAGGCGGTATAATCCGTGGTTCCCATGGACAGAGTTGCGGCGAGGGAGTACTATTACAGCATCCCTTCAAATCTACTTTGGGTTATAAAAAGCTGTCTTTGTCTTAAGTTGGCAAAATTTTACATAATGTCAACTTTTACCTTGCAGAAGTACAATAGAAACGCCTCACCGCTTTGTCACCTACCTTCCAACGGAGGTTTTGGTGTACTAATGACGGCACCAGTCAGGGTCCTGATATCCACAATGTAACCGCTGATCAAGACAATTTCCAGGTCTGTGCCGGTAAGAACAACTCTGTTAGCTCCATTGTAAATGATGTTTGGGATCTGGATCTTAATGTTGTCGATGTTACGTCGAAACATCAGGTCGAAAGAGACTTCTACTGATCCACCCCTGATAAAATAATCGATACTGAAATTTTATTACTTGAAGTGGTGGGAAAAATGTAAAATCTAACCATTGGAAACTGTATCAAAATGCCATTCAACCTGTCAGAAACTGTATCAAAATATAATGTAACCTGCTAGAAACTGTATCAAAATATCATGTAACCTGTCAGAAACTGTATCATAATACCATACAACCGATTTTAAGCAACCACCTCTGGGATGGAACCATTTGGTTATGTAACTGAGGTGACTGGTCAACCAGCTCCGGCATGGCACCATTTTGGTTATGTACGGTATCTGAGGTGACTGGTCAGGGAAGGTAAAATAGAAAAAGACATGATAGAAATTCAGTAAATGGCCAGCGATGAGAATCTACTGTTAACCATATTTGACCATATATATATTGCGAGAAAAAAAGTCAAAAACAAAAGTTAACTTAAATTAGTCAATTTATATTGTTAATAAAATATATCATAATCTTTCAAATAATTGGCAATGGCAACCATATTATAATGTAACGATCGCAAAAAACTGATTATCAATTTAAATCCATAGAACCACGAATCAATCTGATATAAAAAAGATGATTTTAGAATTAAAAATTAGGCTATTTAAAGACAGGCGAGTTGACAGACCGATGTATGTAAATTAACTGCATGATGTTTACTTCACTCGTTATCTGAAATGAGCCACTCACTGTATGGTCTGTAGAATTCCTGAACATTGGCAAACAACTGGCCCTTTGTCAATTCTGAAATAATAATAATAATAATAATAATAATAAAATAATAATAATAATCATCGTCATCATCATTATCATTGTCATCCTCATCACCATCATCATAATTATCATGAAAAGAGTGAGAAGGAGAAGAAGGAAAAGAAAAAAGTAGTCATCGTTGGCGTCAGGGTTTGTATGGTGTCATCATCATCATTATCGTTGTCATCATTGATACAAACTCGTTCATAAGTGATAATTTCGATCAAGAATATCTCCAGCAGATTCATCTTTTAACTCCTATATAAGCAGAACCATTAATGAATGCAAATGATAGAAAGATGGAATACTCTTCATAAACATTACTGATAGTACTCTTAGGCCATTTATACTTGGACTGGGTGCGTATTTATATTTGTATAAATTGTGTATGGAAGGAAGGAAGGAAGGAAGGAAGGAAGGAAGGAAGGAAGGAAGGAAGGAAGGAAGGAAGGAAGGAAAGGAAGGAAGGAAGCAAGCAAGCAAAAAAGAATTACCGGAGCGCTGCGATAGAACAGCCTTCGTAAAGATCTTTATAGGCGATCTTGAAAATTTCATCCATCTGAAATATAATTTTCTCAAATTTTAATTACTTTCATTCTTGTCTGCATCAGAATATTGTTGTAATCAAAGCCTATCTGTGAACTATTTTCCCCCACAGAAATGTACAGAAAATGTAATGATTTCTAGGCACCTCTACACTCGTAGCAGATCTACTTTTCTTAGTAGAATGAATTTAAAATTGCGTTAAAAGATTTCCAAGTCACTGCATCTGTAAAATCATTGTGGTTGAGTCCAGGATAGCTCTACCAGTATTATGTCACGTCATACAGTGATGTTTCATATTTTCAAAGCAATAAACGTAGCTTTATTAATGTCAGGACAGTTGTGACTAATCTTGATGGCACATACGAAAATGTGACTGAATCTTACACATACTCGCTCTGGTGATCGAACATGACACCGGAAAGGGTAAAAAGCGAGTGCCCAATCATGGACAAGGTGCCAAATCCACTTACCTCTTACTCAAACTTTAAAATGTGGTATATTCCAAGATTAAATATAAAATATTCACTCAAAGCCACCATGTGGCACATGAGAGAAACATTTTATGTCAGAAGGAATAGTAACACATATGCAATGTACAAACTGATCAAGCACTGGATAGTAACACATATGCGATGTACAAACAGATTAAGCACTGGATAGTAACACATATGCAATGTACAAACAGATCAAGCATTGGATAGTAATCCATATGCAATGTACAAACAGATCAAGCACTGGATAGTAACCCATATGCAATGTACAAACAGATCAAGCACTGGATAGTAACACATATGCAATGTACAAACAGATCAAGCACTGGATAGTAACACATATGCAATGTACAAACAGATCAAGCACTGGATAGTAATCCATATGCAATGTACAAACAGATCAAGCACTGGATAGTAACCCATATGCAATGTACAAATAGATCAAGCACTGGATAGTAACACATATGCAATGTACAAACAGATCAAGCACTGGATAGTAACACATATGCAATGTACAAACAGATCAAGCACTGGATAGTAACACATATGCAATGTACAAACAGATCAAGCACGTTTGGAGTAGAATACAAAAGATCAGTATAATATTATTCTGAAATGTACTGCCTGCACGGTCATTTAAAGTAAAAATGACGGATTTTGTGCAATATATCGTCATGAATTATGATGAAAAAATAAGGGGGGGATACTGTTTTCCTTTTTTAAATTCATAAATGGAGAAAGACCCAGAAAATAATGTACCCATTTTACTGTATCAAGCTACCAATATGAATCAACAATTTCGAAAGGTTGACTTGTATATTCAAATGGTTTCGAAATTTTCAATTTTTTTTCTTTTTCTTACAAAATATACATGTTTTCGTTTTTGCTATGTTAACTTCAAGATTCCAAAGCAAACAGTATTGGTAAAAATTGTCAAATGCATTTTGTAAGCTGCTAGCAAAATGGTGTCATTGGCATACAATAATAAAGGCAATTTAACATATATATGCAACTTGTGAGACAAAATATGCCTAAGAGAGTGAACTTGTAACAGAATCACAAAGATGCTTCAGCAAAAACTAATCAACAAATGATAACGTTTTCGTTTTGCATTTTTGGTCAACTTACTTCTAGATTAAAAAACAAAGAAAAAAGGTTTCGTGCATTAAGTGATTTTCAGAAAGCGTTTGATACTGTGTGGAGAGAAGGACTTTGGTAAAAGCTCATTCTATCCAAAATCGACAGAAAATGTCTCAGTGTAATAATGAATATGAATGGGTTAATCAAGCCATGTGTCAAATATGTATGACTTAATCAAGCCATGTGTCAAATATGTACGGCTTAATCAAGCCATGTGTCAAATATGTACGGCTTCAGGGATGAGCAATTTTTTTTAACGACTAGTCCAGGACAAGTGGTTTCAGAAAATTCACTTGTCCCACCTTACTCTTCACTAGTCCCACCTTACTTTTCACTGGTCTCAAAATGGTAATCATTTGCCGAGATTTGATGAGATGTATGTACTTAATCCATAGAAAAAACAAACGAAATAATATACAACATAATTATTTCTTAAAAGAATTTAATTTTTCAAAAACATTGGTTGTTATACATTTGGCTTCTTCAGGTTCATGTATATATGTTTTAGCTGATGGATTTGAAAAAATTTCCATGTATATGTCTGCCACCTGCACCAGCACTAAGCCAGCATTTCTCTTTGGAGAAATAGCTACCGCACACTCAGTAGCAGTCTTACGTTTTATCCCTCCACTTTCAAACAATTTTTCCTTCTCCGAATCGCCCTTATTACCTTCCTTGCGAAAATAATTTAGCAAACTCATTTTATCCACAGAGTAACTATCAGCTTGCTTGACAACTACTTCTAAAGTGATCATAACATACATTTTCTCTTTTAAATACGAACAGAGACAGCTCATTAATTAGCGTAATTGTTTCTCTTCAAACGCAATATCGCACGTGGAAGTTAATCATCTGTATAATCAATTATAAATTAAAGAATCATTACTGTCATTTAATCAATTCATAAAGAAAAGCAACACTGATGTCGGTAAAGTACCTTTCATGAATATAATTACACTGACTCGCTGGATTAAAATCAGAGAGCCACTCGTGATAATCTGGCTTGAGTAAACACAATGCAACAAAGCCGATTAAAACACTGCTAATTGATCATACTGGCTATCTTTTGTTTGATGCGTATTGATTTGCCAATAATTTGGTCGCTTAGCCCAATATGCAGTCAAGCGGTAACAGGATGTAAATGTATACACGAAGAGGGGTAGAATCAAGTATTCAGTACGCCCGGAGGGCATGATTGGCCAAATAAAGGTAGACATAGTGATTAAAGCACGAAAATAAGGACTTGCCTGACTTTTTTAAAAAGCACTTGTCTCGGACTAGCGACTTGGAAAATTTTACTTGCCCGACTTCGAAAATGAATAGTCCAGGACGTCGGGCTATGGGATTTGCTCAGCCCTGGGCTTAATCAAACCATGTGTCAAATATGTACGGGTTAATCAAGCCATGTGGCAAATATGTACGGCTTAATCAAGAAATGTGGCAAATATGTACGGGTTAATCAAGCCATGTGGCAAATATG
The DNA here is from genome assembly GCA_029931535.1 of Margaritifera margaritifera. Classification (NCBI taxonomy): domain Eukaryota; kingdom Metazoa; phylum Mollusca; class Bivalvia; order Unionida; family Margaritiferidae; genus Margaritifera; species Margaritifera margaritifera. The sequence continues at coordinate 2,763,336 of JAQPZY010001605.1, read as the reverse complement.
TACGGGCTAATCAAGCCATGTGGCAAACTTGTACGGGTTAATCAAGCCATATGGCAAACTTGTACGGGTTAATCAAGCCATGTGGCAAACTTGTACAGGTTAATCAAGCCATGTGACAAATATGTATGGGTTAATTAAGCCAAGTGACAAATATGTATGGGTTAATCAAGCCATGTGACAAATATGTACGGGTTAATCGAGCCATGTGGCAAACTTGGAGACAAATTATCAGACTTCTGCATGTGTAAAACTGATGTCACACAAGTGAAAACCTTGCCCATTCTTATTCGAATATTCCATTAGTCCTCTGACCAATACCTTCTCTGACTAGGTGTGTGAAATTTGTGCGATTGCAGTCACATTTTAAGTTTCTCAGAGTTTACGAGCCTGATTGTCCGATACCTAGGTGATTGCAACGTATACTAATTAAAAAATCCAAACTTCAACATTTCCGATACAGTTATCATGAAATTTTCAGTATGGACTTGCGTTTTTACATTATTTGTATATCGGGTAATTATCCCAAAAAAAATTTAAAAAAATAAATTAAAAAAAAATAAATTAAAAAATATAAAACACAATTCTAAAGAAAATCCTTCCTTACTGAGTAGGCAGAGCTATGCATATCTCCGCGCTGGCAATCAGTCAACCACGCTACGTATATCTCCGCACTGGCGATCCGTCAACCGCGCTTGTATAGGATATCTCGCCTATTTCTATATATTTACCACAACAAATATTTCAGGACATCATGATTAAAGTCTCATTAAACAAAATCACTTGTGCTTGGTTCTTAATCTTAATATACGTGTACAAACCATTATTTCATATGTAAACAAAATATATTCATTTTGAGGTATGTTCCTAAAGAGAGAATGCATGCTACTTCCGAATTGGTATTCCAATGGGTAGCTTTTCTTTTCCTGTTTTGGAAATCAACAAAGTGTCAATTATCCAAAACAATACTGTATTTAACCTATAAAAAAAATTAAATAAATAAGCATTTGCATGCTTTAAAGGAAATTATAGAGATGACAATATATGATTACAGGTTTAAATACTTCACGAGTGCCTAAGATTATGGTACTCACGAGTGAGGGCAATGAACGAATGAGTTGAAAACGACTGAATAAACCAATATAATCGCTACTGTATGAGGGGTATTTTAAAAGTTATGAATATTAGTGCGCTGTACAATAAAAAGTTTGTTATTAGTGAACAGTAAGTTAGTGCGTCCCCTCAAAGTATTTCCCATGCACCTCTACAAACTTTTCAATCTGCTTATCTAATCATTAAATGCCATTTTGTTGTTCACGCACTAGAAAACTGCACTTCCAAGCGCAGGGAGGGTTTCAAATAGTCTGCCTCTGAGCTAAACTTTGATAACAGGATTCAGCCAAAAATCATTTGGAGCTAAATCAGGACTGTATGAAGGATGAGGCAAAGTTTGTATGCTGTGTTCCTTGAGGAAGTCTGTCACGACGGATGATTTATGCTTCGGTGTGTTGTCATGAAGTAGATCATGCATGTGCAACCTACGGCCCACTGGCCGGATCTGGCCCGAGACCTGGTTTTATCCGCTTATTTACAAAAATCGTTTATACGGCCATCGTCCTGGAGGAACTTGAACATGGAGTAGATGTATACCTCGGGTACCCGTGTGCGGACGGGTGGTTCGGTACTGTTCCACAACTCTTGGCAACACTTTGGAGGCATAAAAACATTCAGTGATACTATCGGAGTCAAACACAGGTAACTGGACGACCGGGCCTTTTGAATAATAATTATAAAATTTTTTTTTTAAAAATTTAAAAAAATAAAAATGCCTGTAAAATTCTCGAACGAGTTTTGGTCTCTGCTCGTTTTCTCCGATCCAAACTTTTCAATTCAGTCAGGTTCAAAAAAGGAAATTCATGGTTCATCTCCCGTGACAATCGCATTCAAACGTATCCGGTCATTCTTTTCATATTTTGGCGAGTAGATGCTTGGTGATTTCAATCCGAATCTGTTTTTGATCAGTCTTCAGCATATTCGGGACCTATCTTGCACAAACCTTTTGGAGCTTCAAACGATTCTTCAATATATTAAAAACAGCTGACGAATTAATACCCGTGATAATAGCATTATCTTCCACTGTGTATTGGTCATTTTTATCGATTACTCCCTTCACAGCAGCCACTTTCTGCTCACCAATCGCAGACAACGATCTTCCAGAACGGGGGTCATTTTCCACGGATTCGCGACCATCTTTAAAACGATCAAGCCATCTAAAAATTGTAGCATATGACAGAGAATAACATCCGTAAACTATATTTGAATCGGCTATGATACCAGTCGAGGAGTACACTAAAAGCGCCCGAATTTTATAGTATAGTCTTTGTTCGGTAGCAGAATTGTTCTCATTCTCCTAGATTTTTACGTCACTGTCATTTATCTATGTTATGTCACACGCATATATCTACAGGTGTCCAGTGTGCTGCACGTGCAGCTGCAGATCATTTTATAGAACGTTATTTTGTCTATCAATCGGCATTAAATTTATTGAGAGGTTCAAAGAAACAAACAAGTTATAACAAAATATTCAGAACTTTTAAGTACCTCTCGTACACGAACATGTATTTTTATATTTATTGGTTACGTTATAAGTAAAATTAAATTGCACCTCTTGGTTTCATAGTGGAGAAAAAGTGAATGAATACACTGCGTCATGACGTCATAATTGATGACTCGTCAATGTGTATGTATAATGAAGTCAATTCATTTTCCATATTTTATAACAAATCTAATTTATAACATATCTAACAAAAATAAAAAGTATATTATACCAATATCCGTTGTAATGGAATAAAAAAAAAATCATTCACCACTCTGACGATTTCAATTTTCATATTTTTATTATTCGGCTGAAAATGTTCTCATTTGAGAAAGTATTGTTCAGACCTTACTACTTTAGGGATTTCAAAGAGAAGAGTCAGTTTTACAAAGATTTGAGGGATGTTCATGGCAACACGGAGGAATTTCATATAAAGTAATTCTTTAAATCGCGCAGTTTAATATTACAAACAAGTTTTACTCGATTTTTGTTTTCAGTGCATACTATATGTACATACCGAGCCGCATAATTTTTCCTGGATTTCCCGGAAGTGAGTGGAATTGTGGTCATCCATTCCCTGTACGAAAGGTGTGTCCATTAGCCTCACCCTGGCATTGGCTATCGTGGGATCTAGAGATAATAATTGTGTTTAATTTTGTACTATGTTATCATTCTTATTTCATTCGATTATGTCTGTCTGTCTGTCTGTCTGTCTATCTATCTATCTATCTATCTATCTATCT